>CM062259.1:32458942-32491202 GCA_031216405.1 Syzygium malaccense | reverse complement strand
GCACGTGGGTGATCGCCGCCGCCGCCGGGTTGCTCATCGCCAGCCCCCCTCCCACCGCCACGCACCGCGTCCGCCCGTCCACCGACCGCATCTGCACCGGCTCCAGGACGCCAGGCTCCGCCGACGTGGCCCGGCACACCTCCCAGAGCCGGAAGTCGAACCCGTCCGTCTCCAGCGCGTCGGCCCGGGAGAACAGGAGCGGCGCCGAGCTCGTCAGGTCGTAGCACGGCACCAGGACCGGCTTCAGCGTGTCCCTCAGCGTCAGCTCCCTCCCCGCCCCGTCGCTGAAGCACTCCCTCGCGAGCCTCTCCAGCGCGGCCGTCGCCGACGCCGTCGAGCCGGCGGAGCCCCCCCGCAGGAGCCTCCGCAGGAACCCGCCCGAGCCGGAGGCGGGCTGCGAGCGGTAGAACTTCCGGCCGTGGTCGGCGAGGAACCTCCACGTGTCGTCGGCGTGGAAAAGAGGGCGGCTGTGGTCCTTGGTGGCGAAGAGCATGGCGGTGAAGATGCCGCCGACGCCGGTGCCCGCGGCCACGTCGAAGTAGTCGGCGATGCAGGCGTCCGGGTTGCCGGACTTCGACTTGAGGGCGTGCTCCAGGTAGGCGAGGGCCTTGCCGGGGAGGACGCCCCGCATGCCGCCCCCGTCGACGGCGAGGATGCAGATTTTGCCTCGCTGGTTCTTGAAGGAGGAGAGGTCGTTATTGTTGGCGGCGCCGTCGGGGGCGGGTGGTTTCGGGTCGATTTGTTTGGGGACCCAGAGCTTGTGGTCGTCGTAGCCGAAGAGGAACTTGCTCTCTAGGATGGAGAAGATCTCGTAGCTGAGCTTGTCGGTATCGATGCTCGGCTCTTCTTGCATCTCCGACGAACTATCGTTGTTGCTCCCCATCGGGAACGCCTCGCTCTCACAGTTATCACTTACCGCCGGTCCGCGAACTTCCTCACCATTCGAGAACACCCCCCCTCCCGCGACGAAATCCCACCGCACGACCGACTCAAAGCCGGCTTCGGATCAACCCGCTCGTTGCGAGGAAAAGAAACGAAGGAACGGCCCGCCACCGTCAGCCCCTCTCTCTCTCTCTCTCTCTCCCTCCCCCCGCCGTGCGCGGCTTGTGCGCGCGCGTGCGTTTCCTCTGTACCGGGGAGCAAAATACACGCGCATATGTCAACAGGCACCGGGATACATATGCGTATAGGGGTAGGTAGACGACGACGACGCATTCAACTCAAAAGGATCAAGAAGAAGGTCGACGCAAGCGAGCATCGAGCAAGATACAACGAGACAAAAACGGAAAGCCCAGAAGGACCCGAGGAGGCAACACGACTCACGGCAGTTGTCCTACCTCCCTCTCTCTCCCTTCTCTATATATATCCGCGTGTCTGGTTTTATATTGCGAAGCGAGGCCACCCTGAACTCGACAAGCGGTTGGGAACGACGGCAATGTCAGTCCCTTAACCCCGGGTTTAAGGCCGCCTAATGATGGGGGGTGGTGGCGGTCGCGGTCGCGGTCGGGTCGCGATTCTTTTCATCCGGATCCAACGGCCGTCATTGGTCGGTCGCTCCCCCGGCCCCCGCCGGACCCGTCTCGTGATTGACGGTCGAGATTGGGGAGGATTCGTCAACTGTTCCTTCCTTTCTTCTCCGCGTAGGGCCCGGATTAGGCGAGGGACTGGAGACCCACCCCACTGGATCGAGAGAACGAAAAACTTTTGCGATCTTTGCCTACTGCACGTAATCGAGAGGCGTCCGATTGTTTCGCCAAAAAAAAATTTAATTTTAAAAATTATAAAGACTCCAAAAAATATATAATTAATATCATAAAAAACTTTAAATTAATATATCTGTTAAATTATCTTATAAATATCTTAAATTGATATATTTATGAAAAATTTATCCTTCGTTAGTTTCCATTAAATTAGATTAATACTACAAAAAATCACAAACCAACAAACAGAGGGTAAAACCCCAAACTGAAACACCCGTTAACTGCTACGTATCATCCAACTCAGCGATTTAACTGTAAAAATTTAACGAAAATTAAAAGAGGGTAAATTTATCATTTGAGATAAATTTATCACGGATGTATCAATTTTGAGAATTTCGTTGTATTAATCCAAAAATATATGAACGAAAAATACTTCTATCGTTCACGAAAACATTTAAACTTCAATTATTACTAATAATATTTCGATAGATACAAATCATCATTTTTATGGAAATATATCCGAATCAGACATTTCCTACCAAAAACAAACGGAGCCTTTTAAAATGTATTTTGGGGAACTGATTTGCCATAGGGAGCGGAGGGTGGGACCCAGCTTGACGTGCTGACGGGGTACAGTGCGGTCAGGTCAAAACGCGGCGATGATGAGCTGGAACAGTGAGGTTTCTTTGGGCCGTTGGGCGACTTGGTAATTTTACTTTTACCCCCGGGTGGGGCCCGGTCAGGTGAAAGCGAGTGAGCGTGCCTGTCGGGGTTTCGACATGAGCCTTGATTTTCATAAAATACTTATTCGAACTGGAATCGTAATATCTCTTTTTCGGGTTAATTAGCAAATGCATGGGGAACATCCATCATTAAATATCCGAAAAGGAGGGAAAAAAATCGAGCCAATATCACGTAAAAATCTCAACCTAGTATATCCGTGTCGCATCTATCCAATCTAATTGTAGCTTTAAAAAAAATTCCGAACCAATGAACTCTTTTCGTATTTAATTTTCAGATTTGTTATGGATGTATCGGATAAAGTTATTTGTGACGTAGAATTTAAGATTTTTAAAGTAGTTTTAATTCGAAAGAAAGTCGGAAAGGATGGCGAACGGTGGACGCCGGACTCGAGGAGTTGACTTTGCCTATTGTCTTCTTTACGCTTGATGACCGGACCGACATGACCATGCGCCTCGTGCGACGCGCGTTACGGTAATTCGACCGGTTTTGTAACATTCTTGGAGCTGCATTACGTGGGGAAATGATGCTTTTTTGATGTACGTGAATTTTGATTTTTGGCATTTAGGGAACAAAACGCTGGAGGAGGGGCGGTGGTGCATGAAAAGGTGCAAAAATCTGGTGGTTTTGTGGCTGACAAGGACCATTCATGGCCGTGGGACCTTCCATTCTTGCGCCACTCCATAGGTCCAATCCCAGGAGGAACTCTTTTTCTCTTTTACTTTCTCAGACATGGGCATTTTAGTTCTTCCGGATTTCACTCGTGCTAATTTGAGATGGCGCGAGGCTCGCTTATCGAAACGGCGACGTAGGCGGAGATGAAAGGGGAGGAAGGTAGACCGCCACCGCTCCTCCTCCTCCTCCTCCTCCAAAGTCGAAGAGGCGAAAAATACTCGGATAATCTCCCGCGAAATCAATTCTCAAGGCTTGCACGGCTCAGACAACCGTCGGTATCGTATCCGTTCGCAACTGTTTGAGATGTTAAATGTGAGATTTCGGAGCCTAGCGAGCGAAGGAGCGTTGAAAGGAGAAACAAAAGACAAGGGAAGCTATCGATCTACCTGGCCGGCCGTCCTTCACATTAACTACCCCCGCGTACCAATTTGGCCCAGGGTCCCCCATTACCCTTTTGTTCCCTCCCACATTAAAATCGCTCAGCAGACCCCCAAAACAAAACCTCCCGTCCCGTCCCCTCCCGTCCCATTCAATTCCATCGCCCGGTTTCACTTTTCGAGACTTGTCACGCAAGTTGATGCGAATCTCTCGTGACAACAATGTCCGTAGCGACCGCAAGGTTTTATCGGTCTTCCCAGTGGGGCGTTTCGAATGAGTTGATTACCCCTCATGCTCGATTATAGCCGGTCACGTCGCTTGGTACACCCGACGTCATTCGAAAAGCGGCCGGGTACACGAACTTCGGCCGGTGTTTGCAAGCGAGACCAACGTTTCGAAATCACGAAATTGAAAGCCATTCGTGGTGTTGGTTCTGGGCCTGTTATTCGATTCGATGGATGGTCCCAACAAAGTGCGTCGACCGGGCCCGAAGGTCGTTGGGTTTTCAATCGAAAACTCAACGTTTCACTGTTTTAGTCCAACTCTTTTATGCCACAACTAGTGAAATTTCGTAATTTGATGTTCATATACTATTAAAATTAAATGAGCTTGTGGCGTCCTCATGCACTCTTTTCCCCCCGGATTCAGTCTAATAACAGCATAATCAAATACTAACCAGTCAATTCATTCTGAAGGAGACGTTAACATTTTCATGGACCCGGGAATTACCTGCGCAGGTGGGTTTTCTCGTCGTAAAAGAAACGATGGAAAGAAAACATCAACATTAACATGGGTTTGGGTTAGGCGCTTCAGTCACATCATTATCTGTTGAATGCATCAAATTAGACCAGTATGTCTCAACTGCATGTTCATTGCAGGTAATTACGTTGACATTGAGGCGAATCTGAGCTGCTGCTACTCAGCAGAACCTCAACCATCTTGTCATTATCTTGACAAACTGGCGCGTGCTTGTCCATGTTTCGCCACCCTGCAATCTGCATCTCTCTCCTTGAATTGTTCTTTTGGGTGGAAATTTATCGTTCATGATGTTACCTAACTTGCCCCCGGGAGAATGAACTTAAAAGAAGCGGGAAGGTCTATGACAAACTGCTAATACTTTCTACGATTAACTTCATCTGAAGGGCTTTTAGCGTTGTCCTGCTATTGGTATATAAATGTTAACAGGTCCTGCAGAACTTGCTCCATCACGATTCCGCAAGCAAAAAGACCGACTCCAACAAGTGCAGGCTTTGCTCTCGATAATCCATCCTTTTCGGTGTCATTGCATTCTTCTGAATGATGCATAGCCCAAGCCATCGCCGGTGGAAGAATGCCGTATAGCATCGTCATACAATACCCTCCCTGCATCACATCACAGATGGAGCATTTAGAAAAAGCAAAGGCTCAAGCTTTGCATGTTGGATTGCCCAAACAGAAATTGTAACCTTCCCTCCACAGCCATCTTCTACTCTCTGAAAATTTCTCATGCTTTTGACAGTTTCAGGAAACACTAAAATGATTGGCTTGAAGCTTAATAAGTCCACGCAGTCTATTGTGCCTTCACAGTTAATTTAGTCTACTCAAAGGTTAATTTTGTTTAAATTAGTCGAACACGATACATATTCAAAATAGGCATATCTATATGCGGATAAGAACAATCTTTCATCCCACTTACAGCAATATCTGTGGCTGCTGAAAATGCATCCGGGACTGTAGTCGACACCAGTATAGATGGAGCAACGACCATCGCTACCGAAGCAAAGCTAATTTTCTTTCTGTCCCACCATTTTCTCACCCCAAAGGCCTCCTTTGGTTCCTTCAAGAACAAAGAAAGTAAGCTAAAGTCAATCGAGGGTATTGCCGTTATTTCTGAATTAGATAATTTGAAAAATACAAAAATGATGTCGATTCTTAATAAAGCTACCTCCATTACCAGCAAAATCTGTACTGAAGGCGACTGCAGCTCGTAATTTGTGAGTTGCTCCTTGAAGAACTCTGAGAATCCCAAAAGAGTACCTATTAGCGACGTTCCAATGGCCAGTAGCGAAAAGGCCTCCACCATCAATGGAACCCCGCTCCATCTGACACTGAACCAGGTGAAACAGACTTTATTAGAGTAGATTTGACGGATGTGTGAAACATGAAATATATCAGCTAAGCTATTTGCGCGTAAGGTTCACATAACTTTGGTTGTGAAAAGAGTTTGATTCTTTTGTTTACATTTACATGTCAACCTAAACCAGTCGTGGAGTCATATTTACAGATACTATGCAATCACTTGTTGCAACCCTCTCAAATACAAAAGCCACTTCAAGATTAGGAAATATTGGCCATAAAAGGATTTCCTATTTATAGGAAATCCAAGGCCAAGGCAGAGTTACCTCAGCAGCAAATCGAGAGGATCAGAAACTCGATCTGCATCGTTCAAGAGAGAGAGTGCAATTGTATCCCATATTAGCAAAGCAAGCAACGGAATAGTACTACCAAGCAAAACGGAGTTCCTTATACGCTTAAGATCGCCTCCAAGATAAGCACAGATTACTGCAGCAAATGAGTGGCAATCAATTCGACAGCTTGCCCTTTTTTCTACAGAAATCTGTGAGAATTTTCATTATCATCTTTACCAGGTGCTGCGTCATGATAAACCAGAGAAAAGATCATCACAGGGATTGTCGCCGGAACTTTTTCCCAGTCTCCACTTCCCCCAAAACCTGACCATCCGCCGAGCACAACCGCAAGCACCTCAATCGCCACCAACAAACCTGATAATCAGACAGAGTGCGGCATCAATGTGTGTACATGCAGGGAAAGTTTACAGGGTCCAAAATATGAAATGCAGAAAGAAACTAAACTGAGATGTCCTGTTGATTATCACTTGACATGTCGGAAAAAAAAAAATCGAGGGCGTTTTCAGTAGCCAATTTCTACATGTATGTACGAGTGATTGCTCATATGGCATGTCGTGGCCTAATTAGTGAGTAGAATTCAGCTAGGGGTATCATATCGCAAAAGCTTCTACACATTATTACCTATCATGGAAGCAGTGAGCCACTGGTTCACTTTATCAGTGGCTGGAGTTCCACCGACTGATATGAGCAATGCAAAGAGCGTGGCAAAGAAGAAGCCCGAAAACGAAGCTGGAAGATTTATAAGATGGAAAAGGATCTCGCCAGACTTGGAACAATATGCGACCATGGAAGTGTAGCCCAGAAACACATAAGTGACCGTGGCAAAACCGCCTCCCCACTTTCCTAATGTCTCCTGAGCCATCGTCCTGATAGAGATGACCTCCAACTCATCCTCCCCTCCTTTCTTCATCTTCTTTTTTCTCTTCCACATATTCACATTGATCTCCACAAGCAAAAGCGCTTCGATCAAGAGAAACGCCCAACACAAGATCATACTTATTGAACTCGGAAACAGTCCCTAGAACATATAAAGAGAATGTCGTTAAATACTCTCATCCTTTGCAAACGCGCTCCATTACTTTCGTATCGGGAAAAATGCTTAGCTTTTCCTAATAGACGGCACGCAAAGTAAACTCAACTACTTCAATTTAGCTCCACGATCTTTCCTAACAAAACCCAACTTGCCTGTTGTATTATCACATACAGGTCAATCGGCAATTTGGCCGACTGACTATCATACTCTTCCCAAAACGAGACTCAAAACAGAGCAATCAGCAACGAGAGAAAGCCATACAGATCAAATTGACCAGTCCATTTCAAGCGCAAAATTCTCAATCCACCACAATGACGGCTGAGAACAGACCGAACAACCAGAAGGCCACAAAAAGAACACAAACTACAATTTGTAATCAAAACCAGGGATCACATCGACAACAAAAATTGTCCATTTAAGAAGATAAAGAAATAAATTAGCAAGGAGAGAGGTTTTACAGCAGAGGAAGCCTTCTTCGGGAGTGCGAGTATTCCTGAACCGATGCTAGTGCCGACGATCAGAGCAACAGCACCGGCCATTGTTCCCTTCTTCTCGGACCCTTCTTCTCCAACCTCCACAGCTTCGCTCCCCCGCTTCGCGCGAGCTGGTTTTGACCGCAGCCATGGCGGGTCGTGGTCCTTCTTCGCGTGGTGGAAGCGATTTATCCCCTGCTTCGGGAAATGGGGGGAAGAGGAAGACGAACGGCAAAGAGCCGTTGCGTCGCCGGACGATTTCTCGTTCCGACGACGACGAGGAGTCAGCCATGGAAGAAGACAGATAGTGCACGAGTTCGCCTTCTCGCTGGAATGGACTGTACAAGATGAGAGAGGCATGAATCGTACTGGTGTGGCCATGAGAGAGAGAAAGAGAGAGAGAGAGAGAGATTGAAGTTGAATAGCCATGGCCGGTGGAAAAATTGCAGGAGGAGCTCCAAATATCTGGGGGAGTGGGGCCCCCCTCCCGAAAGGCGTCCCCACACCGTCGCCATTGTAATTCAGTTATCTGTCTTGTTAGATAAAAGTTGCAATTTTTAACGTTAACATGAATGAACACGAACGAAAACAGAGTCGATAGACGCCGACGTGAATCGTCAGAACTACCTTGAAAATCGATTTATCCAATGCCATTTTCAAGGATGATCAAGAAAATAGCGATCATGAAGTTTTCATGTTGTCTGTAAACTCCGGAGACCTGGATATCTTTGACTCCTTGAGCAACTTTTAGGTGCTTCGGTCGTTCCGGTTGATCAATTCTTTCTTGATCATCCCCAGAATTTCAGAGATCTGCAAGAAGCGAATGGCCGATCACCAAGATTATCCCGCGAAACCATTACCCACAAGCAACGTTTAAAATCATCAACACTAGAGTAGACCAGTCGAAGTTTTTGTCTCGCACAACAGTTTATGCCCTCCTCCTTGAAGTGAAAAGTTTGCACACTTTGTGTACCTCCAAATGCTTCTGGAAAACAGGGGATTGGCGAAGTTTTGCGTATATCATCTCGAGCAATTCAAGAAGCGCGTCCACCTGATCACCCAGTAAATCTACCTGTACCATCAAAGTTCAGAGAAAAACTTGAATATGAAGAGAATATTGAAGTCCTATGTCAAATCTGGAAGTGGAGGGAAACTAAGCCACTTTATGGGAGACTTAATCTACAATGATAGCATGGTAGAACTGTAAAGAAACGGAAATTTCGAACAACCTCAGTCTCAGCCTTCTGAAGATTCTGGCATCTCCTGATGAAGGCTTTTCTGTAAAGTATTTCCCTTCTCCTGAGCGAGTCAACTAGCTCAAATGAGGCATGTAATTGGCTCTCCACGTCGTTTAGCCTGTAAAGAAGAAACCTTGTACCAGTACGTGATTTCGCTCGAGAGAAGTTCAAGGAATTCTTTATAATCCCATCTCATCGAAAGAAATAGGCTTCATGTTGTGCGCTAGCGACTCTGAACAAGGAGAGGGTATATGCATCCAAATGTCATTATTCCCAGGACCCAGGATGAACATGCCCTTCCCTAAATCCGTTACAGATTGTCGGTTGAAAATTCAAGGTTACTGCTTAAGCATAGCGCATTTTCTCTGAAAAAAAGGGTTTGAATAGGCGAATTCGATTAATATCAGCACAATGTGAATTCAACTGGATGAAGTACCTCTTGATATTCTTCCCTAGACGATCGTGCAATGTTCGCTGCAAATCCAATATTGCTTCAGAAAATTCCCGGAGAGGTTGAGATACCAAATGTGAGGGAACGAATTGCATTGAACCGATTTCTTTTGGTTCCACCATGGAAGGCTTTCGATCATTGACGATGCCCATGTTTAAAGTCTCCTGAACCTGAGCCTTCTGAATGCCCCTGCCTGCTGCTCGACAACGAAATTCAGAGTCGTCTAATACTCTTTGACCCCTCTCAGAAGCAAAATCATTTTCCTCATTGATTGATGACTCTTGGGGAATATTGCTTTCATTTTGTTTCTGGAAATGAGAACTCGTAGTGGTTGTGAATTCCTCATCTTTGTCCAAACCCTCCGGGCTTACAACAGTAACTCTTTTCTGCAATTCAGCTTGTCTGGGGCGATCACAAGCGTGTCTCAAAGACTCACCAACGACAGACTGATGCATCTCTTTTTGAGAAATACTTCTCTCAATGTCACAAGCACCTATCTTTTCTCTCCATTCCTTGGTGGTCTCTCTTAGGAAAACCGTGTAGACATCTTCCTTCAATGTGCATTCTAAACTGGAATATGCAGCGCTTTGATCGGCAGTTTCATATAATACATCTTCTATACAATTTAACTCTCCATGTCGATTCGATCCGAAATTAGCACCTTCAAACATATCTTTAATTACCTCGCTGGAGACGATATGACCAATCTCTTCTGTGACGAGGATCTCATTTATAGAATCTTCGACAGCATTATTCCATTCCTTTAGGATTTCGCGTAGGACGACTGCATGCACGACATCATTCATCTGGTCTTGCAAACAATAATCCCGTGAAATGGGAGTAGCAGGATTTCCAGTGAACATATCCTTGTCTCCGACATCCTGATCATCATGAAGTTTCAACTTCAAGCAATAAGCACATCTCCGATCTTTCATCGATTCAAGGAGAATTGTAGAATACAACTCTTCCCTGATCCAGGACTCAATCTCGTTCTTAGCTATTTCTTCGCTCTGCTCGACAGTCACTTCCCTCACTAGATTGCTGAGTATGCCTTGCCTTATCAGAAAATCTAATTCACAATCAAATAACTCGGCATGGCATTCATTTTGCATACTCTTCAGCAGTGTGATGTAGATCTCATCCACTAAAACGCCTTGCAAATCTATCAGCTCCTTTTCTTCTCTGAGCCTCCTCGTTTCATCGCTTGTCATCGTATCTACTTCACATGGAACTCGAGTTCTGTCCCCTTGTTTTATAAATCCTGCACGAGCACCAATTCCCCAACTATCTGCATGTGCCTCCACTTTGTCGGACATAGTTTCTTGGTAATTTTCCTCCTCACAAGCACGTGCACGATAATCGCTAATTCTTTTGCTTAGCTTCGCATTTCGCTTCAGGATTTCATCCAACCTCCAGATAACTTCTTCAATCCTTCTTTTTGATCCACTAGGATCCTTCTCTTTCTTATTAGAAGAACACCCCTTTCTCATAATGTCGCTCTTGAGCCAATTCAGCTCCTCGCTCTTTTGTTGAATAATCGACTCGTGACTCTTTATCATCCGTGCAACTAGGTGGCTCTCCTCGTCTTCTCCATCATATCCTTGTCGCTGCTTCCTCTCACAGCCTTCATTTCCGATCTTTGATGAAGCATTGCCTCGGAAGTCCGTCGCTTCTTTTGGGCTGCTGCTTTCGGACTTTGTCTTGGTAAATAATGTCTCGCCGCCTCTTACCTCCCCAACAAAATTGACATCACTTTGGCTGATCAAAGACTCAAGTTCATAGCGTAGCAGCACAATTTCGTGCATAAGAGCTGACCAATTCTCTCCAAACACTGTACTTGGGGCTTGCTCCGTGACCCTTCCTGAGTCCGCCAACTTGCAATTCTCCTGAATCCCCCTAATGAATTCTTTTATCGACATGATGTTGATATCCTTCTCGATGCCCCACCTCCATTCTTGCTCCATTGGTCCCATCTCCGAGGAGGATATGGCGCTCTGCATCTTCCCAAAAGCGAGATCCAGAGTCTCTTTCAGGGTGTCGATGTCGGAGCCCATTCGCTCGATCATCGTGTTACTAGAACTCCTATGTTCTTTTGCTTCATCAACCACTTGAATATTGTAATCGGGATCGAGTTTCTGCTTGATGTTCCACACTTGTTGATCCACTGAAATCTTCAGCTCGCAAAACTCACCTCCTCTGCTCTCATCTCCACCACTAACCCAAACATTGCTTGAGCTCAAATCCTCAACGCCCTCAATCCTCGATCCTCTTTGAAGCTCCTCTTCACTCCTCAAAGAAGTCAATTCAATCTCCTTCACGTCCAGTGCTTGTCTGAGTCTGATCTCGCTCTCCAACCTCTCCGCCAACTCCGCATCTTTCTCCAAGATAGCCATCTCCGACTCCACAAGGCGGCCCTGGAGATGGTTCCTGATTTCGGCTAAATCGGTGAGCAGATCCTGGTGGGCGGTCTCGAGAACGCCAGAATCTGCCTCTTCTTGGACAAACCTCATACACCCTTCCAGTTGAATCACGGCCAGTTCGTAGAACTTAGATATCTCGTTGAGGCGCGAGATCACGCCCTTCGACTTGACCTTCTCGTGGGCCTTGTGCATCGCCTCGTGCACAATCCACATCATAGTTGAATCTGCGACCGTAACTCTTAGCCTGCCGTTTAGCTCGCCCGTGAATAGATCCATGACCAGCCCCCTGAGAGGAAATGATGAAACAGAGACTTATACGTTTAATGATTGAACACCATTAACGAGTTTAAATGGTTTCTTTTGAGTTGCAGACATGGGGATCATGCTTCTGAAGGCTCTTACGTTAAGGACTTGGGTCTCCGCATGCACGTGAACATATGGTTTTGTCTCCAGTCTTTTTGTTTGTCCATGAAATTTGGATCGAGCCATTGACTTTTTCTAACATGTCAGAAAGATGAGCACAGGTGTAAGTTTATGCCGGATCACATCTGTCATTCAACAGTTCCTATGTAATGGGCTCGCATTTTTAACCACTTCTTAATGAAACATATACGAGTTTCTCCTGTTGGACTAGAACAACCCCTGGCCCTAAAAGAAAGGAGTTTAGCTTGGGCCACAATCGTGGTAGGGCTTAATTTTGGTAAGGACGTCATAACAAAGTGCTTCGGAGATACTTGTTAAGTAAAAAAAATTAATCGATATTTTTATTCTCAAATTCATTGATTTAGCCTGATGTTGACCAGATTTCTGTTGAGCCATGCAAGTTCTTTGCTTGGTTGGAGTCGTAGCAGCTCCCCACGTTGTCGCCACCAGCGGAGTCGTGTCTCCAGCCTCCCAGATCTGGAACAGCGACTTCGTTGTTGTCGCTCTCCAGATCTCCATATCTAGCCATGCATGGCGTCGCTCTCCAGATGTCTAGATATGGCCACCATCCATGGCCGAATGCTATCGTGCATCTCATCGTTCGTTCGTCCATGGCCGCCATCGGCATCGCTTGTCCGTGCTCAAACACGTTCAGGCGGTGTCAGCATTGTTCGTCCATGGCCGAACGCGTTCGAGTTCAGGCATTTTTTGAGCGGCACTCGCCCACGATCGTTGTCAGTGTCATTAGTCCACGGTCATCTGGATCTGGAGCTTGTCGTCAAGGCTCGCGTCCATGGAAGATACGCACCGCGGTCACCAGATCTGTGGTGAGCCGCCTCGGGAGCCATGACAAACGAAGCTGCCTACATCCATGGATGATGTGATGGAGGAAAAAAAGAGAGAGAAAAAGAGTCAGATTTTTAATTTAATTTTATTTTATTTTACATTAAGCTGCCGACGAAGTGTTGTTAATACGTGTGAATTTAAGAGTGATGAATATGAGGAGAAATTATTAGGTGGGCTGACCACACCACGTCATTGTCCGCTGGCCTAACCAGGATCCACGTCATTGTCCGCCGGCACAATCAGGATTCAACGCGTGGCATCACGTGAGTACAAAAAAAATTTGCCACATCAACCATTGATGTGATAATATCAACCACCAAATAGTTTCTCGAAGCACCTTTTTTTCCTTTTCCATCGCCGGCAAGATAAATGATTCTTTTGTCTATAAAAAAAAGACATTAACCATAATAACTAAAAACTTCAGCAAATAAGAATTATAATAAAAAATATTTTAACTATGGTATTGTCTTAATTTGAATAATCTTAATAGATATCCAACCCAGCAGCTTAATGACACGTGGAACTGAAACGGCATCTGACTGCCGCATTAGAAAGACTGACCAAAAAGTTTAAACTTGATTTTTATATTTATATGATCTCCCTTCACTTAATAACATAAATTTTTTAGTTAAATCTTCTAATACTCATTAAACATGAAATACTGAAAATATATTCAATCTTTTTAGTGATGGAGATATTGAAGAGGAGGGAGGGGGAAAGTAATTCATCGCCAGCAATTTCGAACAATGTATTTCTCTGTTCTTGAATATCATTTCTCCAAGACACCCAAGCACCGGCGGACACATTTGTGAACGCGATCATTGTGGGGGAGCTACGAACCCTAGCATCGACGGGCACCACGTCGTGCTGTCTAATCCATGCTCTTATTTGATCAAGTATGTAGTAGGTGAGGCGAGCTTAGGCCCCCTCTACTCCACCAGCCTTAAAAGTATGAGCGAACTTGGCCCATATCTAACCCGTTCTAGTCCCAAGAAAATCGAGAAGATGTTCATCACTTGAACACGCCTCAAAAATTTTGACCAAAAACAAGAAGCAAGCCTCGAATCGGGAGGCTGGATCGGGCAAGGCCGAGCTTGAGATCGAGCTTAACTTTGCCGTCGTCCATCCACTCGGCAAGCGGCATCGGTTTTGGGCCTAGATGGAGTGGGGTGGCGGAGCACGGTGAGCTAACTCGGCCATCTGCACGCTTCGCCTTGGACGGGCCAAGCGTTCGCCCAGCCCGTGAACAGGGTATGTTCGCTGGTCAATTATATGAAGGGTTTAACAAGAGAGAAAATGATAGGATCAACCAATGATAAAAGACGGTGATGCCATCTTTAAGATATCGCCATATTAATTATAATATCGCCTATAAATTCATTGGACTACGGTTTGATAAAACGAGAGATCTCGAATTCAAATCAAAATGCCCCAAATTAATATCTGTTATCTTTCATCGTACCCTTAACAGCAGTCACCGTTTTGACACATTACTCAATCGTTTCAAGGATATATGTCTACTCTACTACGCGATTGGTGGACCCGATAAACTATTATTATTGTCAATTCGAACCAAAATAAAAAGGCTCTTATTACAAGCAAAAAGATGATCAATCATCTAAATTCGCCACCTAATTTATGGTCCCACCCCTGCAAAGAGGCAAGAACTATCTACATCATATTCAATGAAGTATCCAGGTGGACCATGACTACACTTGGTGAAAATTTGCTTCTCGAGTCCCCCCCGTGCATAAAGGACTCATGGACTAGTCAGAGGGTCATGAGGGACCTGTTCACATCAGTGGAAAAATTGGGTAACTTCACATGCCAGAACTGTCAAATAGGTGGAACGGGTCAGATCGGATTTGGGTCGGGTAATAAATGGTCCGATCCAAATCGACCCATTAACTCATTTATGATCCATTTCTACGCAATACGATTTTCTTGATTTATACCCGATCCGATCCATACCCAACCCATACCCGATCAGATCCATATTACTAAAACACTTTTCATGTTTAATTAAATTTAGGAAAATTTATACCCAAACTGAGATGAGAATGCAAAGCGAGTGAGCGCAAGGTTGAGTAAAGACAAGAGAAATGAGTTGAATTTAAATCAGGTGTAAACTCATTTATAACCCATTTACGATCCATTTATGACCCATTTAATATTAATATTAGACTTCTACCCATTTATGACCCATTTACTAAATATAAATAACCCATTTATGACCCATTTACTAATATATGGGTTAAGAAATGGATTTATGACATATTTTGACACGTCTACTTCAAGCCAATTTTAAGATGGGTGTGCCAACAACTTGTTCATCACACCGAATTCTTGCGCAGAGAGCTTCCTGCAAACTCTCTCTGCCCCTGAATTATCAGGTCCATGCTAGCTTTCTTAATGAAATATAATTGTCAGGTCTACGCTGGCTTAGTTAAGGAAATTAATCGGACCGATAATGGACCAGGGGATCGGCCGTGTGTGGCTGCAACTCTCCAGCATTTGACGACAGTGTAAATTAGACTACAATCTTGTATCCCGCCTTCTAAGGTAATGTCGCTCCCTGTACAAGTTTCTGCATCCGTCACCGATACCGTGCAAAATTGCCGAATGAAACATCCGGTCAATCAGATGTCCCGCCATACATGCGGAAACGAACTTTGGAATTGCCTTTTGGATCGTGCACTCCGCCAGCCACGGTTGAGGCGCGACGGTCGTCGATGGGAGCCCGTTCGGCCTCGGATCTCTCTCTCTCTTCTCCCCGATTTCTCTACCTCTCGCTCTGTGCCTCCCGCTCTGGTGCTCTCGCTCTCTGCGTTTTCTCGTTTTTCTTTTAAGCCTCGGGACCGTCAAGCTTTTCTCCATTTTCTTTCTTGTTTTTCTTCTCTCTTTTTTCTCATGAAAACATTCGGCCCCCTTTTCTTGTGTCCTTTCTCACTTGTTTCTCTATTTGTGATGGTGTTGAAGGAGAGAGAAACAGATCCCCTTGTGTTAGTCCGGGAAGGAGAAAGGAAAAGGGCTTCATTCATCATTTTTGTCTTTTTCCTTCCTTTGTTTTTTTCTTCCATCACTCCTCTCTACTTTCTCTGTTTTTCTCCGAATTGCGGCTGAATTTTCCTTTTTGGGTGTAAGTTTGCAGAGGGAGGGCGCCTGTCTATGGGGAAGATCGCGTCCCCTTTTGTCTTCTCTTTTTTTTTAATCTTTTTTTTTTAATTTTTCTAATGATTTTTTTAACAAAATAAAAATAAAATAGAATAAAAGGAAAACATGTTTCACTAAATTATATTAATGCAAAGGCACCTAATATCTATACGCCATGAAATTTAATGAGAATATTTTTAGTTTAGGGGGTAAAAATTAAATTATAATTTTTTTATGTCGTAAAATCCTAAATGATTGAGCAAAATTTAGATATCAACACACCCAGGAATTGGAAACCGAACCAAAGGGGCCGATTCCCCGTTTTCGAAATCGGGAACCAATCCACTTGGTCTTGAAACTGGACCAAACCAAACAGTTCAGTCCAATCCCCAAGCAGGCCAATGGAACTGGCGGCATGTTCTGTTTTTTTTTTTAGGCATGTGGTCCATAATCCATTGCAAGATTTCGTGCAACCAACCACAAACTGCTAGTCCCTTCAACCATAGGGTTCATTCAACTTTTTCCCTTCTAGGTTTTTGAATGATGATGCATTTGTTTTAAAATTTATCTTTGGTTGACAAAATATTATCGGGAAGATAGCCCATGACTTTGCATTTAATTTGCCAACATGGTCATCGAGGCAAGGGGGCTCGGCACTGATTAGTTCGAATACAATATCTAGATGTAGTATCGAAAATGGTGTACAAAGAACAACAAAAAAAAAGACAAAATATTGGATATTTACCTCAATGAGATGCAATTGCAATTGCGATCGGCAAAAAACAAAGCAAGAAAGGAAGGCGAGAATCGAGACTCAAGACCGCGAGAGGGACGCAACTCAGGCAAAAAGGGTGGCGTCTAAGAATCAAGCCATAGAGTGACTGAGAAAGCTGTGATTGAGAGAGTGACTAGAGTCGCGCAAGCATAAGAAGGAAAAAGCGATTAGGCTGCGTTTGGTCGTTTGGATTTTAAACTAGGATAGGACTAGATAGGATAGGATATGAAATCTAAAGGATTTGCTATATCCTATCTACTGTTTGATGAATCGCGAAAATAAAGCCGGATATTTTCACATCTTACCATGTCCATTATTTGCTATGAACGTTATATCAATGTAAATGAACCTAAAAATTGCACAAACGAAGATGACAAAAATCTCTTACGACACTCTTACCTACTTTATTTTTATTTGCTTATTTTTTTATGATTTTTCCATCTTTTTAAAATTTTTAATTTCTTTTTTCCCCTTCCATCATTCTCTAATAAAATTTTATTAAATAGTAAACTATACTAATATTTCTAAAATATGTAATAAATATAAATACATTGATATTGATTTATATATATGAAATTTATATCATAAGATATAAAGATATTTTGAATATATAAATAAAAATAAGAATAAATAAAAACGAAATTATTTTTATTTTTTTGTTATTTTGAATTTTTTATATTAAAATTCAAATATTATTTATATTTTATTAATTTAATAAGTTTGTTATTCGAAAAAATTAACTTTTATATTATGGTTATTAGAAATTCTATCCACCTTTATCCCACCTCCCCCATGGGATGATTTTATCCGGACCATATCCTTTCTATATCCGACTTTATCCTATATTTGACAAACACCAAACACGGGATAGGATTTGTGAAAGATGCATAAAAGTGTGAAAAATTAGGGTGTTTGCGTGCATGAGTGAAATGAGAGTCATGCGCGAGTCAAGTCTGAAATGAAAGGTGGATTAGGGTTTTTTTTACTGATTTTTAAGAAATAAAAAAAAATTTAAAAAAAATCGATCAGGTCCAGGTGGCCAGTTCCACTTCTGGAAGCGGGAACCAGATCGAAATCCACCGGTTCCAATTTTACGAAACGGGGAAGCGTATCTGTGGCCCCGGAAACCGGCCAAATCACCGCCCAGATTCGATCGGCCCGATCCAACGATTTCCGGTCCAAACATTTCCTTTTGCTCACCCCTCGCGTCGCGTGTATTCTCACTTGGAATGATTCGGCTTTCAAGACTCGATGATCGTAAAATCTTTTTTTTTAATCGATTACTTAACAAGCGTACACGGACAGTCGTCCAATCCTCGATCAAGCAAGAAAGACGTTATTGTGGCCGATGCGTGGATCACACAAGACACGACACCCAACTCCCCCCCAATTGATCGTGACCGCGAGCAATTAAAGTCCGACCCACAACGCTCCAACCGATCATCGCCAACGATAAAACTCACGCTCCTCCTCCTCCTCGTCCCTCCTCTGGGTAATCATCGACTCCATTCCTGCCCTGCCTGCTCCCATCGCTTCGCAAATGTCGCACCCGATCGCGGAGGCCAGCGAGACGAGCCCCTTCGGCTCCCTCACCCCCGACGAGTTCTACGCCCGCCACTCCGTCAGCCACGGCTCCGAGTTCGTCACCAACCCCCGCGGCCTCAGGCTCTTCACCCAGTGGTGGGCCCCTCTGCCCCCGACCCGGGTCGTCGGCGTCCTCGCCGCCGTCCACGGCTTCACCGGCGAGTCCAGCTGGCTCCTCCAGCTCACCTCCGTCTTCTTCGCCCGGTACGGCTTCGCCACCTGCGCCCTCGACCACCAGGGCCACGGCTTCTCCGACGGCCTCGTCGCCCACATCCCCGACATCGGCCCCGTCGTCGACGACTGCGTCTCCTTCTTCGACTCCTTCCGCGCCCGCCACGGCCCCTCCCTCCCCGCCTTCCTCTACGCCGAGTCCCTCGGCGGCGCCATCGCCCTCTACGTCACCCTCCGCCAGCCCGGCGGGTGGGCCGGCCTCGTCCTCAACGGCGCCATGTGCGGCATCAGCGCCAAGTTCAAGCCCCCCTGGCCGCTCGAGCACCTCCTCTCCGTGGTCGCCGCCGTCGTCCCCACCTGGCGCGTGGTGCCCACGCGCGGGTCGATCCCGGACCTGTCGTTCAAGGAGGACCGGAAGCGGAAGCTGGCGCTGGCGAGCCCGCGGAGGACGGTGGCGAGGCCGCGGGCGGCGACGGCGCTCGAGCTGATGAGGGTGTGCCGGGAGCTGCAGGGCCGGTTCGAGGAGGTGGAGGTGCCGCTCCTCATCGTGCACGGCGGCGAGGACGTGGTCTGCGACCCGGCGTGCGTGGAGGAGCTGTACGCGCGCGCCGGGAGCAAGGACAAGACGCTGAGGATATACCCCGGGATGTGGCATCAGCTGGCCGGAGAGCCGGACGAGAGCGTCGACATGGTGTTCGGGGAGATGAAGGCGTGGCTCGTGGCCAGGGCCGAGCGCGCTGCTGCGGGAGCCGGCGGAGGTGAAGCGCGCGCCGCCGTGGAGGGTGGGGCGTAGGATCAGGGTCCAAATCGAGAAGTGAACGGATCAAAGAATAAAATTTACGCCGGGAAGAAAGTGGATGCGGATGGCTTTTGATTTTGGTAACTGACATGAATTTTCCTCGCGTAGATCCTGTCTTTGGGTTTGGGTGATCGTGCGCTGATTTCTTTCTTTACTTAGCCGTTACAATGTGCCGTCACAACAAGTAATTAAAAGTAAAATTAACTGCTTTCATTAAGGATTTGATACTTCAAATCGATCATGTAAAGATTTTAGTTGCGTTTGGTAATCTGGATAGGTTAACCAAATATAGCGGTGAGATCAAGATATAGCGGGAAATTGCGTCGGACAAGTGAGATTTTCGACAGAAGATGTTCGGATAATTACTAATCCCGCCTTATCCCATCCGATCACAAGCCAATTTCGAACAACGGAACGAAGCCTTTGAGTTTTTCAAAGGACACTTGTTAGATGTCGTCCGCCCAATTACGCCTCTCGATTGCGTAGTAAAATCCATTTACTTTAGGACAATGTAAGCTCTTATACGTGTCGGTAAGATACTCGTATGTGCTAGTAAAATAGATTGGGTCTGATTTGTTTACGCAAAGGAGATCTGGAAATTCAATCCAAGTTCATGCATCAAAAAAGAGTTAAAACTTTATCATTACTCTTATCAGAAACCGTGAGTACTAGTTTGAAAGTGAGTCAGTGACACCACGCTGGTGGGATCAGAAAGAGTGGGACCAATGGGAGAAACCAGCGACTTTGGGCAACCTCGCAGGAAGCCAACGTTCGGAGAATCACCCATAGGTCCCATACAAAGCACGAAGATAAATGAGAACCATTTCCAGCTATTTTGCTAGAGCAACCAGAAGGAGGAACTTCTCTGACATAGTATATTCACCCTACCCCACATACTATTTACAACTGTTTCGCTAGAGCAATCAGAAAGAGAACTCCTCTGTTGTAGCAAATTCACCCTACTGATACAGCATTACAGATATAGGAACTCCAATAAAAGGAAGACGGGAAAAAAAAATGGAAATTTGAAGTTGAATGTTGAACCGCTGCGGGTTGCGTATCAGCAATCTTGATCAACACAATCTGCAAGAGCAAGATTCGCATATTGCAGCAGATGACAAAAGTAATTCAAAACTAGGCAAAAAGTTGGCGCTTGAAGGATACAGCGTACATACAGATTGTTGCCAAAGTGATTTGCAGTGAGACCAGAAGCGAATGCATCTTAAAGATTTAACAGCATAATGACGTGGAGCATTGAATTGCTTATGGGAAAGGAACTCAAAAACACTCGCGTGCCAAACCGTCCGACACACACAACCACCAAACTTAAGAGATATCAAAGCTCCCAGCTACCACAACACAAGATAATGAAAACACTCCGGTACAAACAGGGACAAGGCACCGATGATCATGGCATCAATCCATGACAATTCAAACAGCTACAGCACCACACATATCAGTGCGATGTTGAGAAAGACGGATGCATGTGCTTCTAGGACGGTCTCTGGAATAATGACAATTATTTGTAAGTACACAGGCAAGCAAACTGACAGGACCCCCCTAGCTTGGACTCTCGAACCAATGATGAATGGATTGGTGTGTCTATGAAGAGGCAGGGTTACCAAGGTGTAGAAATAGATTACCATTTCGACAGCATCCAAAAGAATTCTCTAACAATGAAAGAGGCAAAAGAGCTTCTCAAAAAGCTACCCTTCTCTTCTACACTCCTCCACACTGTCAATACAACTCTCGGTCATTAAAATGCAAATTTGTGTTTCAAATATATCTTCAGCAAACACATTATTGAGTTCTCTTTTGACAGAAGGTGAGCAGAATCCTATGTCAGATCTCTGTTCCTGTCGAGCAACCACACTCCATCCAGCTTTCAAACCCCACTTTTCATCAACTCGCTAATCAAACCATGATCTCATGCACATGTTTCCTATTCTATGAGAGACTCAAGTGTCCTAAACCCCTATTAGTTAGCATACAAGATACCGCCAAACAGATGCAATTAAGTAACCTTACTGCTTAACTAAGACACACACCATAGTAAGCCAAGCCATCATGGTCAACTAAAAATCAAAAGCTGTAACAGCGGAGCACTATATCAGTCCCTGCACCTAAACATATAAACATATTCCATATGCCTTCTTCAAGTAACATTGCCGTTTTGTCTACAAGAACAAATAATATCAGTGGAAGTTATAGGGTTGTGAGAGACAAGAAAGGCCATGTTTCCTCCTGATAGTCAAATGCCTAGGAAGCGCTCTTCAACAGGAAGCCACTAGCTAGCAGTTGATTAGATTACTTTCAGCTAATCCATATAGTTAAATGAACAAGCAAACCTAGTCTGTGTAATTCGCTCTAGCCCATGTCCACACTTCTAAGTTGGAACCTCCATTTACCTAACTGATTGAATGTAAAAGTCTCCTATTACACTCAACTTTTGTGGCGTGTGTAGTCCACTAAACTTGTTGTTTGAGCGACGTTAAGAAGTCCAAACCACGATATATCACAACTTTCAACTGCATAAAGAAATCCTTCCTACATACCTATCCGTCTTCATCCAATAGTATTGTCCAACCATACTTTCAATTCCAGTACTTCAGTAGAAAATGAACATCCTAGCGCCCAGTACTTTACAGCAATTCATCATCCCGGTCCTCCAGTTAAGTAGTCAGCGTTCAAAACAATGACTAATTGAAGCACAGAATCACAATCAAGAATCAGCAGAGCATCAGTATTTCCGACGAGAATATCCAATTTTCAACCCGAACCTATGCGCTTTCGACCATCAATGCCAACCAAGATTCTCCGAAAGGATAAGACCCGTTCTCTCCCCAATTGTGGTCGAGAATACATCTCAAAGCAGGCACATGAAATACAATCCGAAGAGCAACAACAATCATCCAAAAGAAGCAGGGCAACTTCAATCCCAGGCAATTTTCACAAAACAAAAACAACGAAGCAGTCCGGCCAAGTGGGTTTACCTTCAAAAGCGTAGCAACAGTAGCAGCAAGAGAGAACCGCCAGCAAATCCCTGCCCCACAAAGCGATCGCCGACGGAGGCCCGAAACCCGGCGCCCCTCCTTCGGCCGCCTCCCGATCGGCGTCGCCGCCTTCCCCCTGCAGCAGTTTCTGCTTGTTCGCCGCCGCCCGCTTCTCGCTGTTCATCCGCCGGAGGTTCCGCTCGTAGTTCTGCAGGTTACCGAACTTGAACGAGTCCCTGATCTTCATCGACGGCCATAGGTGCATCTTCGATCTACCGAAAAAGCGCTCGCCAACCCTCGAAGGCGGGAGGATTCCCCCGGGGCAATCAATCGCCGCTCTCTCCTCCTTCGAACTTCACGAGCAAACGAAAACTACGATCGCACCAGTTGTTTTTATCGGGCGGGGCGGAGCAAACCAAGAGACGTCACGCTACACGCGGCGTATCCAACTTCGATTCCCACAAAAAAAAATTAATTGAAATCCTGCTTCGAATCCGACTGGGCGAAGACGAGCTTATCGGGTCACCACCCGACGCCCGCGCGAGGGGCGAGCAAGCGGGTCGGGCGAAACAGGGTCAGGCCGGACCCTCCTCGGCGATGCTTACGTCACCGACCGCCGGGGGGAGAAGCCGCCGCCAGCAGCCGCCGGTCGCCGCCGATCGGAGTCGGGACGCCTTCACAGGAAAGAGCGGGCATTGGGGTGGATGAAACCGAAGCCCACCGGCGAGAACACGGAGGAAATGTCGCGGATCTGATCCTCGTAGCTGCGGGACGGATTCGCCGACAAGCTGGGCGTGGAGAGGAGGGAGACGAAGGACAGGAGGATGATGACGAAGGTGGTGATGGGTACCATTCTTCTTCTTGCTTCTTCTGCTTCTTCTTACGACCGTGTCGTCGAGGCCACGCGCGAAGAAGGTGATGCAGAGCCTCTGTCGACCGCAGGCGCGTGCGCTTTCGTCGGTCGTAATAAGGCGGAGGGGTTCACGTGCCTCACAGTGTCGTGCATGCCGATCCCATCGTGATGGGCACCGATGCTGTTACTACACATAGATTGTTTTTTTTTTTTTGGGGTCGAGCTGTTACTATCATGGGTTGGTTGGTTGGTTGGTTGCTTCTCATTCCTTTTCCCTCCCTCCGAATTCAGCGATTGGTCATTGAAGAGGAAACTTTTCTAAACGGGGACCAATAACGGCTAGGTTAGGAGTCCATTCGAAACGTGTCAACCGGATCGGTGATGAACGAGATGGTCCCAGCGAGTGGAAGGACGTCTCAAAAGTCAAAGCTTCCGATGTCAAGATCGCATGCTATTCACGAGGACTTTGTTCTCGGCGCGGGCCGGATTTACGTAATATCTTTTGCTGTTTTGCCTAGCGCTGTGTATGTTAACCCTCCGAGGCCAATGGGCCGGCGAAAATCACCACAATAATCTGTCGAGGCTCCGACACGCCAAGCAGTGGCGTGGCCTCATCGGCCCGTAGCCTTCTCTAACTAGATTTGAGAGAGCTGTTGATGTAGCCGAGGGACAGAAACCGGGCGCCGGCGGCTAACGAAACACGACGATGGCTCATGTTCGCTTCGTCGAAGATTTGTAGATGTTTGAATTGTCCAAACCATTGCTGACCCACTAAGCTTGAACTCTGGAAACGTCGAGGCCACGAGCTCATGACTTTGGCGACAATGAATTTCTCAACAATTTTCACGAATCTCTCTTCCAATTTCTCGCAATTGAAAGAGCAGCGATAGCTATGGTTTCTTAAAAAGAAGTATCGGGAACCATAACGGTTCGTACAGAACACAGGTCATTCGATACCCAGTCAAATAGTTTAACCTAATAACGATGGGGACTAAAAAACAAGAAAAGATAGAGAGAAAGAGCGAGGAATTGGGGAATTAAACGTGAGGATTGCTCCTGAAAGTACCGAGGGCTTCCGCAGCTGCAGCTCTCAGTACGAATTGGTGGTAGAAGGCCGCCAGTGCTGCACCAGCGAACGGCCCGGCCCAGAATATCCACTGCAAATATTGGAGAAACCCAACAAGGAAAGACTTCTTACTTTCTCGAAGTCAAATCAATCACTTGAGACAACGGTAAATGCAAGGTTAATACGATCAAAAGAACGAAGGAAATGTTCTGAACTTAATCTCACAATACGAATGGCCGTGATAATTGTTAAAAGCAAAAGCCAAATGGGAAAACAAAAGGGATAATAGTACAAATAGTCATGAAATTTTAGTCCAATGTGCAATATTATCAATGCACTTTTAATTTGTGCAAAGTAGCACCTAAACATTGGCTCAATGTACAATGTGATATCCAGATTTTTTAATTTATTCAATGTGACTCCTGAACTATGGTAAATTTTAATATAGTCATCATGTTTGCGTCATTTTCACGAATTCTAAGGACTAAATTGAACACAAACTAATAATTCATGGACCACATTGAAACTAGAACCACATTAACTAAATTAAAAGTTTAAGGATGATGTTGCACATTAGGCTAAAAGTTCATGGACCACATTGAATAAATTAAAAATTCAGAAAAACATTACATACTTCACCAAAGTTTAGAGATCATTTGTATTAATTTTTCTAATTAAAAGGCTCGGAGATAAGTGGCTCCCGAGTATCCATGTATTCCCCTCTTCCTCGCGTGGTGGCACATGGGGAAGCTATATTCCTCATGGCCGGCCACAGTATGATAAGCATCTTGCTCTTTCAACATGGCCCAAAGTCGCACCATACCATGATTTGTGACCACTTTACGTGCTTGTTCAGTAGCAAAAATGATGTATGGCGATAGCATCTTTTCTATTATATGGTGGGAAATAAAACAACAGCCTTGTAGAAAGAACAGATAGAACGACCCCTTGTGAGTGAACTTATGTGCGTAGGCCGAGCGTGCCGTACACGTTCGGTTTCCACGCCACCACCAAAGATAGTTCTTATTTTTTTTGAGTAGCTTTACCTCCGGACATGCTTTTACGCTCTCTGGATTTAGTGAGGTACGGGATCCCAACGATGTTTGCTGAATCAAGTGAGTTTTCTCGACAAAAAGGTAGAGAGAACCGGGAGAACCATGCCAACAACACTCCTTATTTGCAATGGTATATTCAGATGCGATGACTAGTTAGGAGCAGAATATTCGTACCTGAGTTTGAGATGAAAATCCGCCTTTCAAATCTTAAGTGATGCAAAGCGAGGCGTGAGATGGAGGATGAGTAAATGTTCGAAACCAAAAAAGCTCGGACGACGCCTTCTTCCGGCTTGGTCAGATCAGATTCTTGCTAGGGTACGACCCTTCAGACCAGTTGTCGAGATTGGGAACTACGTTTCACTCCTTTAGGAGGAAGTCGAATTTGTCATTTTCTTCTTCCTTTTCTTTTCTTGTCAAAAGAGGACTTTAAATTTGTTGGGACTACGGGAATCCAGTGGAACACGAAATTTCTTCATAAATAAGATATTACGATGTTATCTCGGTGACTTTGTTTTAGGTTAAATCGTTGGTTGTTGATGTTGCTATTATTCACAAATAGTTTTCTCCATTGTGAAAAAGAAATTGGGCCGGACTTGATTCTTCACAACTATTACGAAATTGGTAGCTGGCTAGAAGAAGAAGAAATCATCTCCCGCTCTCCACTTTGGCGACACGCTCATCCCTCAAATTCAGAAACTTTTAAGGTATTTTCAGAATGTCAAAATGCTACATAATCTTAGGAAAAGCAATTCATGTAATGATTGGTTAGCAAATTGGGTCTTTCATTCTAGTGATGCAAATGGTACCTTAGTGCTAGACAAGCCATCGAGAGGGTTGATTCCTCTAATGATAGGAGAACAGGTTGGTTCAAGTTTCGTTAGACGAGTTATATTATAATTTCTGGGCTTTGCCCCTTTCAATACCAAAAAAAAAAAAAAAAAAAAAGAAAACGAAAGAGAAAATTACCAAAATAGTCCTAAACCTATTGTAATTGTGTCAATTCAGTCCTAAATTTTTTGTATTTATGCCAATTCATTCCATCCGGTCAATTTTGGTTGGCCAGTGCTGACGTGGACGCTAACCGATGCCAACCGTCTTGTCGACACTCACATGGCAATTTTTTTTAATGGTTTTTTAATTCGTTTTCCTTTTTTTTTCCTTCTTCCCCTGGCAACTAGGGCTGGCGAGGTCAACCTCGTCGGTCACTTGTGAGGCTTGCTCTCGTCGTCGCTGGGTGAGGTCGAGCCTCGCCATGGCCAACCTTGCCCACAGCCATGACGAGGCTCGCCCCCGCTGTCGCTAGGTGAGGTTGAGTCCTCCCAGCCATGGTCGACCTCGCCTACAGCCATGGCGAGCTTGAATAGCCATGGCGAGCTCAACCTTGCCCAAATCTAGTGAGGTCGAGCCTCACCATGGCCGACTTCGCCTGCGACGACGAGGGTGAGCCTCACCAGTGGCAGCGAGACCGTGTCAGCCTTAGCCTCTAGTCGGTCCGGCAACCAGCCGGGGGAAGAAGAAAAGGATAAAAAAAAAAGAGAAAGGAAAAAAATTGAATATGAGATTTTAATTACTATATCGACTCAGCTATTCTTGTGCGAGCTTGTCACCGGGTCGGGCCAATGCCCAGGCCTAATTTTTCCGGCCATGCCTGGTCATAATAAGTGTAAGTGGGTCGGGTCTTTTTCATGTAAGATCTTGCCCAAACCCGCTCATTTGGCCTTTGGCCCTAAGCAAGGCATGGATCGGCTCGAGATGTGCATATGCTCTCCGGAGAGATATGTGCCGTGCGCAGGGAAAATACTCACCTGGTCATCCCAGGCCTTTTCATGGCCGCACATAACAGCAGGTCCGAGACTCCGAGCGGGGTTGATGCCGGTGCCGGTGATCGGAATGGTGGCCAAGTGGACCATGAACACCGCGAATCCAATCGGAAGCGGAACCAAAACCTATGTCAGGGCGGGAAAACATCACATGCTAACCCAGTAAAATTTTGTCCGAACTTCATCGACCCTAATTCAGATGATAAGCTCTATGGCAAGTGGCAACGATGGAAAGAACGTGAATTCATGTCCCTAGAGAATCAGAACGAACGCATGCGTACCGGAACATAGGAGTCTCTAGCAGTTCGCTTTGGATCCGTGGCCGAGAGCACGGTGTAAACCAAGACGAAAGTCCCGATGATCTCTGCACCCAACCCGACGCCGGCGGTGTACCCAATGGCGAGCCCGTTGGCTCCACCGCCGTACCTGTCGTAGTAGGAGTGTTGGAAGGACTTGACCAGACCCACACCACATATGGCTCCTAAGCACTGAGCCACCATGTACAGGATAGCTCGTACCAGAGAGACCTTCCGGGCCAAGAAGAGTCCGAACGTCACGGCGGCGTTGATGTGGCCTCCTGTTCGTACATATAAGTGTGAACACGAAGCCATCCATGATGCATATAGATAAGTACTATTATGTGTTTTGGCCAAAGCATCGGGTATATATGTCAAAATCAATTTAGGTGTACAGAAGTATCTGTTACAAAGTTTGTTCATTTAGCGACATAAGCTGTGTTTACTGGCTTCAATACGTGAATTTCATACGTGCGTGCTTTTTAATTATATGTGAACCTTAATGTCCTTTATTCCCGATTAGCGGGTTACATGTATGAACATCTCCCATATCGAACATCATCCGTTAAACATGAATGAACGCGATATCCTTCTTTATGACGTGCAAATAAAAAAATCAAATTGAAGTAAGTTTCGCTGACTCGAAAATGCATAAAGACACGACCTTTTATTCACTATAATGCCCCTTTGAACACAATAGATAAAGATCACGAGAGGAGGAGAAAACGGAAAGAGAAAATGTGTTTGTTCGAGTGAAAATATTTTCCGCGAATTAGTTCGCAAGAATTTTACACGTTTGATTCGCTAAAAATATTAGCCGATGGAAAATCATTTATAATTAAAGCATATGTGCATGCTAAAAAAAATGAACTCCCTGATCTAGATAGGAAAAATATTTTCCTAAAAAATAATTTTTCGCAGAATTTAATCGAATCAATAAATACAGTCAATTTTCCCATTTTCCCCTCGTCACGTGCTATACTGCTATCCCAAAAATAAAAATTAAAAAATTAAAAAAAAGTCCTCCATTGGCGAGTCGACATGAAGACACGTGTGAGCATGAGGGCCTCTCGATTAACTCGTCGGATAAAGTTTCGGCAGCTCGATCGAGGGCTAGAAATTTCTGCACGTGGCAAGAATGGGTGGGTCGAGATGGGTTGGCGGGTTGTACAGTGGATAGTTTTCGAGCCCCAGCCTCATCGACCACCACACGTTTCTCTCGGCCTAATACCCAAAAAAACCCCAAACTTTAGCCTTTGTCCCAATTATATCCTAAAATTTTTTTTTGTCTCATAAAAAACCCAAAACTTTTACTTTTGTCCCAAATCTACCACTGTTAACTTTTCCGTCTAATATTACCGTTAATAATTATTTTTTATTTTTCCTTTCCTTTACTTTTTTTTTCCTTTCACCTTCAACCTCTGGGCGATCGCTGGTCCAGTGACCGGCCAGAGGCGGGGGCCGGCGAGGCTCGACCTCGCCGGTACTGGGCAAGGTCGGCCTCGCTCGCCCTTGGCAAGGTTCGTCCTCGCCGCGGCTAGCGAGGCTTGGCCTCGCCCAACGTCTACCTTGTCCTTGCCAGCTGTGGCGAGGACGAGGCTAGCGGGGCCGAGCCCTCGCCAGCCACGGCGAGGATGAACCTCGCCAGAGGCGCGCCGACCTCGCCCAACGCCGGCGAGGCCGAACCTCGCCCGCCCCTAGCAACGTTCATCCTCGCTGTGGCTGGCGAGGCTTGGTACCGCCGGCTAATGGCGAGGTCGAGCCTCGCCCAATGCCGGTGAGGGCTTGGTCCCGCTGGCCTCGTCCTCGCCGGCGTTGGGCAAGGCTCGACCTAGCCACTAGCCGGCGGGACCAAGCCTCGCCAACCACAGCGAGGACGAACCTTGCCAGGGGTGCCTCGCCCAACACCGGCGAGGTCAAGCCTCGCCCGCCCTCGCCTCTAGCTAGTCGCCGGACCGGCGACCGCCCAGAGGTTGAAAGTGAAGGGAAAAAAAAAGGAAAGGAAAGGAAAAAAATAAATAATTCGAAAAAATAAAAAATAATTATTAACGGTAATATTGGACGGAAAAGTTAACAGTGGTAGATTTGGGACAAAAGTAAAAATTTGGGGTTTTTTATGAGACAAAATTTTTTTTAAGATCTAATTGGGACAAAGGCTAAAGTTGGGGAGTTTTTTTGGGTATTAGACCCATGTTTCTCCATTCCGAGGATTTGCAACGACTAAAGAAGGAGCTGGATTTTTTTCACTCATTTTCAAACGTGTATTACATGTGCATATGGGTCCTTGTATGTTTACGTAGGAGTCAAATAGTTTTGGAACTTTAATTTAATATGTAGTATCATCAATGAAGTTTTTATTTATTCAACATAACTTTTGAATTTTTGCCCAATATAAAGTATCATCTTTGAATTTTTAATGTGCTCAATACGATCCCTAAACTATGCCAAATTTCAATGTAGTCATTCTATTTGTGTTATTTTCATGTATTTTAAGAATTAAATTGAACATAAACCAATAATTTACATATGACATTGAACTAATTAAAAGTTCAATAACGATATTGCACATTGAGCCAAAAGTTCATATATCACACTGAACAAATTAAAAGTTGAATAAAATATTACATAATTGACCAAAATTCGAAGACCATTTATCCCATTTTCCAAATTAAAAGGGTTGAAGATAAGTGGCTCTCGAGCACTCGAGTGTTTTCCCTCTTTGCACGATGACAATTGGGGAAGCTACATGCCTCATGGCAGGCCACAATATAATGAACAGTTTTACTCTTTCGATATGGTCCAAAGTCACACACCATGGACCACTTTATCAGTAGCAATTGATGTATGGCGATAGCATCTTTTTCCTATTACATGGTGGGAAATAAACAGCAGCCTTACATATGACCAACAAAAAAAACAACAGCCTCGTTGAAAGGACAGATAGTACGACCCCCTGTGACTGAACTAATGTGTGTTGGCCGGGCATGCCGTGCAGGTTTGATTTTCCACGCCACCGACTAAAGATAATTCTATTTTTTGAGCCGCTTTACCTTGAGACGTGCTTTCACGCTCTCTGGATTTGGTGAGGTACAGGATTATAGATTTTTTACTGAATCGAGTGAGTTTTCTCAACAAAAGGAAGAGAGAGCCAAGAGAGTCACGTCAACAACGCTGAACATGATATTTGCACCCAAATTTGAGAACGAAAAGCCGCTCGTCGAATCTTAACTTCGAGGTGCAAAATAAACAAAAATGCACTTGAGTCTTAAAAATTGTTAAATTGATTCAATCAAGTTATTTCGTTGATTACATTTTTGAAAATTTTAATATTTGATTGCATTTTCGTAATGAATTTTTTGACTTAATTGTACTTTTTGAAAGTTTTAGAACTTATGTACACTTTGTGATAAATTTTAGGGTTCAATTGTACTTTTGCGATAAGTTTTAGTACTTCTAGTGCATTCACCACTTTTTTCAATGCAAGGGAAAATTGGGCCGGGCTTGACTCGGTTCGCCCATTCGGGCAGGTCCACGATCCATCGATAACCGATCGGCCCACCCTTTACCAAACGCAAACAACGGGCCGGCCCATCGGCCCGGCCCATTATCCAATCCGGTCGTTATCCTGACGCCATACACCAGTCAAAGTCAAAACAAATTTTTGCGCCACTCTTCGCTCAAGCTCCAACCTCAGCTTCCGGCTTGCTCCCCTTACCTGAATCCGATCAGCGACCGATCCATCAAGCTCGTCTGCGTAAACGTAAGCTCTCGATCCGAACCCTCCTCCTCTCTCCTGTCGATGGTGAAATCTCGCTTTACGAATTCGATTTCCCAGCTTCCCAATTCGGTGCTCGTCGATTCGATCGCGCGCGCGCGGTGAAAATGCGACGGAGGCCTGAAAGTTCCTCCGCGGCGGCCGGGCCTTCGCGCGCGGAGGAGCCGAGGGCGACGGCGGGCGAGGAGGTCGACGGCGGCCTCCACGCGGTCGCCCCGAGGAGGTCGCCCTTCGTGTGGCTGACGCTGTTTGGGGCGATCATGTACTGCTCCTGGGCGGTTTATCGCTACCAGTTCGAGAGCTTGCCGCCGCCTCTCACCGCCGAGCAGGCCGGGAAGAGGGGATTCTCGGAGGTGGAGGCGATGAAGCACGTGAAGGCGTTGACAGATGTAGGCCCTCATCCTGTTGGTTCGGACGCGCTCGACGACGCGATACAGGTTTTGCTCCTTTTGGACGAATGTTAATGTTTGCGAAATGCGCTCGCCGGTGCATGCTCTGTGATTGGCAGTTCTTGTTGATGAGTGCAGTGCTTCATATCGGTTTTTGTGGGCGGTGAGTGGCAGTTACTGACAGAGGTTTAAGAAGCATGGATGTCTTGTGCATTGGCAGAGAAAACAGACAGGATTGTTGTCAATTTAGGCAGAGTTTGAAGGTTAAGTCGAAATACACACGTTCGAAATTCTTTAATTCTATGACATGAAAACTTTTGATGTTTAATCATTTGAGTTAATGATTACCTGGTTAGACGTTAGTTAGTGATTACGTGGGTAGATGTCATCTTTAATCTAATTAATGTGATGATCAAACTCACTTAACATTCGAAGTATTCATGAGAAAGTTGTATAGCACAGCTGACAAGTGGGTATCTCAGTATTTAGTCAATTTTAAGCAGTGTCATGGAAAGAACTAAAATAACTTTCCTTCAGGACCCAGGTAGACCTTCCAAAATTGATCGTCATTTCTAAATGAGAAGGAGGATGTTTGTCTAAGAGAAACAAAAACTACTTTCCGGCCACCTCCCAATATGTAATTTGAGGAGAAAGAACCCTATTGATATATATATTGATTCCTTCTGCCCTATTTCCCCTGCATATATCTTCTAGGCAACTTAGGGTTGTTTGCTCATATGATAAT
>CM062259.1:31972675-32458742 GCA_031216405.1 Syzygium malaccense | reverse complement strand
TGATAATAATGCTTAAGGCCTCAATGTCAGTGCCTAGTTTTAGGGAAATTTCTATTATACCCGCAAGTTCGACTTTTTTAATATGAGATGACACATATTGACAAATGGAAGCCGTGGACTTAACATCCTTTTGAAGGATTCGATTATTTATCACCTACTTTTATTTTTTTATTGAAGAGGGCACTAAGAAAGGAATAAGTATGCGTTTCATGTATGTTTCATTTATTAGTGAAGACATATTGTTTACCCATTGGAACTCAAGTATTTCCTAGTTTACCTATCCAAAAAATTGTCTGCCCATGGCAAGCGATTACTTTTTTGTAGTGCATCTGGAGTATGTTTTAACAAACATTCATCGATAGTATGTTCTAGCAGCATCAGAGAAGATTAAGAAAATAGCTCATTGGGAGGTAGATGTTGAAGTGGATGTCTTTCATGCGCAATCTGGCACAAATCGTCTGGTCAGTGGCTTGTTCAGGGGGAGAACACTTGTTTATTCAGATCTACATCACATTGTACTTAAAGTGTCTCCAAAATATGTAGCAGAAGCTGGAGATGGCACTATTCTGGTTTCTTCTCATATAGACACTGTTTTCTCTGCGTAAGTTTTACTTCCTTCTAAGTTTGTCTTTGATGTATTTTTTTTTTCATGTGAAAAAGTGCATTTATATGCAATGTCACAGGGCATGTGCTTACTTTTTCTTAGTTTCTATTACTGTCTATGGGTCCTATAGCATAATATCTACTTTAGGATCTGAAGTATTTCATTTTTTCACCTCTGATGCATTCAAGATTTTCTTCTTCTGGAACACTGTATTATCAGACAAAGAGGTGCATGTGTCTGTCTTGAAATATTTCATAGGTAATGCTTCATCAGGGAGATGAGCTACATAACACATTCTAGTGGCTGGGTAAAAGAACCAGTGTTGGATCATATTGTTGTTCCTGGAAAAGAAGATAACAACTTCTAGGTTTGACCCTTTCCAATAATCTAGATGTGCCCACAGCATCTTTTACTCAACATATAATTTGCTTTACTTTAGATACTATTGCTTGCATAAATTGTAATTTACTATCATCTCAGTTTGTTGTTGACTGACACAACATTTTGGCTTGTCTCCCTTGTATATCCTTATATTTCACTGATTGTTTTCTGTTTTACAGAGAAGGTGCTGGAGATTGCAGTTCATGCATAGCTGTTATGCTTGAACTTGCACGAGCAGTGTCTCAGTGGGCTCATGGTTTTAAGAGTGCTGTTATATTTTTGTTCAACACAGGGGAGGAGGAAGGTCTTAATGGTGCTCACAGCTTTATAACTCAGGTTAGAAGCATCTTTAATACCTCGAACTTAGAAACTAATAGAGATGTACCGTCTTGGTGAGATTTGGGTATCTGTAAGTTTGTGCACCTCGAGCATTCCAAGATCAGTAGCAACATCATTTAATGATGTTCAATTTACAGTTCTTGACTCTATATCATATCTGTCCTATGAAATGAAGCTTCATAACTTACAAAATTACCATGGACGTCCAGTAAAAGCTGCTTAATTTTTAGGAATTTTTTTAACATTCCAATGGTCAAGACATAAGTTCCAGATGGTGGAGGCAACTTGTGTAATGAATTTCCAATTATTTGAAGTAATATAGCGCATTAGCTTTTCTATGCGATTCATATGATTCTAGGATGGCATTATCCTATAACAAAGGCACAACTGTGTTTCTGAGGGTTTCTTATGGGTCCGAGCAGAAATTGTGGCACTAATCTTCTGGATATGCTACCTAGTTTGCAATTTCAGTTTCAACTTCTGAAGTTTTTCTTTATGATGAATGAGCAATTTTATGCTCACCAAGTATATGGGTTGTATATAGGGATAAGAGACTGAGCCAAAGCACCATTAGACTAAAAGACAAAAACAAAATCAGACTATATTAGGGAACTAGTCAGAGATTAACCAAGAATCTTTGTTTGAGTCTCTAAACGGGCCAGATTTCACCGTCAAACTTTTTTTGTTTTATTCTAGTCATATATTCACTTAAGGCCTTGAGGGATGGTCTTTTTAGAATCTCCCGTTAATCCTGGAAGTCAAATCTGATCGCCAAAAAGATCTGAAATTTTTTGGTATAGCCCCACTCTTACAAAGATAGAGTCAAGTTTCTAACGGTTGTTGTAAATTCGCAATATCTTGGGAGATAATCAATTAGATATTTAGTTTCTGCTTGGTACGATGAAGAAGAGGTTAGTTAAAGGTTCCCGTGTTATGCATGTGCAGTTTTCACAATTATGAGAATTTTGGATAGGTGAACCAGTGGCCGAATAAGCTGATTATTCCATTAGTCAACAGATGAGGTTCTCCTTGTTTGCATGGATGATGTTTATATAATATGGTAGGACTATTCCTTGCTTCCGAAGGTTCCTTGTTGTGCACTTACGTAAAAGAAGTGTGATGACAATCGTGGTTGCAGATATGTATCTCGTTGTTTGTCTTATATGCGATTATGTTTGTCACTTGTTGTTACTCGTAATTTGTAATGCACCAAAAATAATTCAAGCTCAGAGTATTATATATTTGTTGAAGACAGAGTAGAAAAGAATCTTGTTGTTCTATTACTAGATTCATGGACAAACGATAGAGTGATGCTCTATGGATGTGCAAAGCGTCCAGTCTCAGTATGGAGATGTCATTAGTTTCCCATTCACTGCACATCCGTCGAAACTTTTTGCAGAAAAGAAAGGCAAACAAATTCCTTGAGCACTTGCTTTCTAACTTGAAAATTGCCATCTATTCCATAACAATTCGTACTCATGGTATAAAAGATGGAACCAATTTGTGCCGTTATCAACCTCCGCAGTTGTCTACCAGAATAGTTCTCACAAAATTAATTGTTTGTCGTGGGATGTAGCTACCCAGTAAGTGGAAAATGCTTGGTGGTTTCTTTTCTTGCACTTTTTTTTTAAAGCAATGCACTTTTGCTGCTTTATCACTTATGCATAGTTGAGCCATATTACGGTTGGGCATTCTTCTTTTTGAGGACTAATGAAGAATCTGTCATCCCAGCATCCATGGAGTAAGTCCATTCGTCTGGCAATAGATTTGGAGGCAATGGGTATTGGAGGGAAGTCAGGTATATTTCAGGTGAAGTCATCTTAGTCATTATGCACCTTCTGTTTGGTTTGAATTGCCCGTGTAGCATGATTTCCAGTTGTGGACAGAAGCGAGCATTAGATGTAGCTGATAGTGGAACGCTGATGCTCTTTTTCTTAGCAAATTTCCAAATATGTGTGCTCGGTACTTACATTTTTCTGGCTGAATAGTAAGATTAATATATCTTATAATGATATGCTTCCACTGAGTATTGATACTTGCCTAGATTTCACAGAAACCTAATGCCTTTTCTGAAATTCGTCTATGCTTAACTTTTTTTCACTTTGTTTTGGCTCTTCAAATTTCAGGCCGGTCCTAATCCATGGGCAATAGAGAACTTTGCTTTGGCTGCTAAATACCCATCTGGCCATGTCATAGCTCAGGTTTGTAATTTTTACCCTTACTGTTTCTCTAGGCCGCTTTCTTGACTATATAAGATCAAGACTATATTTTCGTATCACAGGATCTTTTTGCTTCTGGAGCTATAAAATCTGCAACTGATTTCCAAGTGTACAAGGAGATTGCTGGTCTTTCAGGGCTTGACTTTGCTTATACTGACAACAGTGCCGTATATCACACTAAGGTTTATTTTTATTCCTTTACTTTTACCATTCCATTGAATTCTCCAACTGCCTTCGTCTACATGGATGGTGGTGCATGAAACCTTTTGTGGTTATAATCGGTCAAGAAATTTCATAAGAGCTAAATTTAGAATGCATTTCCATTATCGCTCCAAAGGGAAAAGGAAAAAAGTTAGAAAAAATAAGGTATCTTACACTCTCGGTTTATCTAACCTAAATTTTGTCTGGGTAAGATCTTTGATTATTGTGGATTGATGGTAGATAAAAAGCTTTTACCATCTGGCATTCTGTAGTTGATTGTTGCATGATGGCATGTTGCATTTATGGGATATTTTTGTGCATTCTCAATCATATAGTTAGAGAGAATCGTGAGTATTCAAAATCATTTAAGCCGATTAATTGGCTTCTACAGAGAGGGTGCTTACTTCTTGCGTTACCAAATTTAAATTTTTGAAGCCGTAATGAATTTATATCCAAGTTTTGTATGGACCACAATGTAGATACCCTTTTGTTCGTCTCTTGGTGATGCTCAGTTAAACATGGGATAGGAACAAGATTTTCATCTCTGCTTTTTTTCCACTGAAGGAGCTCTCTTTATGCAGAATGATAAACTAGAGCTCTTGAAATCAGGATCTCTCCAACATCTTGGAGAAAACATGCTTGCTTTTCTGCTTCAAATTGCTTCATCTCCAGATCTGTCTGGAGTCCAGAGGACGAAAGATGAAGGCATTTCCGCGTCCAGCTCTGCTATTTATTATGATATATTAGTATGTTATACTTTCTGTCTAAAACTATCTGTGTCTATCCCATGATCGTGTATGGCAGTTTGCATTTTAGACGGTGTCCTGCCATGTTACTGATATGGGTTTCAACTACAGGGGATGTATATGGTATTATACCATCAAGGATTTGCAAATATGCTTCATAATTCAGTGGCACTGCAGTCGCTGTTGATATGGTCTACATCATTACTCATGGGTGGTTACCCTGCAGCAGTCTCACTCATGCTGTCATGTCTGAGTATTATCTTGATGTGGATATTTTCTCTGAGTTTCTCACTCCTCTCTGCTTTCGTCCTACCCTTGCTCTCTACATCACCAGTTCCCTATATTGCTAATCCATGGTTGGTGATTGGATTATTCGCTGCACCTGCTCTTCTAGGGGCTCTCACTGGTCAACATTTAGGTTTTCTAATCCTTCAAATGTACTTGTCAAATGAGTATTCGAAGAGGAAGCAATTATCACCTCTTACTCAATCTACTTTGATCAAGTTAGAAGCTGAAAGATGGCTATATAAAGCGGGTTCTATGCAGTGGCTCATTCTTCTGGTGATCGGGAATTATTACCGAATTGGTTCATCTTATTTGGCTCTTGTTTGGCTGGTGCCACCGGCATTTTCATGTAAGTATGCAATATAAATGAAACCATTGCAGGTATTTATGCATGGAGATGTATCCTTTTGAGCATAGACTAAAAGGAAGTCTGGTTATAAGCTGACATGTGCAGAAGAATATTTTGTGCTAGCAATATCATTTATAATTGCTTATAAGTGGTTTTTTATCCGGTACTACAGATGGTTTCCTTGAAGCAACTTTGACTCCTGCTCGGTTTCCAAAGCCTCTCAAACTTGCAACCCTTCTATTTGGCTTGTCTGTGCCAATTGTGGTTTCTGCTGGTGTATTCATCCGGTTGGTTGGTACAATAATTGGAATGGTTGTTCGATTTGACCGGTAATTAATTACATTACTCCGATTAATTAATAGTTGTTGTTACTTTGAAGTGGTCATTTGCATGAAGCTACTATGATATCATCTGAATCCCATTGCTCTCTCCTACATACCCTGAAACACAGAAGCCCGATGGCTAGCTACTCTGTGTCTTCATTGAATAAGTTCTCACTATGGAAATTCCTGAATATCGGGCTTGTTCTCAACAAGATACTTTGTCGCCATGGTGAAATAGAATTATGTTGTCTAAATTTTCAGTCTATTTCTTGGGGCACAAGGAATAGTTCGTGTTTAATGTGCATTGCTTGACCCGTTTACCTGAAGTTCAGTAAATAGGTATGAGCAGATGTATTTGTGTGCAGGAACCCTGGCAGTACTCCTGAGTGGATGGCAAATGTTATCATTGCTGTATTTATTGCTCTTGTTATATCCCTGACAATGGTGTATCTCCTCTCATATGTCCATCTTTCAGGTATTTGCCCATGGCCACTCAATTCTGGTTTTTGTTTAATATGGCTTTCTGGTGCACCCGCATTAGCTTCATTTTGGTAGGTGTAAAATGGGTCCATACAGTAAGACTCTTCAAGTGGTAATGATGTTTAACTTATTATTAGCACTGACCGTGGTCTCATTTATGTTGAGGTCCATGGGAACCAATTCCTTTGTAGGAAATGGAAAGGGCAATTTAGAAGAACAAATGAAGGATTTATTCTTATAAGTTGAATCAACCTATTTATTAAGTGAATGCAAATAGCAATATTGTCTTTCCCTGAATTAGTTGTATTTCCTTCATCAAGTGCTTGAGTACGAATCAAAATCTCACATCCAAGTCCGGCTTTTGAACAAACACAGAAGGGACGGAGCATGCACTCCCAGAGAGACATGCATGAGCTCCCACAAAAGGAACCCACACATTACAGCAGATGAATCAGGAATAATAGTTGAAAAGGCTATGCTTGGTGTCTCCATCCTAGACTTTCACTGCCTAGGGGAAGATATTGTCTTGGTAACTTATGCAATTTTAGCTTCATAAACCATGAAAGCATTCCTCAAAATGTGTATGCGTCAGTGTCCTTTCGTAAATGAAAAGTCCTGCCGGTAATATGTGGCTTTTTCTGGTTCAAACCATCCTATTGGAAATCTAGTCTACTGCCAACGATCTTGGTCGAACTGTTGTCCTCATGAGAGGGACTGGATGGTCTGGAAAGGATAGTTGGCTTGAGTGCTCTTATTTTGACTAAGGAGAAGGTTTTGCATGGAAACTTATCATGTCTAATAGCAAATTTTGTATGAAAAGTGGGCCGTTATGTTGTGGAGCTTCTCTTCTATTTCATGTACACTAGGTACACAGCTTTTTTACAGCATTAGTTGTTTAACTCTCTCTCTCTCTCTCTCCTTTTTGAATTCTATGGTGGGTGCAAATGTTTTTCTCCCTTGACTTGTCCTTTCCAAAAGCTCCACGTCTCTGCGTTCCTTCATCAGGTTTTTTGGGGACCTGACTGATTTGAAGGACGGATAGATGAAGACTGTTGACTTTGGAGTTTTCTCCATTGATACAAGATCATCTAATCGTAGAGAAAGTTGAGGAAATCGATCTAATCAGAAATTGGAGCGTATTGATTAGCATTCACTTAGTTATAACGAACCCGTAGAAGACTTGGGAGTCTCTTATTAGCAAATATGTGAAAGGTAGATTGTTCAATCATAAAGGGAGATCGTAGAAGTCATCAGCTATATGTATATGGACTAAATATATTGTTTTTATATGGTTCTTTTTTTCCCTCTTGGCTTTTGACATATTATGGGCAAGAATGCAAAGTTTTTTTTGGTTGGAGGCAAGTTTCAGAGTTAACCAGGTTACCTTTTGTCTTCATGATCCTGCAGTTTAATAAACAGCTGATTAGCTCTTTATCAATAAACTTATCCGTCTTCTGCATTGTTGGTTTCTCTGGAACAATTTTTATATATTTAAAGTATGATTTGCAGGTGCAAAGAAATCAATTGTCTTGGCAGCATTAGTTCTTTTTGGTCTCTCCCTCGCTGCTGTATTATCTGGTATAGCCCCACCATTTACAGAAGACACAGCCAGAGCTGTAAATGTATGTTCTACCTTTCATCTATGGGTTAACTAGAATGGGAAATTATTAATTTCTATTTTGCACTGCCACTTCAATTTCATTTAGTTGTTGAACTTGCTTAAGATCAAATTGCATATGAAACTACCTAGGCATGTCAGTATACTTGAAGACAAAATACGGTTTTTTTTTTAGCATCCGTCTGAGGTACTTCCGAAAATCATGTCAACTCTCAAAGGATGGTCTCAGTAACGAGGGTTTCTACTGGTTCTGTTGAGTGCATCGCCCTTTTGGTTACAATATCACTATCAACTGATGCTCTTGCGTCTGTGAAATTACTTCATCAGGTTTTGGGTTATATGATCAAATAAATATGCATAAATAAATGTCAAACCACACAAGGTTTTGACACTAATATTTTGCAAGCAAATTACAAAGAGAGATATAAAATGACCATTTGTCTTCTGCAACACAATTTTACTGCTCAGAACCGTATGACCTGTTCAACACGAACTCCCATTCCATGTGGCCCAATAGTCATTTGACATTGCTCTAGGAATTTCATTACTCACTCAATTCTTTTACATCATCAATAATATTTTGAATTGATTTGGGCCTTCATGAGATCTCTCAATTTGATTCACCACTTCACTTTTGAGCGACTATTTCGATGTTCATGATTCCCAACAGTGTTGTTCACCTCCCATTGCTGTTGAGTTTTTCATTTTCATTTCAGTTGTTCTGTTCATTTATCGGAAATATATTGATCACCCCACGTTATGGTATCCTGTGGTAATTCCAGAGTCAGAGAGCCCCTTTCATGGGAACACATTAGATCAGGGGTGTTTGATTCAATTAGGATGAAAATTCCGGCATAGAATGTAGAAATGAGCTTTATGTTGATTATAGTACTTCAATTTCTCTTGTAACTTTACAAGCATAATTGTCGGGGAGAAGAAAACATTCCATTTCCCTGTAGCATAGTAATAAAGACATGTAATTCCCTATTGTACCTTATTTTTGTTTAGTTTGTTGATAATAAGGTGAGGAATGAGCCATAGGGATATCCACTAGATTTGTCGGTGTGAACAATATTAGATAACTGGCAATTTTGTGACTGCTCTGATGGATGAAAGATAACTGTTACTGCATCGAAGTGACTTAGCTGATTGATTTTTCTCAGGTTGTGCACGTAGTGGATGCAACCATAAGCAAGCAAGAGCAGCCCGATTCTTACGTGTCTTTTTTCTCTACCACTCCTGGAAAATTGACAAAAGAGGTTGAGCAGATTGGAGGTGGTTTCACATGTGGTAGAGATAAGGTTGTAGATCTTGTTACTTTTTCAGTCAAATATGGCTGTTGGTCCTATGATAATACTGAAGGTGGCTGGAGTAAAACAGATATACCAACACTGCTGGTTATAAATGATGGCAAGGGGGACAAAAGAATCACAGAGGTCTCGTTGGACACAAAGAGCTCAACAAGGTGGGTTCTTGCGGTCAATACTGAATACATAGAGGACTTCAAATTGGCAGGTATGAATAATTATTCCTTTTCTTTCTTGTTAGCTGTAATTTAGATTGATATCAGTTTGCAAATTCAGATTCTATTTCCAGATAGTCAAATGATTGTTAATCCAATAAGTTAAGATGGCAAAAGATAATGAATGATGAAAAGATCTTGCTTATTGGCAACCAAGGCTCATTGTTGGATCTTATTTGTTATTAGTTTTAACAAAAATATAGTTTTGAATCTTTTGACCATCAAAATGGCCCTCTAGAATGAATCTCAGCATGGTTCTCTAGGGGAATGTTTTTGGTTGGTCAAGTTAATTTATTTTGAGAAACGAAGGCATATTTGGTCTCACCATTATGGCAGCATCGTTGGTGTCAAGTGAGTTATTCACCAAGCAGCCTGGTCCAATATCCAACAAGTCCACGAGATGACAAATATCGAGTCTTTAAAATTTTCGTTATCAGCTATTCATCTCATGTTATGTTTAATTTTTGCCAAAATTCTGCTTTTGTTTGCCACTATGGTTCAAAACATTGGACGTCTTGCCGCTGAGTGCAGAAAATTCTGAAGAGCTAATCCCGTTGGACGACAAGAGCAGTGTGGATGGATGGCACATTATTCAGTTTTCTGGAGGGAAAAATTCACCGACGAGGTTTGATATGACTCTTGTATGGGCCAATTCAACGCAAATTGCTCATGAAGAAGGTAGCCAGAAGAATCAGCAGCCACTTCTTAAATTAAGAACAGACATGGATAGATTGACGCCGAAAGCTGAAAAGGTTCTGATGACGCTTCCTCCGTGGTGTTCACTGTTTGCGAAATCCACATTGCCCCACACTCTGGCCTTCCTAAGAGATCTCCCTGTTGAATTCTAGGCGCGAGAACGATCTGAAGCATGAAATGGATGTGATTCAAGATTGCACAGGAGATAGTCCTCTGCTGGTAGAAATGTAGGAACTATTGTTTTGTTTTAACAGGATCCTTAGCCTATGTATCATAATGCAATCACAGAAAGTTAAAGCGGTTAGAGAAGTTGTTTTCTTGTTTCGTACAAAGACAACTTTGCCATTGTCGTGCCTTGAACTAGATACATTAACCAAGTACTGCAGAAACACGTGCTGCTATGTTGTCATCGAGTTTAAGGAAGTGTGAAAAGGACTAACGATGTGGTTGAAGAGCTACCAAATTTTCTTATTTTCGCACACGTAACTCTTTTTATTTCGGTGTTTGGCAAAACGACTGTTAAAGCTTGGTTATATTAGTTTAGTCGTTCGATCGGGGGTGTGCTTTGGTTTAGATTCCAAGTCTTTGGAAAGTGTTCCGTGAATGCTTAGAGATGTCGATTTCTGAACATCGAATGAGGAAAGGAAAAGTTGTAATTTTGCTAAGGTGACGCCAAAGTAGATACAAATTAATCCACGGTTGGATTAATCAAGACCATTCCATCTTGCACTCGAAGTTGTCAATTATTTTGGTAATGGAGAATCTGTCTCTTGCTCGATCCCAACTATAAGCATTACTCGATCATCAAATGCCAGCCCAACAAATTATCGCGTCACTTGTCCATTTGCTAGCTTATTAGTAGCATTAGCATACCGATGCATGTGAAGAGGAATGCCACTAGCATTTGGAAATCAGCAATTTTGCGGCAAAAGGGGCAGAAAACCCAAATTTACCATTCAAGAAAGTATCCATGAGCAACAATATTTATTGGAGGTGAAAAAAAAGGTAAGAGAAACTTTAGAAGGCCACATAAATTGAAATGAAGGTGATCTGTTGGCACACGGTACCCACAGTGAAACATTACAATAGGACTGACTCGGTCTTGTCTCTTTCCCTTCTCTCTCTGTCTCTCCGGGCATCGCGCGGACACCCGTGAAAAGAATCGCGAGTATCTTTGCCTCGTCAGAGAATCTCTGGGTGTGGAGAGAGGGAGAGAGGGAGGTGGGTGCGCGAGATCTTGTCCGAGAAATGCGGTCAATACCGTTAGGAACCGCCGTGTGCCCAGCTCTCCACCGAAACAAGAGCACCCACCTCAATTTCAAGAAACTCTCTCGCTTCCCTTCGCCTGGGGTCCCTCCTGCGCTCGATGACCACCTTCCCTCTGGACAAAGTACTTCCTCTTTCCTCTGGACTTTCTTCGGCTCTTCCTTGCTCGTAAAGCTTTGATTTTGAGTTTGATTTGGATGCGTGCGTGTGTAGTTGGCCCCATAACGCCCTTCCCTTCGTTGTTTCTGGGAAATTCTTCGCCGCGATTTTGGTTCTCGAGATGCTTGGTTGCTGAGAATTTAGAAATTTGGGATTTTGATATTGGTTCACACGTGGGGTTGGTCTCCTGAGCCAGAGAAATATGATGTTATGGGTTGAATTACTTTGAAGGGATTCCTTCTTTGTGGTGATGAACTACAAAACTGGTCGCTGTTTAGTGCTTCAAGCTACTCATGGGTGATGGGTGTTTCTTCTGTGCTGATTCGGTAATGTTGGTTGCATTCTGCCCTTTCATTGCTTTTATCAGAAATAGATTATTTTACTTTCAATCATCTTATTCTTGGTCTTGCCGTCTTTCTTTTTTATTGAATCACTGGAGCTCCAGTTGCTTTCTCCTAAGATTTGGGAATATGTTTGGGGAAACCAGAAATGACATTTCTGAAGCCCAACACTGCAGTAAGCTTGCATATGCACTGGGAATTGTTTGAGAAAGAATTTCTTACGGGTGCTCCTCATTCTAAGTGCAGGACTATGCAGAGCCAGCCAAGTGGTGGAATTATTTCCAATGGTCTCTCCCGAGATTGTTGTCCGGGAGGCCCGGTTAGAGGACTGCTGGGAGGTAGCCGAGACTCACTGCAGTTCTTTCTTCCCCGAATACTCGTTCCCTCTGGATTTTGTCTTGAGAATTGACAGGCTGGTGGGAATGCTTGCTGGATTCTCGATACCAAATGGTTGCCGGAGAGTGTGCCTGGTCGCTGTCATTGGCAGCTCAGGTGGTGAAGCCTTGTTATTTGGGAGTGAAGACATCAGAATAGGTGGTTTTGATGGAAGATTTAGTGTCAATAAGGGCTATGTTGCTGGTATATTGACAGTGGACACTGTTGCTGACTTTCTACCAAGAAAGGGACCGCTAAGGCAGAGAAGGTATGAATTCTGTTAACAAAACCATATCATTTTTTTTAGCAGTCAAAGTATTCTTTTTCAGGATCTCAGTCCTCGCCCATAGAAAATACAGGCTGATGGTCTTGATATCCCAAATTCTGGCATAATCAGCTAGTCTACCATCTATCAAGATTGTATTTTTTTTCCTTGTAATAAGAAAATTCTTGAGTATTATATTGCTTGATTTAATTTGCTGTGAGCACTTGACACAAGTTGTACTTTAACTGTTTATGTAAAACTAAACAGGCCGTAAGCTCCTTTACCTTATGAATGAACCGAAGTTGCATTACCAAATGGGCCAAGGCAAAGAATTAAATAAAATGTTTTGGAGGTAGAACTACAAGGTAGATGTCCTGTTGCTTCCCCCTAGTAGGGTCTAGAGAGATCGAAATCTCTTCTATTGTTAGAAAGTCCAACCAAGATGCTTAAACTAATAGGTGGAGGGAGACATATGTATATAAAGAGCATATAAACCCCATTATCAAGCGATATCCTATATATTTTCAAAACCCCATCTCATGTATAAGCCGGATTAGGAGTATCACGTGAAATTTGACTAATAGGGGTGAACCTGGCTTTGTTACCATGTTAAAAGTCCAACCCAAGAGCTTAAACCGATATGTGAACCGAGGCCATATGCATATAAAGAGCATATAAATTCCATTGTCAAGCGGTGTGGATATTTTCAACATCTATAATTCATCTTTTGACCAGCTATAAAGGTTTCGCATCTTCACATGAAACTATAGGTAGTTTATGACTCTCCTTTTGGGGATTCCAGTGTCAACTCTGTGCTATAAGTATGTGGTATCTTCCTGGAGATCAGGGAACCTGATGCATTTTGCATGGATGAATGGTTTGCAGAGTGTCCTTGATAAATTTTCTTTTCCTCCTTGTGAAGCAAGCTGATGTCTGAGATAACATGTCACGTGTCACGTAGTACCATACTGCAACTATGATCTGGCGAGAACTGAGTAATATTAAATCAATCCACTCATGCATTCAGAAAGGCATTACCTGAAAGTTATTTTTAGGAGTGACTAATTAAAGCCTTCCCCATGACTATCCACGACTGCTGACTGAAACCTTCTAGATGTATCGCAAGCTAAAAAGCTGTCTTGCATAAAAACATGAAGCTTCCCGGGCAGTGTGCTGATCAGAGGTAGGAAAGTGGAGTTGCTCTAACTTATGGGAAAGGGAAATAATACATTCACGGTCTAGTTTTAGATGAGAAGTGAGAAGTTTCTCCATTTTGTGTCTTACATGGCATTGGCCTTTGCTGTTACTTCAATACTTATGCTCACCGAGTGTATGCACACCCTAGCACTTTTTCTGTGATGGGAGTGGAGGAGGCTGGGTCTGTTGCTGGGAATGGTTATCGTAGTACAATTTGTAATGGGGATGTTGTTCTCATTCTGAATCTCATCTGCTGTGGAAAGATGTCACACTCTATCTTAAATAGGGCATTCGCTTCCACCTCAAACTTATGTAACGATCATACTTTGACTATGAATAGTTTATCATGTCTTATTGGAGATTTTACCCGATATTCTTTGAGGTTAGTATGTGGTGACAGAAAAATGGACTATGCTGTTGGAACGTTATTTAGTTCAAAGCTGTACTGGATGTCATCACATATACCTTTGTGCGAAGCAATTTCATTGTTGTTGTCGGTGTTGTCATTGTCGTTGTCAATGCTGGTGGCATTGGAGCGATATCTATGTTTGCTAGAGCAAATTTTCTGTTTTTTTTTCTTTTCAAAATTTACTGGCCATTTTTTTCTACTAGAGTGAATTCTCTTGACTTCACAGTTTTATAAATGAACTTTGCACTTTCGTGCCTAGTCAAAGTCAACATTTAGAGGCTTGGAGCTTTAGCATCATTTGTATGATGAGATTATTCGTTCAATTACCTTGACCCTCTTCACAACTTACCATTCCAGGACTGGAATCGCATACATATCTAACGTTGCAGTTCGCGAGAAATACCGGCGAAAGGGGATAGCTAAAAGGCTCATAGCCAAAGCCGAGGCTCAAGCGCGTGGCTGGGGATGCCGAGCCATTGCATTGCACTGCGACCTGAACAACCCGGGTGCGACCAAGCTGTACAAAGGCCAGGGCTTTAGAAGCATCAAGGTCCCGGAAGGAGCGAATTGGCCTCAGCCCAAGACATCTCCGGACATCAAATTTAGCTTCATGATGAAGCTTCTCTAGAGCCCGGCCACCGCCTGTAGACATTCTTAAGAGCAATACATTAGGAAAGATAAGACGAAGGAGAAATGTAGATTAGGAGTGACCTTGCTTACTTGTAAATTTGTTAAGAATTAGACTTAAGGAATAGCTGCAGATCTTGCTGCACCACATGGTTGATGCTTATGCGTGATGTTAGTACCATCATTATTTGTATGATAAAATGTCTGAAGCTCTCGCGATGACAATTTTGCGAAGAATTTCATACTTTCTGAGAATGTCCCTCCTATCTTACACATGTTTCGAATGCATAACTCTTCAAAGCAGGAACAAAAGCTCGGCTTGCTCCCGTCATCTTCGTCAAGAGGTCTCGAGTTCGATTCCTATCTTTTTCTAACGACCAAATAAATAGGATGACAATCGCACTTCATTCAATTGAGAGGGGTGTGCATTCATACTTCACAATCTACAATGCGTGGAAATCCATGGATATCATTTTTAGATTTCTAGCATTCCAATGTGATTCTTATTTGCATTTTTATTGCACTGAAAGTCATAAAATTTGTCGCGAATTGAGTTCTCAAAATGTTCAAAAAATGCAATCAAGTCCTGAAATATATTAAGTTTGAGCAATCAAGTTTTAAAACTTGTTAGCATTTTCGGTTTGCCAAGTAGAACGGAGTTAATGGAAAGACTTGATCACACTTTTTGAAATTTTTAAGACTCCATTACACTTTCGTGATAAGTTTTAGTACTTCCGGTACACTTATCCTTTCTTATTTTCATTGTCTCCGATAAATCTGTTAAACCAATTTGGCAATGCAATGATACGCTTCCGGCTGGGAGGCCCATGAGAAGGCCCATTGGGCCCAGCCTCTCGGCCCGCTTCCTCGATCCTTGTGGGCCCATCTCTGGAAATTATCATTTCTTTGTTCTCCCATCTCCATTCATACTATACCTGTCCGATCTCCATCTCCTTCTCTCTCTTCTGCAACTCGATTTCGGATCACCGTCGCAAGTGCGAGGAGACCTCGAATTGAATCCTCAGGTAATTCGCGAGCTCACGCACCTTCAATTCACGCCGATTTCCCCCGTATTTCCCGAGAATCTGTTCTCCGGCGCTCGCCGGCGGAACCGATTGAGCCGGAAAAACGAGCGAGACGGATCGTCTCTCCAGATCGAGCGGAATCGGTCTTTCTCATCCCCCCGGTCGCGGTTCCGGATGTGTTTTCTGAGCTGATTTCGCTGAATCGGCATTGATATTCAGGTTGGAAAATGGAGGACGGGAAGGAGCAAGAGCGTCCGAGCGCAAATGCTCCGGCGGATTCCGAGAAATCCGTGCCTTCGTCCCAGGAGGAGGTTGCATATGCTTGTCTTACTCCTTTGCGTGCTCGAATTCTCGCGGATTAGCCTCTGAGCTGTGTTCGTTTCACTGTTTTAGTTCGCTTTTTGTCGAGAGCGATTACGCTGCGAGGCTCATCGAGTTCGCTTCTGGATTTATTGCGTATCTGCCTGCTTGATCGTGTTAGCTGGTAGAACCGATGTGAATTTGAGATTCGTCTGCCTGCTTGATTGTGTTAGCTGGTAGAACCGATGTGAATTTGAGATTCGTGCTATCCTTAACACTCTATGTTGGCTGGACGTTGTCCTGTAAACTTGCTTATTTATACGCATTTACGATGTACGTGTACTTTTCTATTAGCTGAAATTGTCATTGACTTGTTGTGGAAAGTCCTTGGCCTTTGGAGTAATTTCTCATTTGCTATTTGCTTGTAGATATCTAAGAAAGATGTTATCTATTGATTACTTGTAGGCATTATTTACCGATTGCTTTGTGCATCAATAATTCTACTGAAGTTTGTTAGGAACCAATGGGATAGAAAGAGATGCACCTATGCAAGAATACAAATAAATATTTCTTTCTGATCATGTTATTACTGATGACATCGTTCTAAAATAATTTTTCTGAAGTTTGTAAGTTATATTTACTACATTAACTGATGAATTAATGAGACAATCAATTGACATCCATTCTGATCATTCAAGAAAAGAAAAAGATTAGGCATCCATTGTGGATGCGTTTTCCGTTAACTTAAATATGTGGAATTGTTAGTTTTTTTGTTTGCTTCTTTAGAAATTGCCTAAGCATCACAACATCCTGCAAGTTAGCTCTGTTCTAGTTTCTGAATCTATGTGATCGGCACATATTTGTTTTACACTTCAGGAAGCAGTTGTTAAGAAAAAATATGGAGGAATAATGCCCAAAAAACCACCACTCATTTCTAAGGTATTTATGGTCTTATATTGATGGTTTCCAAGAGATGTTGGTCTTTTGTGGTCTTTACTTAAAATTTGACTTTGTTGCCAGGACCATGAACGTGCTTATTTTGATTCTGCTGATTGGGCATTGGGAAAGGTACTTTAATTTGAATGATGTTCTTCACTAACTCATTTTTTGTGGTTCAAAACTCGAATATGGAGTTGAGCTATCTCAGTAATATTTGCCAATTGACTTTTGATTATTACAGCAAGGTGGTGAGAAGCCAAAAGGACCTCTTGAAGCTCTTCGTCCCAAGTTGCAGGTAATCGTCGAGCTGGCTTTTTGCTTTTTGCTTAATCTAAATCTTGTGGCTGATGCACTTTGACTTTCTTAACCTAAAACATCTCAAATTTTCACAATGTACAGAATGTTGGCACATAGATTCGCATATAGTTTTTTTCATAACTTTTTATTCTAGATTTTGGCAGGAAAGCAGAAAAGTTGTTTTTCGATTTTGAAAAAATATAAACAAACATGCCCATAATTTCTTGTTTAATTGGATAGGGAGCTGCACTGAATGTGACTGTTTTATGGATCTGATGGGCTTAAGTAGTGTTTTGTCACTAAAAACTTTACGAGGCCAGCCATGCAGTTTCTAAGTGCATATTGCATAATTTGATTGACGGCGAAAAATGTTTTTAAATCTTTGTCGACTGTAGAGCTGTGACTTCTCTTTCCATTTTTTCCATTTTTTAGGATCTATTAGCCATGAATGGCAAGTAAGTAGGGTTGGAAATTAGTCAGGCATAAGTGGTTTGGGTTAGGGAAGGGACTTAATGGAGATATCTTTAAATATAACAGGGCGATATACCTGTAGATATCATAATTGGTCATATTTCAATCACTCAAGAAGCTAGTAATGTAGCAAAAGGCGGATTAAGAAAAAGCCTTCTCGCATATACTGATATGTACTTCTCTTGTGTACAATTGCAAAATTGTATGGAGTTCTGGACCTGACTTCAAAGGTTTGCAAGAACTGAACCTTTTTGTGCAGCTTCGTAGCTTAATTATGTGGAGTATTAGAGAAACTACGTTTCAGAATACTTAGTTTCTAATTTTGCAAAAGGAAACTGGCGATGGATTTGACGAGATATTAGTTTGTTTTATCTCCTCTATACCTATTAGGAATCTGGGACTCTTGATGCCATGAAATTAGTTTATCTGTCAGTACCTTTTCTTATAAATGCTAAAGACAACCGGTACCTGAACCTATCAGTAGACGATCAAATTGGATGAATGAAATTTTACGTGCGAAAGTTTTCTTTCTGGCACTACTATAGAAAATGATAGTTTCAGATTTGTAACATCAGGCACTGTTATCACTGGGTAACTTACCAAGCATATGATAGAGTGCGAGGTCTAGTGTTTTTGATTTATAGATTGCTCTAATGTTTCAGACAATGAGATTTGTACCATAGCTGTCATATTATTCTTGTTCTTTTTGACGTTGTGTTATTCCTACATTTAGACAACATTCGTGTTTGCTAGGGCGTGTGTCCTTTGTAGTTGCTCTTCCCCTCCTCCCTGCTCCCAGGTGGTATTTTTCCTGTTTGCTTGAATGAGAGAGGGTCCTTGTGCTTTCTGTCCTTTGGAACAAGATATCCTGATCTCAATTTACATCTGAGAATTGTTTTCAAGTCCTTAAATAAGAGGGTGAGTTGGTTAAGCTAACAGAGGCAGTGACATAATTTTTAATCTCCATGAAAGGAAAAGCTTCGCATCAGATCATGAGTCAATGGAAACAGTCAGTTTCATGCAACTTATGGGTGGAAGTCAGGACTTTTAAGTGTTTTCAAACATTGTTAATCCTCTTGATTTGAGTTGTGCAAGCACTTTGACTTTCCTAGAATTGTTCATTTAAATTCACTTTCGGCCTATTTATCTGTCACTGTTCTAATGGTCCTAGCTTCTAGACATCAGATCATATAGGCCTCAATGTGACAGCTAATAAATTTCTACAGTTCTATAAGTGGTGGATTGGTACCCTTGCCAATTTGGGCTATGCTAGCTGGGGAAGTACCAAAGATAGTTAAGATCTAATTTTTCAGGTGAGAGGGAGATCATGCCCACATTATCTTTAATAATCCGCCATTGAAGCTTAAAACTACTGGGCCTTGGGGGGAAAAGATAATGCAAGAGAAGTCATGGAGTAATTTTGATGAATCAGTTCCAGCACTATTTATTAAGTGCCAACTCTCAAGAATGTTAAATCACTTTGCATTATCATGAATCATGACATTATCGGCAGGCCCCATGTTTGCAAATTCTGTGCCTCATTTGGTTATCATCAGGACTATTCAATCGTAGATTTCTCCTCTAGAAATCTTGAGGGACTAGCTTCTCCTCTCTAGGATCACATATGTGGGCCAAGGCTAATTTAGGATGAGTATCTTGACGAGCAGTGGGGCTGCACGCCTGTTGTGCATGCAACAGGCATGTCCTTGTACTTGAGGTTGTCACTTGTTGGAGCTCAATTATCTTTCGTCAGTTGCATTATCATGTGGTCTGTTGAGTATCATCCAAAACAAATTGTCTTCAAAAAACTAACATGATATTTACCCTATCGAGCATGCCTTTTTTCTTTTTAAGTCTGATTTTTTCTAGCGTGGTTCTCATGGAGTGTCTGTGTTCCTTCTTGCCAGCCAACACAGCAGCAAACACGCTACCGAAAGTCTCCTTATGCTCCTTCTGGCGAAGGTAAGCCTGCTTATTAACATTACCACCCCAAAACATCTTATCAACCCTCTTTGTTGAGAACTGCATAAGTGCACATCTCTACAGTAACTCGGGTAACTCCACATCATTTTCTTTCAGCTTATGCGATAAAAAAATATAATTGACTGCAATGTTCTTTCTTTAGATGGTGGGAATGCTCCAACCGAGGAAGCGACTCCCCGTGAATGAGAGGCTGCTTGTGAGGACTGTATCACCTGCTATTTGACGTGTATGCAGTTTACAAGTGAAATTCTTGTTGCTTCCAGGAGTAAAAAGTGGGAGGGTGACGATTTGGTGTTAGCTAAGAGAGTGGAAATTGATAGAGACTGCAACTCTGCATTTGAATTTTTCTGTTTTGGCGCCCCTAAATTTCGTGATTGAAAACGGTTCTCTTCTGAGTGAAGGGCTGATTGACATTGGAAAAGAAGAAAACGGGAGGTTTATATTGGGAGTTTATTATGAGCTCTGTGCCACGTCTCGTATGATGAAGTTTAAAATTTCAGTCACCTCTCGTTTATTCTAGTGTGATGAATTGGAAACCAAAATAGGCCATAAAACCAGAAGGTTTCAGGCTTTCAGCCGAAGGCCCTTTGAATTCTGCACTGCAGTAACAGGAGAGAAATTGAACAAATGACTCTGCCTCCTTGATTGGCTTTGTTCAGCAGTTCTCTCCAATAGATGGAGCACTTTCCTGGTTGTTCTTTCGTTATCCCTTTGAGATGGTTAATGTCCACAGGCTCAATAGCTCAAAAGAGCCACCGCCTGTTTAAATGGTCCTTCGACTATCGTAAGATCAGATTTGGCCCTTCGGTTCACTTCGAGGCGGTACATAAAGATCATGTGTTGGAATTAGTTTTGTTAAACTTGGGCACCTCATCTTGCCTTCTAGCTACTCGCAACTCAAGCTTAAAAAAATTGATCCTCGACAATAACAGATTAAGAGAACGGGAAGTGGAAGGTCAAAGTCATCCAAAACTCAAATGGCTAAGCTACTAGCATGTCATGGAGAAAAAGTCGTGGTGTGATATCGTTAGATACAACTCACAAGGATCACACTTAGCGTGCTCGTATATCTTAAACACCAAAGAACATAAATAAAAAAAACCATCCATAACATCCCGATAACTAATCTCACGCTGAATCATGGAAAAAGTCTCGAGTACTAGTGGACTTTTGTCCATATGATTCTTATTAACTTCTTCAGCGGAGTTGCTTCAAGTATATCAATACCACTCAACTGCTAACTGGTCGATCAAAATTGAACGCAGAGTTATTCCTCTCAATTGTCCTCGTAATACTACCATATACTACACGGGCCTTGTTAACGGTCGTCGGTATATTTACTAAGGAAATATTTTGATCTTCAATGCATTAATTGCACATAACTCGAGGGAGGTGGCGTATCGAAAAGTATAACATGCCCTCTAACAGGTGTTTCGTCCAAAAACTGAAGGACACCCATTTGTAAAACCGTGGTGATAACGAAACGGGGAAAACAAAACAAGAAATGACTCAGACACCACGCGTGACGGAGCAAAAAAGTTGGCCTTGGTCTTGCACTTGCGTCGCAAATGCAAATCCCCCAATTTTCAAATGCGATCATATCCAGTAAAGAAGGGCGGGGGGACAGGGGAATCAGAAGACAGACTGGGAGTCATTCCGATTCACGATCCATTTTGCTTGCGTGAAGTTGGGCTGGGTCGAGTTGACTGATGTATGGCATGGAGTTGTGTGCAACCCCCTGGCATTCTTGGATCTCGGTCCCTCCTCCCCCCGCGCCCCCATCTTTCATTATCCATTTTAACTTATTATTAAACCCTCCTCCTCCTCCAAGCGACATCGCACCACGGAATCCATAAAAACTTCAACCCCTGCCTCCTTGGGTTTACCACCCCCCACCCAAGAAAAAAACTTTCAAGTGGCAAGTTCTTTCAAACACAAGGAGAAGAAAACAAAAAATTACGAAAGTCAACCCAATTTCCCAAAAGTAGAGAAAGTCACGGCCTTTGAGACGGCGCGTTTACTGTTGCTCAACATTGTTTGCTCATGTGAGATCCCCCCCATGTCAAATTTCTATCTTCATTCTCTTTTTTTTTAAGTTATATAACCTTGTATTTCTTAGCTGGTTTCCCAGTGAACTCTTCTTGGGGTCTCACCGTATTTCAGTCAGGTCATATTCATTTATTTTTGAATAAAAATTATCAAGAACCTCAAACTATATGCACCATGACACATTTACTCTAAATTTTTTCTCAGTAAAACACAAAATCTCAAACTTATACCCACGTGGCACATTTACTTTCAATCACGATTCTATCAATGAGCATCCTTTAAAATCTACCTGCTCGCCGAAAAGCAAGCACCGTTGGCATGGTTAAGTGAAATAAAAACGATATTATTTTGGCTGAAAAATCATCCGACGGAACATTAACGGAGGATAAATGTGTCACATTGATATAAATTTACGGGTTTTTTGTGTTACTCGAAAATGTTTAGGATAAATATATCACGGTTGGTATATTTTGGAGTTTTTTGGTGTTCTAAAAGAAGTTCTAAATAAATTACTATAGGCATAATTTGAGATTTTTGACGGCTTTTTTTCCTCTCTTTTTTTTTACCCGTTTGTGATTGTGGCGCATATGCATCCATTGCAATGGCATCTGCAGCTCGACAAATCTCCTGAAACAACCGCATGCGTAAACGGATTGAAACCTTCTTTGCGCGTCGATGTTGGTCAAAGTCACATGTGAGTTTTGATAAGAACTGCATCGAAGACAGTCTCGGACAACGCAAGTTTGCTGCGTCCCCGGCATGTGAACGCCAATTGGGTAAACCGTCTTCATTAGGTACGTGGACTTCGAAGGGACACAACGGCGTCTGTCTAATCTCTTTCCTCCTCCTGCTCCTCCTCTTTCTTCTCTTCATTGGTAAGAGAGAGAGAGAGAGAGAGAGAGAGAGAGAGAGAGAGAGAGAGAGAGAGAGAGAGACTTTGCTTATTGTTGAAGGGAAGAGAAGGCGTGCGGATCAGGAACAAAGCAAAGGGTGTGTTCCTAGACTCACGAATCTTGGTCGGCCTCATGGTCATGTCAAACTCTCTCTCTCTCTCTCTCTTTCTGCTATTTGGGGTGTCCTAAGGCCCTAGGCAAGGCCAAACCCCAGTTGACTAATCTTTAATTACGCATGGATTCCCACGTTAAATTGAATTATTATATAAAATATACGAAGGGACCGGCCCAAATCCCACGAATTGACATAAATGTTTCCCCGCGAATTGCGCCATACAGTGTAACTATAGTAAAGAAGAAAGGAAAACCAAAGAAAGATCGAAGCACACGAGCGCAGCGCATTGGGATTGGGATGGTTGAACGTGTTTGGAAGCTTGTCCGTCTTCGGTGCCTTCCCGTGTGCCACCCTCCACTCGATGCCATTGTCACCCCCGCTCCTTTTTTTTATTCGATGTGGATTTCTGTAAGGATTATATCACGGAAAGTTCGCGACGAAAAAGTTTGATTTCGAAAATACCGATTGCACGTGCTATACAAGGATATCGATGGGAGGGTTCATATGTGAGGAAGATTCGACTCAAGAACTTGCGAAATCAATATGAATTATGATATAAATATAAATATCGAGTTTATTAAATGAAAATATGTACCTCTCTCTCTCCCTAAACTTTTTCTAACTTGGAGCCATTTGAACACGATTCCGTTTGTGGATGCTTCTTGTTCCAGGAATCCAACCGGAAATTCCTTATATAATGAGAAAACATGGAAGATAAGAAGCTGTCATTTGACTAACATTTGCCCCTAGCATAGGATCTATAACCACAAAACCCTAAAAATAATTGTAAACTAAGTTGTAGCGTTCAACAGAGTGCACCTCCGTTGGGATTCTGACTTTTGTTTATATGTTTCGTTACCACACCATTAAATATTTAACGCCAAACCTTCCTTACGACCCGGCTTCCTTGGTCCGACCTCCCTGTCACAATCTCACCAGAAATGTGCAAAATCAATGTGAATTTTTTGCCTCTTTAGTTTTTTCACTCGCTAGAGTGGAATCTGAATCTCATTTCTACTTCCTTTTCTTTTTCATTATCTTTTGTTTATTCCTTTTCTGAAGGACCCTCGTTGTCAATGCTGTGTTTTCCCTTCGTTGCTAAACAGCACACTCTTTGTCAACTCAGCAGGTAAGAACTTGAGCCTATTTTCAGGACAATAATTCTCAGTCCCACGTGCAACTCTGGTTCGTTTGGAATTGACAGATGACAATGACCTGTTGATCGTGATACTTGACAGTTTCTTTTATTAAAATGGTTCGTGAAAAGAGAACTTACAAAGTCAAGTGGTTGCGTCCACTGTGTTGAAACTTTTTCGAGCCTAATGGTTTTGCAATGTTTTGTGCACACTGAACTGGCTGAATGCATTCTAGAGATGGATGAATAGCATGTGGCTATTAGTGCGGAAGATCGCAGATGTGTGTGTGTTTGTGTGTGTGTGTGTGTGTGAGAGAGAGAGAGAGAGATAGAAATTACTCCCAGCACATGATCACAGTGATTTTCCAATGGCATGCACAATGCAGATCAAAATGCAACTTTTTCATCTTACAAGGGCAATATGATTGTTTAAAGTATAATGACCTTCCAGATGGGTGTATGAAGTTGACTTGACACACGAGAAGGAGCCGAGAAAGAAAGCAAAAAGATGTACCACTGCAAGCAAAAAAAATACAGAGATTTGAATGTCGCACTTAGACCCATATTAAGTGTCCTACATGAGCAAGATGGGTTTCTGTTTCTGACCTAATCTGGCTTTAAGTATCATCAGATTCTGCTATGCTGTTTGAGCTTTGCATATGCCCCGATAAGATCGCATTGACAGTGGGTGGGTGTATTTCAAGAAGACGGATTGCAGATGAGAGCATGGAAACGGAGGCGCGAGAAAGCCATTGATAATTCTAATCGAACAACTTACTAAATAAAGATGCATTAATTACTCTTCTAATAATATCCAAAGTAAAAGATGGATTATGTGGGTATTTCACACATATCCAAATGCAGAAGAAGAAGAAGATAGCAATCTCAAAATTCATCTGTACATTTAATGGCTCATCATCAGCTATCTCACTAAATCTTCGTAGCGTAACCCGCAGGAATTGTTAATCTCTTTGCTGTCTTCAAGAAGTCACTGCAATAGAAAGCAATTTCGGAAACATTAAATCAAATGAAGAAGATGCAAGAAAACAGAAGGATCCAACAAGAATCACGAAATATGAGTAAGAATAAGACGGTAAGAAGAGGAAGCTAGTTTACCTAAAGGGTTCATCACCAGCATTCTTGATAGCACCCGCAGCATCCGAGTAGAGGACTTTACTGAGCCTCTCCGAGCCATTTATCCCAAACATGTCCCTGAGATTCCTATACAGCTCCTCATACGAACCGAGGACTGACAGGTCTAGAGTTCGCCCCACATTTTCCGACTCCATGAACACCTTGCAGTGACCAGTCCCCAAGTCGAGGTCAGATGCCCGGTCTCGTTTAAAGCCAGTGAATCCATCGTCAGAAGAGCTCTCCACCGTGCCGTTGTAATACAACACGTTGTTGCGGGACCCCTCGGAGGAGTTCGACATCCTCTCCTGATTCCCCTCTGACGAACATCTTCCAGTTGTGTCCCCAGAGCAACTCTCAGAGTTCTGCTGATCAACGAGAATGAGTTGACCGAAGAGTAATATGTGGGGTGACTTCTTTTCGCAATTCTCCTTTGAGGAGTTTTCCGAAGTTCCCATCCCGAGCAAGCAAGAGATGCTACCATTGTTATCCTCCGGCGCACCAAAGAAGGCGCCACCTGAAAATCTGGTAGATACTGAAGTGTGATTGAGGGGGTGGGACCCCACCGGAAACAGAGCCGAGTGCAGTTGATTGAGACGGAGGTCCGATGAAGATCTTAGGAATTGAGCATGCCTGGCTCCCTGTATGCCTGCGGGAATGTTATCCGGGATAAAACATAAAGGGCTGTTTGGTCCAAGGGGGTTGTTAGGAAAAGGGGGGACCGGAATCTGGTCGAGTATGGGAAAGTTTGGCGGTGTCCTCATCTTCTTTCTTGGGGGGGAGAAAGGTGAGAGATGGATAGAGGGCATGTTCGACACCAACTCTACTAGCCATGGACTGACACTCTTCACATTTTGGAGTAGATCTGGTTCATCCCAAGCAACCTGCACAATCACACGCATGAATTAGTTTTCAGTAAAACATGAGCATATACCGATTGCAACATTGGAAAAAAAATGTCTGGAATGACTGTCCTAAGAAAAATGATGGATCCTAGATCCAGTTATTTCGAAATGTCGACTGCATATCTGATTCAAAATGGAAGTTGAAGAGACCAAGGGTTTGTCTAGGCGGTCAAGGAGTGAAGCGCTAAACCTAAGCTCGAGACTTAATGATGTAACACCGATCCACTGCGCAATGTTCTATTTCTCCTTCATTTTCCCCAAGAAAAGATAATGGCCAAAGAAACACTACTCTAATTATGCAGACATAGCAGATGAAGGCATTTCTTGCCAAAGTTGACAGATGCAACTAGCAGATCGAAGCGGAGCAAGCATTCATACAGAAAGCAACACTCGAGAATTTACCATTTCAAGTGAAAGCATACTGAATCAGAAAAGTTTGTGTTAAAACCAAGGGAAACAACAAGAAGCAATGCACCAGAGACTAACTGAAATTTCAGAACTCTTAGTCAATGATGAGTGTGCCGAAACATTGTTAAGAGATACCTGTAAAATTCGCCAAGGGGAACTAGGCCAATGAATCGGGTCAGCGACCTGTACAGATGATATAGTCCCCATGAACCAGCTAATTCGAGAAGCATCCTCTGTCTCAAACGGCATCTTGAACCTCATTCCTGAGCACCACTGGACCTGCATTGCCACGCTAACAGAGGACGCCCTCACGAAAAACTCTGGAGTACCAGCGCGAGGATAATACACCACCTCGAATGGCTGTCCTTTCGCTGCCAGAGTCGCTGCCTGTAATACGGATTCACCCGTCACTTTCCTCCTGAATTCCCCACCACAACTTTTCTGCATCAAATTACTCCCCTCTTCCCGCGCGAACATCGAGTATCCTCCGAAATTCCCAGAGGCAGAGTTCCATCCACAAGCATAGTCCTGCCCACCTACGCCGATCCCCCGTTTCGCTCGGCGTATCCCGACACAGAGATCCCCATTCTCTGCTCTCAGGAACACAATCGAATCGCCGGCTACAAGCTTCTTCTGGTTCACGAAATTCCCCCACCCCGTGGTCAAAAGATGGCGACGCGGGGTCCCTCTGTAAATGTGCCGGAATTTCCAGCTCTCTCCGTGCACATCCTTGGCCACTATGGTCTGAACTGGAGGTTCGGCTGAGTAATCCAAGCGAGGGAATATCGTCTCCGCGCAATACCGCGGTACAGAGAACCCCCCGCCGTTATTCGCGTCCGACTGCGTTAACGTCTTAGCAAAAGACGCCACCTTTTCTAAGTTCTCCATTCCCTCATTTCCTAGAGAGCCGTCATCGTCTAGGTGATGATACTCGTCGCTTCTCATGGGTGTAAGGGTTATTTTGGCGTAAACCTCGTCATTTTCGGGATCGGCCATGTACTTTATGGCGGCGAGCCTGCAAAGAATGAGAGGGGGGATTTGGGAGCTCCCGAAATCGACGGTCCCTTGAGCGTGCTCGGCATGGCCTTGAGGGAAGTAAAAGACCTTCGAGTTCACCGGTGGCATTTGAACCATACCACCGGCACAAGCGTGCCATAGTTGAGAGTCTAAGCAATTTTGTGGGTTCCTCTTCAGCGATTCTTTTCTTGAATCCATGATTGAAATCATGAAGCGATCGTGGACAAGCTCCAGCATACAAAAATCCTTCCTCGCCAACGGATCTCTGAGAATATTCTGCGGTTGCAAATACAATCGCATGAGTTCACATGATTACCGACAAACGAAACAGCAATGAAACAGAGCCACCCGCGCACATTGCAAACAAAAATTTCGGCAATAATTGACTTATAAATTAACCTGAGAAGTCACAATTTTCAGTTCATGAATGTATAAAGAAGACATCTGCTTGAATTGAAACTTCATTTTTTGAAAAGATTTCACGGAACAGAGTAGAATCATAGCCACCGAGTTTACATCCTCTCAGCTTTCTCACCAACCAAAGAAGCAGTAATCAGATTCAGCCTGAAACACACCTCTAAAAACAAAAGCGACGAGGGGAATAAAAATAAAAGAAGGAAAAGCGTCTTGCCTTTCTGTCAAATCCAAGAACCAGAACAATTCCGACTTTGAGACCAACAGGCAATCCTCACTCCGCGTCAAAGGTCAGGAACCGGAGGAAGAATCGAATCCCAGAAGCCAACGAAACTCCAAAACTGGTTTCTTGAGGTCGAGAAAAGCAAAGGACCCGTAAAGCTCAATCCTTTTGCGAGGAAAAAATGGTAACAAGAGAGAAGGTTAACTCTGCTCTGGAAAGAGAGAGAGAAAGAGAGAGAGAGAGAGAGGGAGAGGCTCCGTGTGTGGTTCCTGTCTGGGGGAAGTGTAGACAATTAGAGGCTTTTTAAGCGGTTGAGGAAAGTATAACAGCCCAAAAGAAAAAGCGGTTCAGAAGAGAGAGAGAGAGAGAGAGAGGGAGAGGGAGTGTCTACACAACACTGTACTCTCTTCACACACACACACACACGCACGTACCCGAAGCTCCCTTGCCGACCAAACTGTTACAATTTGACAGGGAGAGCAGAGCAAATATATATATATATATATATATATATATAAACAAGGTTAATCTGCAAGATTAAATATTTGTTTGTTTAGTTGTTGGTGTCAAGTGTGCGCGGTTTGTATTTTGTGGGAGCAGAGATTTTCTTGATGCTTCGATCCATGTTTGTTGCATGACCCCGAGGGAAAAGCCAAACCAGGGTGATTTTCACTCCTTGATTTCTCCTTCCCCCCTTTGCTCGTCGACAAAACCCCACTGAACATGATTCTAGACACCCAAACCAACATTGCACCAACCCACCAACAAGTTATGCAGATCCATTTCCTTCCATTGCTTTAATTAAATAGCGTGTCGAAGACATGTGTTTCTTGGTCACACCCATCTACAGTCTTCGCTTATCTATCTGCGATGGCGTTTAGGATTTTTCCTGAAAACTCATTTCCTCTCATTTTTTTCCTTCAAAGAATTCTACAAACAGGGGACGACTGAGGTCGACCAGAAGGAAAAAAATGGAAAAAAAAAATAGAGAGGAGGAAATCAAGAATGGTGCAAAGTCAAACCAGAAGGAATCCTAGAAATCAAGAATGGTGCAAAGTCAAAACACCCCCATACAAGCTCTTGCAAGAACCCCCCCACCCCCATGTTCAAGATTGTGTTCCACTCCACAGAGTCCAGCGTCCACACCACCATGGCAAGTCAAAATGGCTCGTGCATGAAGCATCCTATGAACCGAGGATCCCAACATTTTTTAAACCGGTCATTGCATGCATTCCCATGAAATGGAGAAAGAAAAGATTTCTTTTGGCTTTTCGGGTTCATCGTTTTTGTATTTATTTATCTATTTCATTTACGTTGTTAACAGGCAAAAGTTTGTGTCAAAAGGAGCGGGCGAGTTCAACGGGGAGGTTTTTTCTGAAATCAAGGCAACCGTAATTAAAAGATTTCACAATAACAATTAGTCAAAGATCATCTTGTTCAAGGCCCCCTAACTCTGCGGCAAACTAGGGTTAGGGTTTCCTTCCTTTTAAACTAACCGGGTTTTGATCATCAATGTGTGCTTGGTAATTGGTCAACCAAGACAGGATGTCATTGGTTGTTTGTGTGCGTTCCCGATTCCTTGGTCGGGGACAGCAAATTAATATATGGGACACGAGAAACAAAACCGTATTTTGTTTAAGATCTCTCTTCTTTTTGAGGTCTCTCTTTTGATGCCTTCCTCGACAGCTTTTCTTTGGAGTATTTTCCTGTTGTCAACCTTCACTTGGCTTCCAAATTCACTGTACCGAAATTACAGAGTCGAGAAATATCGAAAGAAATTTCTCAGATCGGTGCTCTTTACATCACAATTCACAAAAATGAATTCTATTAACGAGTGTCCTAAGCACTTTATCGAGGGGCGTTTGCCATTTCCAGTACATCATATGCCCTGTGTCGTGCATGTTCAATACATCGAGGATGAAAACATCTTTCCGATAGATATGATTTGTAAGTATCCAAAGGACCGCTCTTTATAACATCTTTACAACGCAAAGTAAAAAAACCCTTAATTATGATTACTCGAAAAAAGAAGGAGAATGTGGTGCGTGCAGTTCTGTTCAACAGTATTGAACGTGAGTTATATAGATTATGAATGGCGCATGATGTTTATCCATGTCCACTTTGAAGTCCGACACGCGCTGGTGGGACGTCAATGTTTTATCTTTCCGGACCTACCCATGTTCTTGCAGTCTGCCTTTGGCCTTTCCCACTTTTTGGATTAGAAAAAGGCATCTATTAATTTATCTCCAAAGCTTAGGTAAGAAACATAATGATTTCAGGCTCTCTTTTTTTTTTCTTATCTGTGAAAATGGTGGAAGAGATGATAAGCACCTGCTGCCCCCTCGAATTATCACTATGAGAGTTCCATATGAATATGGAACGTTCGTGTATAGGTCGCAACTACTACCTTTTTTGAGCAATAGGGTCAATCGTGACTGCCATCCATTACAATGTCAATGGAAGTAAAGCCGGAGTTATCCTACATTATGACCCAAAAACTATGGCACAAACGAACCAAAGCTTCCTGAAACTGAGAAGCGATTGAGAAATTCAAACCTGTGACCAGGGGGCCCCAAACATTTTGTGAGTAAACCCTAGATTATTAGGCCAATCGTGATAAGATAGTTTTAAGCTTTAAAAATATGCGAAAAACATATTTTTATGTGCTTTGAAGGTATTAGGGATTTTAAATAAGAGTTAAATTTCAAATTTCAGGACATAAAAAGGCGGAATAAGCGCATAGTGAAAAGGCAAAAAATATCTATCATAAACCCTCGTATGAGTTACATTATGGGTAATTTTCATTTCTAAATCCGAAAGTATCGTAACAATTCCTCTATTTTCAACGTGAGCAACATAACTCTAAATGGTTACTCAAATGATAAGCGTGTTTGTTCTCCTCGCTCGAAGCATAGGCTCGAATCATCATATTGGCGCGTTTTCTTAGGGCCGCCCCCTAGAGCACAGACCCACATTTCTCCATTAATAACTCGATACAGTGGGACGGGAGACCTACCACATCCGATAGGGATCAATCAATCGCTCAAAGAGAGCCCGGGACCTCTCGTCGATACGAAAAGAAAGCCTCACGAGCAATTCGTTAGCTTTCACCCTTAAATTTTTCTAACAATTGACGGGTCATTATCCAAGCAGTGTTGGACATTGTAGCGGGAGATGAAAGCAAAGATTCTCGAGTCCGGACAGCGGAATTAAAACCTAAGGACAAGGCGAGAGCGACCTGGGGAGGATGGGACAAAAGTAAAAACCGATGATTGATGTAAGGCTGAAGCAAAAATCCAGAGCAAAACGGCAAGTGACCGTGACCTTGGTCGGTCAAAATTCGCGTCGTTTTGGCCACAGCACGTACCGCGAGCTTTGGGGGCAACTATTTCGATAGTGACGGTAACCTCTCTTTTAGATCATATTACCATCTCCATAATTAAAAAAAAATTAAGTTTAATCGATCCTCGATCAGCACATCCAATCTTTTTCAATCGCTTTTACATGGGTTTGTTAAGTTATCGGAGGATTTCCTTGATCGTCGTTTACCCATTGTTTTCGATCGCTGATTGTTTTATATCAGAATGCTGAGCCGGGTGAAGACGCGAAGGTTAATTAGATTTCTCTTCGACCAATGAATTTTTTTTCGGTTCGCTTTACCCAGAAAGGCCGCTTTATCCACGCTCGTAGAATAATTGTTTTAGTGATGAATTACTAATAATTGATTTCCGTATACGTGCGCGATAATTGTCAATTTTTTACGGTCGGATGACGTCGCATTTATCCCGGTAGCTATCATGGTGGGACGAAAGGAAAAAGGCTAACGACCCACCAAGTACAGAGCGTGCTAAGGAGCATATAGGGTCGGTCCATCTCTGTCCCGTGAATTAATTCCTTGACATGGACAATGCACCAGTCCATTAAGTTAGACATATTATTATTGCTGGTGACACAAAGAAACATAAATTCGTCCTCCCCGAAGAAAATACAAAACTAAAATTCAATATATTATTTTTTTTTTCTGACGTTAAGGTGACTCGAGGATATGGCAAAAATCAAAAACACTACAGAGAAAAGAAGTCTTCTTCTTCTTCTTCTTCTTCTTCTTCTTTTGCATTTTCGCCGGATTTAGCTAAATTATATAATAGTGGAAATAATGCTTTTCGGGGCATGTCGAGCCGATGGCGACCCGTTAACCAAAACATGCCGTGGACCGATTGACGTGAAATGGGGACAACAACATCAACCAAACAAAATAAAAACTAAGTCCGAAAGGAACGCCGTCGATAAGGACGCCATATGCGTTGCCCATCTACCGGGAAAAAAAAGGAAGAAGGAATAAATCGAATCGAATTAGATGGGGGAAATGAATTGATTTTATTTTTAAAAAATTTTGGGGTGGTGGCCTATCTCGCATTTAAACCGTAGGTGGGCATCACCATCGTCATCTTGAGTTTTTGCTTTGTCTAAAGGACATCACACGCACGCCTCACCCGTCCCTAATTTCTAAAATTTTAATGTCTGGGATCGTGGGGTCTCCAATGGGGATTGTCTTGGGGTTGTCTTCTACAGTGGGGGTAGGGACCATTTTTGGACAGTGTCCCATTAATGGTTACTTGTCTCCTTATGCTCCCATTAATTTTTATCTTTTATTTCGAGATATCGAGCAAACGATCTCCAAACTTAATTTTGGTCAACCGTGCAATGTAGCCCCCGAACATTTAATTTATTCAATATAGTTCCTGAATTGTCCAGCGTTGTCCCTTAACTTGAATCGATGGAAGGATATATAATTCATCGATTAAATTGAGCATGTATCAAAAGTTCGGAGATCACACTGAACAATCACGTTACAAATAGTGCTAAAGTTCAGTGAACAAATGATTCCCGAACTTTGGCCAAACGTACAATGTAATCCCTGAACATTTGATTTATTCAATATGGTCCCTGAACTTTTGATTTGTTCAATAAGGTCCTAGGACTTTTGGCACATGTTCAATTTAGTCTATGAACTGGATGAAAATGTTCAGTATTATTCCTGAATTTGAATTGATAGAGGGACAATATTGAATATCTTCGTATATTATATTGAATATGTACCAAAAGTTCAGGGACCACATTACAAATTAGCTCAAAGTTTAGGGATCACATTGTACATTTAGATTAAAATTCAAGGACCATTCGTGTCATATTCCCCTCTTTTTAATTTAATTCGATTCGATTCGATTACAATACACGGTTGGTGTTTACAATTCGAAGCCCCGGAAATACGTGTGACCACGTACGTATTCGAATATAGAAAGGATAGGAAGACCGAGGGGGGGCTTTGGTCGATGATTATGATAATCACCCATTAAAGAAAGATTAGAAAGAAGATAAGAGAAACCCTAATTTGTTTGACCCGATGAGCCTGTGGGATCCGTGGGGGACTTTGGGTGCGTGGTGGAGGAGTATTTACGGCAACCGCTAGTGGTTGCATTTGCATATAAAGACGATCCACTTTCACCAAATTAAAAAAGAGAGATTATTATATTAATGAAGAATGATATAAATAATAGTAACACGAGATTAATTGACCAATTAACTTTTTGGATTTGATTAAGGCTCTCTCCTTCCCTTGGAGAAATCGACACCATCTACGGTATCTGCTGAATGCTAACCGCGTTGGGGGTGCCGTGCGGGTACGTACAAAATTCTAAGACACGCAAACGCAGGCCCCTTGGATTCTTGGAACGGCGAAAGATGGATATTTTAAACATCGAAATTGAAATAATTATTGCTTTTGAAATACTTTATTGATGGCCTTTTGAGCGTTTTGCCAAATGAAAAACATTTCTTTATGGAACATGGTGCGATACCCCGACCTTAATTTGGCTGGAGATGGCTTGTTGGAAGTTCGTTTGCGAGGATTCTTTTTTTGATATGTCGAGCATTTAGTCGTCTTGCTACTGGCGAGGTGTCGACGTGCATTGAGCAAGGCTTCACCTACCGAATTATAAATATAAACGACGTCGCCCTAGCTTTATTTGGCATATCTTATCATTTGAAAACAGAATTCGTTGCGTAGGAATCGAGAATTCGACTCTTAGCCAATCAAACTTATCTAGGGCTCTATAAGAAGTTCATATCGGTCATAGAAAAGGATTATTCTCCTCTTTATTGGCCAAATTGCATGAACAATCATCACTTTTTCTCCACTTTTCAAAACTTATCAAAATGAATCTTCACCTTCTGAACTCATATCAAACCTATCCCAAGATCAGATTTACTCCAAAAACTATAATCTAATTACCCTTTTACCCTTTTTTAGCATCATGTACTTGCAACATTCCTATCGAGGCCATATTTTCTATAAGAAAACCTAATTTTTTTTATTAATAAGAACAAGTCAAAAAAAATTAAAGTAAAAAAAAAAGTGGATGATATCAAGCCGTATATACATATCATCCGATTTAAAAGTTAAGAATGAAAAGGACGGGGCGGAAGAAAATCGCACAAAAAAACAAGCGAGAAGAGACGGGGCACAATTAGAATTTGGAATGAATCCAACGAAATATTTCCGATCAAATCTCGTGCGGAAGCATCCGGGACGGACCGGAAACAAATTGAACAGGCGGGCCATCTTTCTAACGGGTTTGAAAAGGCGGCGATGAGATTGATAACCCTCGAGAAGGCCGGGGCGGCGGAGAGTTACTTTAGCATCCGGCCTCTTTATTTTCACCGACACCCACAGGCATTTTCTAGAAAAGAAAGATCGTATGAATTTTAGGCGTGAACGGTCCGACGATCGACATTTTTCCCAAAGCGTCGCGAAAAAGTCGCACAAAATCAGGAGTCCGAGAACAAAGCTCTCTCCCTCTGGCTCCGATCCATCGAGCGGTGCTCATGACGGGGTGAAACGACGTCGTCGGTTGGAGGTTGACGAGACCTGACGTGTCGGAGGGGGAGTGGGACCCGCCCGAGAATCTCTGTCGTTTCCCGGGCTCTTCATTTCGGCCCTGAGCTGAGCTGAGCAGGACCAAAAGATTTTAATCTCTCCCTCGTCGAAATATTTTGGGTTAATATTATAAAAAATTTTAAATTAAATTATTTATAAAAATTTATTTTGAATTAATTTTTTGATCACGAAAAATTTCAAACTGATATTCATGTGATAAATTTATCTCTGATTAATTTTTTGATCATAAAAAACTAAAAACTTATATATTTGTGACAATTAATATAAAAAAAAATCATAAACTGATACACCTGTAAACAAACGGAGGATAAAACGTAAAATCAGTATATCCGTTAACTGCCGCGTGTCATTTGACAAAGCAATTTGACAGTAAAATTTAACGAAAATGAATTGAAGGCAAATTTATCACGAGTATACCGATTTGATATTTTTCGTGATATTAACTCAATTTTTTCCCCCTTTTTCCTTTTCCTTTTGTTTCGTGGCATTTGTTTTCTATTTTTCTATTTTTCTTTTTTCCTCTCCGATGGAGAAATTTTCAGGACGCAGCAGCGAAGATTGGAACACTTATGAAGGGAAATCTTTTTTTTATTATTTATATTAAAGAGAGAGAGAGAGAGAGAGAGAAGGAGAAGAGATGGGGTGGTGGATCGAATGCCATTAAATGCGACACGTGTGGCACAGCTCAGCTGCGTGAAGTCCAACCCTCCCCCCTCCCTCCCGCCCTCCACCTGTGCCGCCGCGTCGGTGGCCGCAGCCGCCGGGATCGCCTTAGGCGCAGGCTTTTCGAAACCACCCCTTTCCCTCCTCTGGTCAACTTCCCCCGTTCCCACACACGTGTTTTCTTTTCTTCTTTTCTTTTTCTTCCTTTATAGAATCAGGTCTGACCTCGCCTTTACGTGTTTCCATCGTTTGCAGGAGAGAAACCGGCGCACGGCGTTCCCTTGCAAAAGTTTTGCTCCGGGCGCAGCCCGAGCTCGCCTTCTCTCGGGCCGTGAAGAAGAAGAGCCCGATGCCTTCGTGGACCAGCCCGTGTCTTGTTTCTAGGCCCACTCTCAGTTGGGGGGGTTTAGCAGCAAATATCAGCCGATGCGGTTTTGTTAGTTGACCCAACCCCTAAGTCCAACTGCCGTCGAGGCCTGACCTCGACTGCTGCCCCGTTTCGGTGTCGAATTGTCCTGATGTGAAGGCGCGATGCGCTCGGGCGCATCCGGCAATCTGGTCGCGCGAGACCCATCTGATTTAAGGGCAGCAATTTGTTCGGAGATCAGAGGCAGCGTAATCTCACTAGATTCCTGATCACCTTTGATATAGACTCGAACGAAGAGGCCTGAAAGCACTTGTTTGTCGTGTTCCTCGGCTTTTTTGTTGACTGATTTGAGAATCTGAGCTGAAGCATCCCTGTTAGGAACCGTTTTACCAAATTGATCTGTCGAAGGGATTGCTTTATCTGTTATAAAGCTAATTTCCTCTTTATAAGAGACTTTGTCTTTACCTGTCGAGGTATTGTCTCATAGGAATTCGTATACCATAACCAATAGTAAACTTACCATAAGAGCTACCTGTATGGTATGCACACTTCAATAAGAGCTGCATGACAGCCAATATACGTGCACTCGGTCCGCGAAATATAGTTAATGGTCCGGAAAACAGTAGACATGGGTAAGCTTCCACTGCAACCTGAGCAGACCATCTCAGTTTTCGGTTAAGATTGGTAGACCAGTTTGGTTTTTGTGAGTTCCTTGGAGGGATTAAGTCCCCTGGGGGTAGCTCGCCGGGCGTGTCCTTTCCGAATCGCAAAAGACCAGGTTTATCACGATTGGCCGAACCGCAGCAGATACGATGCGGAGAAGTAGCATTTTCCAAACTGCCCTCGGAAACCTCTACTTGGTTTCACCTATTCTTGTGCGGTCATCGCGATTGTGCTCTTCAACTACTGCTCTGTATGGCACGTTGCTTTCGAAGACGCTGATGTTCACTGTTCAGTCACGAATGCTTTCCACATTGGCAGAGTCCTAACAACACCATCATCAACAGTCTCCATCACCAGCAACGTACTTAACCACCTTCGGCTGGAACGCAGCTTCAAAGTAATTCAGGACGTGATATCAACATCCGAACGCACTCGCTGAGAAGTGCCGAAAAATGGCTGGTTGATAAATGATGACTGGCGTTAAGAGAGAGATAGGTCCAAGAGTAGTTGGTACGGTAGTGAAGTTGGACTGTCATTTGTTGGTCAGAACTGGATTTCGATCTCCCAACCGAAATCCCAATTAGATAATCCATCTAATTTGGTTGCACCAGAAACAACAAAAGGGTCCTTAATGGTTCAGCAATGTTTCTTTTTGATAATTTTCAAGTTTGATTTAAAGTTCTATCCACCAAACGACATTTCTGCTCTTGTTGCTTGGCAGTGCACGGAAACCACACCGACTCTTGGCAACAAGTTATACCAAGGTTGCATTTGGAGTCTGCAGTTCAGATCTTTGGACGATGTCGTGACAAACTCGGTTCTTGTTATCGTGTCATGTCAAGATTTGGTAATCTAACTCGCTAAATGAACAGCCGCCATTCTGAATTCAATAATCCCAAGAGCACATGCCTCGATGGAACTTGAGGAACAGTGTTAGAGAGAGAGAGAGAGACAGAGAGAGAGTACGAAGAGATTATAAGAGGGGAACACTTCAAGATTTCATTACTCAACTCAGAATTTTCGACTACAAGTAGAGACTGCAAAAAGAATATATCCCTTGAAGAGGAACAGAGACTGCAAAAGGATTATGCAGAGAAAGAAAAACAGAACACCAAAAGAAAACGCTAGAAATTCCTAGAGATGACACTAACTAAGACCTACCCGATACTCCTAAATCGTTGACGACTCTAAACACCCTTTAAAGCTTTCCTTCTTTCTCCACCCAAACTAACATATTATGGGATCACCTATTTGCTCTAACCCCCACCAGCTTTCTCTTCCCTGTACAATAACCAATGAACAAAGAAATGAAATGACGCTAACCCAATTAATGTAAATCAACTAGAGGGAAATATCTCCCCCAGATAAAAAAAAAAAAGAGGCCCTGAAAGACATATAGTTTTGTTCGAGGAACGTTGTTCTTGACATCCCTCCCTCCCTCCCTCCCTCACATATACTCCGTCTCGATGGCGGGATTCGGAATCAGCTCCGGAGGATTGGCCATCGCCTCCGGATCGCCCACCTTGGTTCTCATCTCCAGGACCTTCTTATGAGAGTTCGAGTGCAATGACGGGACGAACGTGGGGCTCGCCGCGGGGCGATACTCGGGGAAGAGCCGGCCAGACTTGTAACGCACGCCACACGCGTTGCACAGGGTCTTGGGCCCCATGGGTCCGGCCCTCCACTGCGGGGTCTTGGTTATCTCGCAGTGCATGCATTTCCTGACCGCTTGCGCGGGAGCCGAGTTCTGGCTGGCGTCGGCCGCGGCCGCAGGCGCCGCCGACAAAGTGAACTTGATCTTCTTCTTCTTCTTCTGCTCCGGATTGACCTGCCTCGGGATCTTGATCATGGGACGGGATTCTACATGGCTCTCCGAATCAAACAGTTGCAGGTTCTCCCCGACCGAGGACGTGGGCGAGATGAGCTGCACCACCGGCGGGCGCGGATTGAAGGAGGCGGGGCGAGGACGCTTGCTGCGAGCGCGGCCGCACCGGGCAAGGGTGATGGCCTCGGGGCTGCGCGGGGCCGTCTTCTCGTCCGTGCAGGAGCTGCTGCTGTCGAGGACGGACACGGGGCTCGAGGTCTGGAACCGAGCGTGGTTCGCCGGCTGGGTTTCCGACGAATCTTGCCCGTTGATGTTGAGGGTGTCGCCGGAGAAGGAACCCTCCACAAAGGGGGAGAACCAATCCAGCTGGTCAATGTCTTCGTACTGCATATGAAGATCGAAACGACAGCCCCGTCAGATCAGAAAGAACACACTCTTCCCCACTCTAGGACAATCCTAATGCACAACCAAATTACAAACCGGACCAAAACTCATGTTAACATCGGAATTTCCGCGACTCCGAACTCCTTCGGAAGATGAGCGAACAATCGTCTCGAACCACGCTCGACCGTTGACCGCAAGAACGACGCATGAAACAGCAGGTTCAAGCAAAAACTACCCGATTCCCCAATGTGTCGTTCTAACCAAATTCAGCATCAGCTAGCGCTTGAAAACCCTTCAACAGCATTTCTTAGTTTGAATTACAGCTGCCCATTTGAACGAATGGGGTGTACTGCAATAAGCTGACGAAGATCGGGACCCAACATCGGAAGGTTCAAAAATTTTGCAAAACGCGAGGCAGCGACGTGCCACGTCAAGACGTCACGTGTTGCCGCCAATTAATGCGTCAATCATTCACGTCTGCACTGCCGTCTCGCAGTCGCAGAGCGTCACCGACGCTGAATTATTCCGAATTTTTTCCGCCAATTGTGTTTTTTTGACCCCGAAAACGACACCGTCTCGCGCCTAAAGTCAGCGTATGGATGAACACGGTCTTTTCTTCCTCCCTTCACGAGACTCAAGAAGCTCGGGCCCCGCCGAGCCAAAATTTTTGACCCGGGGGGGGGGGGGGGGGGGAGGAGGAGGTGCACGAGAGGAGCGTGCTGCTTTGACGAAACGACACGCCGTGCCGGCCTGTCAACCGCCACCAAATAGCCCGGGCCCCACCCCGCCCCCCCCTCGGCGCGCGCGCGCCCCCCACCCCTCGGCGCGCGCGAGGTCATCGTCCTCCGCCGCCGGCGACGACGACGATCCAACGGCCGAAAATCGAAAGAGGGGCGAGCCGACGTGGCGCAAGAGGGCCGGAAGATCATATTAAAAAAAAAGAGGAAAAATCAAACTCGGCCGAAATCAATCCCTTTCGTCACCATCGTCAGCTTTCGGCTGCATTCAATCATTTCACGCGTACAGTAGTGAACGGTTTTGGGAATCTCGAGAGCGGAAAATTTGCGGGTGAATTACCGGGACGGAGAGGTCCGAGTCGTGGTGGGCTCCGAAGACGGTGCCGGAGACGGGGAGCGAGTCCGGGTGGGCGGACCAGATGGAGGGGAAGGAGTCACGGTCGATGGGGGGCAGCCCGGCCTCCACGTCGTCGCTGGGGAAGTCGAGCAGGTCATCGATTTGATCGAAGAAGCTCGCGCAATCCATCTCCTCCATCATGTTCTGGCCTGGCATTCTTTCCCTTCTCGCCTCTGCGATATCCTTTCCCACCCCCGCGCTCCCTTCTTCCTTTTTTCCTCCCTGTGAAAACGAACGAGCGGGGGAACCGTCAGAAGAGGCGCAAAACTTTCTCCCCCAACCCCCCCGGGGTCTTCGGGCTAAACATAGTCATATTCACGTACAATCGAGTTCAACGATACTATCAATTGGCAAGAACCGGTTTTGTCAAAGAGCCAAATAAAGAAAAAGCACACCGGGCAACTTCAGTTCATTAAGGATTATGGGAAGGTCTCAGTTCCTGCAGGCCGCGAGAAAGCAGGGAGGCTGACCTGGAGCTTGACACGGCAAGGGAGGGACCCCCTTCTTCCTCCTTCGCAAAAGGGGGAGGAGGGTTTGGAGGGAGAGAGGGAGATGGGAAGTAAGTGGAAGTGGAAGTAGAAGCAGAGCAAGTGGTGGTGCTAGTCTATATATATATATATACCAGGGGAAGGAGGTGAGGGAAGGAGGAGGAAGAGGAACGGTGGTGGTGAACGAGAGAGTTAGTGAAGAGGTAGAGGTAGAGAGAGACTCGAGAGAGAGAGAGTGTATATAAATTGAAAAAAAAAGGGGAAGGAGGTGGGTGGGAAGGCAATCCTTCTCCTTCATTGCAAGCTGTCCCTTTTTAACTGCACACACCACCACCACCACCCCACCCCCCCGTCCTCCTCCTCCCCCACCATCTTCCCCACTGTCTTGACGTTGAAGCCTCCCTCCCCCTCCCTCCCTCTGATCGCGGAGGGACCCACGCGATTCCACCGTTCCTCCCCTCGTCCCCTCCCCACTCCCACTCCCTATCCCCGGAATTAACAACGCCTCGCGCCCCCCCTCGATTCCGTTTTGGTTTACAGCGGAGAAAAAGGGAAATGCCGAAACAGAGAGAGACAGAGAGAGAGAGAGAGAGAGAACGTCTCGAAGTTCTTATGGCGACATGCTTTGAGGGAACTGTTCGTGGAGTTGATGATGGGCGGATGGATGGATTGTTCCCCTTCATTTTTGCGATGCATTCGCGGCGTGAAAAGGTTCAATCTACTGGAAGAGGGCCCCTCCCTCCCTCTCGCCCATCGGTGAATTACGCAATCGTTGGTCTTGGTAAATGGGGTCCGTTTGTTTGAATTTATAATAAAGATAAAGCATTTGTAAAGGGCCGATATCACGAAATGCTCCCGAATCAGTACGTATGCGGTAAACTTTATCGAAAACTAATTTTTTTTACCGCAAAAAAACTTCAAACCGATGCACTTATGACAACATCGAAAACCCTCAAGTGGTACATTCATGATAAATTTATTCTACGTTAATTGGATTAATACCACGAAAAATTACAAGCCGGTACACCCGTGGCAAATCGAGGGTAAAACCCCAAATTGGTACGCCCGTCAACTGCCACGTGTCATCCAACTCGGATATTTGACGGTAAAATTTAACGGAAACTAACTGAGAGAAAATTTATTACGGATATACCAATTTTGAATTTTTTATAATCAAAAAATTAATTTAGGATAAATTTATCATAGACATATTAATTTGGGATCTTTCATGATATTAATCATAAAAAAAAATATGAACTACTCGAGATGATTTGATCTAATAAAAGGTAATGGGTAAATGTCAGCCTCGGCATTTTCTGAACGAAACTTTTTACTCGCGACTTTTTTGCTCGAAAAAGTATTTTGCTTCGACGGTGGTGATTCCAATGGAAATTGAACTGGAGAGTCAACTGGCTATTCAAATACGGAAATTCCCTCCATTGCTGTCGGTTGTTACGTGATTAGCTGGTAATTGCCGCGGTTTGGAAAAACCTAGCGCTTGAAGAGTCTTGGTCTAGTTTGGCAAATGTCTGGAAACGCGCCTTTTGCTTTCGGGAATATACAAAATTTCCTCTTTTTTTTTTGTTCTTTTGTGTATTTTTGTCCATCACACCAATGCCTTTCCTTACTCTTTCCAAAAATCATATTTCGAAGAATTATAAGCGGGTCCGGGGGAGTTAGCGTGACGATTGTTTCCCCGCTGCTTTTCGTGCTTTTCTCACCGGCTCTCGAAAAAATGAAATTGCAGACGGCGAAGGACATCTGGGGAAATATCGAGATCGTACTTGACTTCGGACCTAATCGTCGATTACGTATCTCTATTTCGACATATATACAATTCACGCATCTGTGAGCAAAATCCCCGTGTCGAAAAGACTAAGCTACCCCTTGTTACCGGCTTATTTTAGCACCTTGCTCCGGGTCGGATGTTTCGAGTGGACGTGAGAATTTCGGATTTGGGAATGGGCAATTTGGGAATCAAATGGCCTTTTTTGATAATCGGAATGGCTATTGATGTGAAGGCGCGACAAAAGTAAAGCTCGGGGGGTATCTATTCTATATTATAAAAAACGAGGGTATGTAAGTGATCCTTGTTCATTGGGTAAATGAAGCGTGTTTTTGTTGTTTTTTTTTTCAGGAAAAATGACACAAATAGTCTTTAAATTTTGATCCAATATGTGATGTGATCCATAGATTTTTAATTTACTCAATATAGTCCTTGAAATTTTATCTAATGTGCAATGTGATCTCTAAACTTTAAATTAAAGTTTTTCGGCTACATTGAACAAATTAAAAATTCAGGAAACGCATTGCATATTGGATCAAAATTTAGGGACTATTTGTGCCGTGATCCCCATTTTTTTTTATCTCAAATGTTCAAATCTATAAATGGCGAAGAAAGAAAGTCATATTGCTTTTAGGGCGAAGAAGGTAAAATAAACAGTAGTTTTGGGGCTTTGGCTTGTGAAGTTGGAAGTCGAACCCTGCGGGCACTGCGTGCGGTTCCCCCTCCGCATTCTCTTTCTGACAAAATTCGCGCAACTGTACAAAAAACGCACGAGAACTTTCGTTCGACATACGATGTTGCGCGATACGCGAGACAAGTATCTTCACAGAATTTTAAATTCGGACCGAACATTTAAAAGAGGAGAAAATTCCGATAGACGACGGTCACACCGTCTGTCTGTCCGTCCATCCGTCCTAATAGTCACACAACACAAAATACTGAATGAACGACATTTTGGGAAACAAAACATCGAAATGCGCAATGTCTCGCTCGCCATCCTTAATTAGATATACGGATGATTGGCCTTTCGAAATATCTAAATATATCTCGATTACGATGTAAGGTGAATTTCCATGATCGGAGTTATCCGGGGTTCAAATCTTCAAGTTAAAAGGTAAATTAAAACATTTGCATGAAATTTTTTTTATCCCATATTTTAATTCCTCCAATAATATTTACTTCGTCCCCCGAAACAAAGAACAGAACAAAAGACGAGAGGAGGAAAAAGGGAAGACAAAAAAATTGGTGAGAAAACTTGTGGGAAATGACCCACTACTCTTTTGTTTGCATTTGCCAGTCTTTAGTCCACCCTTCGGTCTATTCGTTCATTTGATTAGAGCTCCGTTTGTTTCGCGAAAAATGAACAATTTAAAAAATATTTTTCCTAAAAATAATCGCATGTATCCCTTGTACAAATGAATGAACGAAAATCATTTCCATCGTTTACGAAAATGTTCAGACATAAATTATTATGAATAATGAAAAAGTTTTTCATTGACCAATTATTTCAAATGATATAAGCGATCATTTTAAGAAAGTGTTTTCCAATTGTTCATTTTTTGCGAAATAAAATGAGCTTAGATGTTAAAAGACTTTACACATGGACACACGCTGGCGGGCTCCAAATGCTCAATGACAAGGTACGAATTACGGTCGAGAGAGGCGAAAGCAGCATTATTATTCATCGTGGACCAGATAAAACACGAGCTTAAATATAAATCGGTTAATGTTAATTTTTTTTTCAGTCGGAGGAAAATAGAAAAGCAAATTTCGAAAGTAAATTGTGCTTTCTCTCTAATCAACTAGGAAAAAGGAGGGACGTAACTATTGGAGCCACCAAACCAAGTGCATCTATAATTGGATTTTTTTTTTAAAAAAGCAGTCCAAGTTCTTGAAAATTGCAAGAAATTGAGTGGTGTTGGTGAGATTAGAGTCCCCTCGAGCTATGGTTTGATTTGAATGATATCATAGAGGTTTGGTGTCATATAAGTGGATCGTCTAAGTGTTTTTTCATATAAATAATATTCAATCTCAAAAATACAGTCAAAAAAGAAAAAGGGCCAGGAACAACCCACGTTCCTATTCTTTAAATTGCTGAAACCATTATAGCCAGCGAGGCTTTCGTTTGGAATATGTGGAGCAATAAAAACAAATCGTTCAAAGGTCCACTTTTCTTAGTCGATACGATACGCTAGAATTCTGCGCAACACGCGGACCACAAAAGTATACTCGTCGTTTTTCTTTAAATAAAAAAAAAGATGAGGAGAGGCGATCGGTCATCGTAGCACTCATTGGACGATATCATAAGAATTTCATGGCCATTATAGAATGTTCGATTTGACTTGTGCTAATTTGCTTTTTAGAGGCGTCACTGGAGGCTTCAGAAGGAGTTAACCTCTCGCCGTAGCTCGACCATTAGGCCAAGCATGGAGAGTTGGCTCGCGAACCTACCATGCTTTCATATCATGACCAGTGTGAAAAGATTCGGAGCATTCGCCACCGAATAACCACACTCGATGCTCGAAGCCATTTGCGAGTGTTTCGTATTTCCATCTTGGAGCTAGGTTTTGGATTATTGTCCCGAGCTTCGTGCCTAGAGATGGTTTGTTATAAAGCCCCCGGCGTCGTGAATCCAGTACGAAAAGTAAGTCACGCGCTCTATCAATGTAAAGAAACTTTATGCGAGCGATTCGCCCCGCCTTTGATTCGAGAGAATTATAACTACCCAATCGCTTGGAATCGATGGTGTACAAACCCACTTGTCTAAAAGACATTTTCTAAGCAATGTTGGTTGCTATAATTACTTGTTTAGTGATTGAGGCGGGAGGATTCGGTGCTAAATCCAAGTAAGAGAAAAAGTTTAATGGAAAAATGACCGCACAACTGAAACGCGTTAGGTCTGGAAATCCATAGGAAGAAAAATGATGGCCCTCGCTCTCTTCCATGACCTCTCACTTTCTTTCAACTAACTTGAGTTGTACTCTTTGGATCAAGTCTCTGCCTCTTCCCTGACTTGGGTCATACTCTTTGAATCGTTTGCTTCAATGAGACTCCTCTCTCCCTCTACATATTCAAAGAAAAAAGAAATTGGTGAAGACCCATTTGTTCTCGAGTGCTTGGAGTGTTAGGGCTTCACGCACCACATTGGCAAGTTCTGTGAGTCTTTACCAGAATTACCAAAAGAAAAGACCCCCTAGGTGCTGACTTTGAGTTTTCGTTAGGCTTTTTCGTGAAGGTTTTATGGTGGGCTGAGGGTGGAAGGAGTCGTTCATGACCGCAGGTTCCAAGAAGCAACAGCTAGGTATAGCATTAAACGTCTGCCGATGAAACTTGGGACATAGAAGAGAAACCCCATGTTTTCATCTATAAATCGATGGATCGTCTGTTTTGTTTTTTTTTTTTTTGGGCACTTTCCTTGGTGGATACTTACGTGATGAAGCTCCCTAGATCCACAAGAGTGAATGAATCCGAAAGGAAATGTGACCCACTACTGTCGAGAATAAATGGTTCGCGAGCAATGGAAGTATTTTCGACGAAAGGTTTGTGTATGGATTAGATAGGGTTATTGTGGAGTCACGACCCAGATAGAACCGCCGTAGCCAATAATGTTAAGTTCAATCCGAAAATTCGAACGGTTGATACGAAACAATATGTAGTTAAGGATGTCATAAATCCCCTCGATGAAGGTGAAATCGGTTGGGGGCGGTAACACGCGTTCAAATCTCACAAATTGCGTGAAAATTGCTTTGCTCGGGTACGCAAACTAAGGTATGGACTTAACCGGTATATGGATCTTATAGAGTGTTCCACAAGCCTTCTGATAGTCAAGTCTCCACGTTTGAATGTCTAGATTATAAAAAGATAATGATACTGTTATAAATCTCGTATGCAAATAGCGCGGAGTATATTTTAGCATCCCTACTCGACGCAAATGGAACCAAAAGATGATCGAACAAATGTGTCAACAGGTCATGTGCCGTACGAATCGGAATGTAGGACAGCGAAACAATTGACTCTAGTGCGGAATTGACAAAGGAAACCGAGTAATCCCACATTAATTTAGAGTGCTCGATTACCATAGAGTAAGAAGAAATTGGATCAAAGCTCTAATGCTACGATAACTCAAGCTGCTAGGGAAAGGGAGATTATGTGTATTTATGCAAAGCAACAAAATGATGTGTGCATAATCAAAATTCAATCATACAAAATATATATATATATATATATATATATATATATATATATATTTCAAGAATAATTGATGTAGCTATGTGATCGTTATCACACGAGTTAAACAGTATTCCTGCAAATATTGAAACGATCAATATGAGGAAAATGGCCAAACAAGTTAGCCTTACCACATGGGATTGCAACAAGGACGGACGTCACGTATCATGCTCTCTTTGACAAATTAAGTTCTTTAAATTGTCATGATGCGATCTTACCATTAATGAATAAACAAGTGCCTGGCCAGAACAATTCTAGGAGTTCATGCGCTGGTTTCGGTCGCTTCATTTGACTAGAATTTTTCGTGAAAATCAAATTCCGGCAACTGATTTTCAAAACTCCAAATATGCATCTGGTGGAGATTCATTTAGGCTATATAATGCATTTTGAACGAAGGGAAAATTGCTTCTTACAATTTGAACTCTCTCTAATTAACGAAATTTAAGTTGGTACTCTCGAACCAAATTCTTAACTTACTTCTTGCACCATTCATTATATCCCCCAATTCTCATGCTTATTATGCTAATTAAATGTGCAAATGATGCCAGCCAATTGTGCCTGTGGATATGGTAAATCCCGTTTTTGGATCTCAACGCATCCTACAAAAAATAACCTCCGTGTTTGTGACCACTTCCCACGAGTACATATTGGTTGAGTTGAATGTTTAGACGCCCTTTCTCATTGAAAAATAAAAAAGAAATACGATTCTAAAATACTATAATTGATTGAATTAGTAATCACTATCTCATATATTTTCGATGCTTTTGGAAAAAAAATTAACATATTACGCATTCGGTGTGGTTCCTAAGCTAGAAGATGTATCTTGAAATCGGACACAATCCCCCCTTTTCCTTTTAATTTAAAGCCAACGAGTTACTTACGGGCCAAGATGTTAACGACCCGCGATACGATCGGTGTTTTTGAGGCGACGATTAAGCGAGACAAACCACTTGACTATTAATCACGAATGATACGGAAATTAAACGTGTTTATTCCATTAATTGGCCAAGGAAAATTATTAGGGAATCGAATTGATTAGCAAAGAGACGAAGACAGAGAAAAAAACAAATTGGGGAAGAGGGGAGCGCTCGCACATGCGACGTGCGTGCGAGCAGGTGAAAGGGGGAAGAACGACCCCATGTTACCCCCCTCCTCGCGGGACCCACCGCCCTCGGCCCCCCCCCCGCCCACCATCGCACGTTCGTGAGTTGGTCCACACGTTGATCAACGTGGCAAACAGATGCTTACCGTGGACCCCGCCACAGGCTATCACATGCTCATCGCCAGCTGGAGGACCTCCCCCTCCTTTTTCTTTTCGGCTTTAATTTAATTTAATTTAATTTAATTTTATACTCTGCAGCTGCATCCGATCCACCGTGGGGCCGCCTGCACGTGACCTATTCTCCCTTTCGCTTCGATTGGCCGTTCGGAAATTTGTCAATTACAAGGTTGTTAGGAAAAAAAAAAAAGAATCGACACCGACGACATAGAGGAAAAAAATTAGTCGGTTAGCACTCGCACGTCTGAGCTTAGTCACGCTTGGAAAAAATTTGAGACGGTGGTGGGTCCGTGTTAGAGTCCAAGTTAAATTTCATAAATCGGGGATTCCCCCACCCGCACATTATAAAATAATCCATCTTTCGTTGCAAGATATAGCGACGTCTCAAAGTATTCGATTGTCTTGTTCGGATCGAAATTCACAATCCATGCCAATCTCTCTTCATAAAACGTCCCATCAAGCTCGCCATTTTATTAATCGGGTGTCGTGGAAAGTTATCATCAGGTGATCGTGGGGTTCGTAATTGATGGAATCTGGCATGGACGCTTGGACGGCCAATATCGATACGGCCTTTCTTTTTCGACGGTCCAGATTCATTTTATTACTCAAAATACATTTTATCCTTCTATGGGGCATATGGATCGACTAATAACTGTAATGCCACCTCAATGAATTTCTTTTATTGCCTCTTTTTTTTTCTTTTTTTTTATTTTAATTTAATTTCTGGTAGTGAGGTGATGAGGGAATCGTGAGATCCATCATGCGGTGGTGGGATCGCCGGAGAAACAGCGGGGCCCCCAGGAATGGACGGCCGTACGAGATTTGGACACGACAGAATGTGATCTCGAAGACTTTTGTGGGCCCCCCGTGTCTTTTTTTTTTTTTTCCTTAAAGATATTTTTGGAGTGTACTCCCGAAAATACCGCTTCTGCGAAATTGCGAGTCCCACGTGAGAATTATTGTTGCCCACCGCACCTGAACAGCCACAATTATAGCGCCTTTTTAAAAATAAATAAATCACGGTACCTTTTTTTGGTCGGATATAATTATGGTACTTGTCATGTACTTATTTTCACAGGCCGGTTGTAAGAACTGAGGTTAGGACATACGCCCTATAATAAATTGACAGAGAGTGAATTGTGTGGAAACCAAAGAGGAATGGAAAGTATGCTGAAACAATTAGTCATGCATGTGAATTTTTTCCTCTTCGACCCAAAAAAAAAAACGTATGTAAATTTTCATTTTGGATTAATACCACGAAAAATTTTAAACTGTTATATCCATAACAAATTTACTCAAAACTAATTTTTTTATCGGCAAAAATCCCGAACTGGTACGCTTGTGATAAATTTACTCCGAACTAATTTTTTGACCGCTGAAAACCTCAAACCGGTACATCTGTGACAAATTTACGCTCCGTTAGTTTTCGTGAAATTAGATTAATATCATGAAAATCATAAACTTGTACACCTGTTCGTTAACACCCCAAATTGGTACACTTATAAACTATCGCGTGTCATCCAACTCAGTAATTTAAGGATAAAATTTAACGGAAACTAATGGAGGGTCAATACGTCACAAGTGTACTGATTTGGGATTTTTAGTGGTAAAAAAATTAGTTTAATGTAAATTTATCACATATATACTAGTTTTGAGTTTTTCGTGATAATAACCCCGTTTTTTTCAAGTATGTGAAATACCGGAGATTCTTAGTGTTATTAGTTTATCTAGGTGGATAGATCTTGATTTTTTTTTCCCTCTGATTCCTGCTCTTAAGAATTTCAAACTTTTGCAACCGTCCAAATCACCTCGTAAAATACGTTATCGAGATTTTATAATCATGCATATTACTTCCAGATACTCTCGCGCCTTTTCAGGAGAGTCGAGATAGATGATCTTTTCATAAGAAGAGGGTTGTCGAAATAATTAAGAAATCCTGTGTCATGGGTAGGATTTCATACGTTATGATTTGGTTAATTTGCAAATCTGCTTACCACTTTCCTCTAAAAATTTCGTCGCGTGCCAATTTGAATTTCATTTAATGATTTCGAGGTGCAAGTTGTCGTTAACGAGCTGTCGGTGACATTTCTATGTTTTGGACGTGAAAATGCCATCTTTAAACGCTCCAAATTGCCCTTGGAAGGGTCGTTGTTTGGGTCCCTTTGTTTCCCCAACAAGCGAGTTCGTTCAACGAGTGTCATCCCTCATTTCTTCCTCCATCACAGAATTGCACACTCTCCACAGCCTAAATTAACGGGAAAATCCGCTTTTGAAATTCGCAATGTATCTACTCCAATCGATTGGCAACAAGTAACGATGGATTAATCGAGAAAGTGTATGACGGAGTGAACAAAACGGTAACGCGCGTTATCAGATTTGCAAGTTGAGTTGCCTATGCCTTGCAAGGGGATACTCGAAAAGCTTAATTCGTTATCATATGTGGGTAATATAACGTAAATCATTTTTGATTTTGCGACGAAAAATTCTTATGATTATCGATAGATTTCCCTTTCTGATTTTACTTTACTTTGATAGATTAATTTTGGCTCGTCCAAAATACAAGGTCACGTCGCACGCGAAACCCACCTGGGAAAACATGACTAGTTAAAGAAAAGAAAAGGTAAAATCAATGAATTTGCATTGATAAGATGAGATTATGGATTTAAAAATGGGCTGGACCTGGATAGATTTAGTCTAAACTACTATGGGATGGTTTTTGGTTGCATTAGTGAAAGTATGGGTAAATGTTAAAAAGTCAATTTTACATCATCTATGCAAGGGAGGCGTGACTAATGTTGACATTCTTGTCGTTATTCCTGCGATTTCGTGACCTATCATGTTATTCCGAAGTAGCTTCGTACAAATACGCTTGAACATCATTGTTTCAGTTTGTACCCGTCTCCCGATAAGTTAATTCATTTTATGAATCTTTTAGCGACGCCACGGATGATTGACATTCGAGAGGGGGGAGAGAAAAGAGCACCCGATTTGGTTACGGGACAAGACTTCATCGGAATAATTCCATTCCTAATACGTGCATATCGAACTGTCGGCTCGACTAACCCTCGTGGATGTATTCAAAATCGCTCTGTCCAGGAACACGAGCCGAGTCGGTAGGACGGGCTAATTTCGGGAGCAGCTCCAGCGTCACATCCGATCCAGAGGCCAAACGAAGACAAAAAGAAAAGAGAGGTGGAAAACAACAAGCATCTGGCGCTAGAACAAGCCGATGAACGAGATTTTTTATGGGCAGAATGGACCGGGGGGGCAGTGTCGGTGCCGACACCGGTACGGTTTACCGACAGTTTTACCGGGAGCAGGAGGTGACGCGGGGCTCTGGTTTACCGGCTACGGAAAGTCATTGGTCCAGAATCCCCACGCAATGCAGCCCCGCGACTTCCCCCGTCGGTGGAGATTTTGTCTCGGTTTGACTCGTGGGGAGCTCGGGTTCGGGTGGCCCGTGGCTCCAACGTAGTCCCCCTGGTCCTCCTCCTATCAGGACCGTCGACAGCGGCGATCGTCGTCAACGGCTGCACTCCTGATGGGCTCCTGCGGGAAAGGGGAATTCTTCTGTTGGCCTCGGCCCTTCCTCGTCGGATGGAACTCGAAAAGGGCTCTCAGCTGCTACAGCGCATGATCGATGCGGTGTAGATAAGTTTCGGACGATGCAGCAGGAGGTTGGCAAGGTTTTCTGTCTTATCACAATGCTGTTTGTTGTTCATTTGCTAGGATAATTCATCCCATCATACGTAAGCGCTACATGAGTTGTGAGCTGATCAGGTAGCATCGGATTTGAGAACCGATAGCTCTTGATAAGCGCGAGATTATAGAAGACTAACGTGACCGCATAAGAAGAATACAAAGAGGCTAATACGCAGCTGATTAACGTAGACGAGTTGTTAATCGAATTGCCAAAAGACGTGGGATGGCTTACCAAATGTCAGGAAAGGAGAAATTTATCAAACTGTGCATATACCTTGTTCATGGGCTTGGCGAAGGCTTGGTCCGTCCAGGAACAAGCGCAAAGGGCCGAAGTTTGCTCATTGTGTGCCGCCACCCCGCGCCGTAGAGGCCCATGACCGATGCGCGCTTTCTGAGAGAACGGGCGAGTTGGAGCGTCAAAGTTAAGCTCGATCGGAAGCTCGGCCCTGCCCGGCCCATCCTCCCAATGAGAGGTGTGCTCCACCGGTGAACATATTTCTCCAATTCTTTTGGGACTAGAAACGGGCCAGATTTGGGCCAAGCTTGCTCATGTTTATAAGGCTGGTGGAGTAGGGAGGGCTTAAGCTCAACTCACTACATAGTAAAGCAATACACATTGTTGAATAGAATCTCTTCAGAGTCTTAGGATGCGTTTGGTTCAGCATTTTGAAAGCCCTTTAGAGCCCCAAAGCCCCTTAGAAAAATTTTGAGGTGTTTGGCAATCATCCCCCAAGGGACTTTCAAGTGAAAGCCAGCCTTGGGAAGATCGAAAGCTCAAGGCTAGTAGGGATCAGCCTTGAGCTTTCAGCATTTTCGGAATGCTGAAGCCATGGATTAATGAAATTTGATCAATTTTCCCTTTTGCCCTCAAAAACTTCTTAGAAACTCAATTTTGCCCCTTCTTTAAAACAAAACCCTTCTCCCAGATGCTCACTCCTCATTCCCTCTAGACTGCTCTCTCTTCACTCCCTTGTGACCCCCCCCGCTCGTCCGCTCTCTCTCCCTCGCGACTGCTTCTCGCTTTCGGCAGCATACCTCTCTCTTAACAACTAGGTGCCCTCTCCTCTCCCTCTCTCTAGCTCGCGGCTGGTGTATCTAGCATGCCAACGAGCTTTCACTGGAGATTTTCTTCTCGATTTGCTCTTTAGATGAGGTTCCGATCTGCGCATTCTTGCCCGATTGCATCTTTTTCCAGTCTGATTCGAGTCGTTGAAATACGATCCGTTGTTGTGGTGGCCCGATTTGGTTCGTTTTGTGGTGGTTGGGCGTGTCCTGTGTATTGGTCGGGGTTTCGAGGGTTTCATCTCGGGATTAGGGGTGTTGTTGATGCCGTTGTTGTTGTTTGATGGATTTAGACGATCCCTCTAGGCTCTGATATCTGATTTCTCCTTGAGCTGAGTAGATATTTGATTGAGTTGTGTTTTATGTTGTATGTTGTGGGCTGTGGTGTATTGGTTGTGCGATTTCAAGACGTGATTCTGGAACCCGTGTGTGGAGCATGTAGCTGAGCTGAGCAATTGCTATATCGCACAGGGATGGATATTTGTGGTGGACGTTTATGAAGTGGGGTTTGCTGATTTTTGTTCTTTTTATGCTTAAAGTAGATTTGTTTTCGATTTGGATATGAACCAAATGCTGGAATCTTGCTGAATTTTGTTGAAATACGCTGTAATCTTGCTGAATTTTGTTGAAAACATGCTGGAATTGAACCCAATGCGTGCTAACCGTGTTTGTATTTCTCAATCCAATGAGGATCTCATTCTGCTTTGTCCTTAGTTTAATGACACAAGTTCATATAGATTTGTGTGAAGACAATACATCAATTTCATATCAATTCTTTACAAAATGATAGAAGTTCTGAGTCTATGTTCACTTGCAGGGCTATGTGAATGACATCAACTTTGACTACAAGGAATATGCGAGGCAAAGATTTCAGCAATACCGGCTGAGAAAGTCTGCTCTCTTGGGCTCAGGCCGTGTTTGCAGTAGATAGATATAGATAGACAAGAAGAAACTTGACCGAACAAGGCTGCCATATGATGATAGCTTCACCACAGTCTTGCATATAAGTTGATGTTGGAAATGTACATTTGTGCTACTTATAGAATGGATATAGATTGTAGGTAGAAAAGCATCGAGTTTTTGCGAGTGATGTATTTGTAATGACTTCAAATATATGAGCAATGACTTTTGCTAGTTTGTTTATGCTAATATGTCTGTGACATCTTATTCTCTTCCATTTCAAATTTTTTCAAAAGATACTCTTAATTGGCAATTTCTGTGTTCACTGTTAAATGAATTCAGGTTTAAACTTCTAATTGCCAGACAAAAAGTTGCCTATGTGTCCATTTTTCTTTCACTCTCTAAGAAAAGGCGATCTCAAATCTCATTGTATGGGACAATGGGCGAGCGACGTTGACGATTGATATGTGTTTGATTAATAAACCATCCTCTGTTACGTTTTTGCGGGTAGCTAGAATGTTCTCTATTCTTATCTTTTGATCTTGGTTTAGTGGTTTTGCTTTGCAGCATCTCCGCTCGAAGATAACATGCAAGCTTTGTTAATACGTTTATTGCGATGAAAGTATTCTTTTTTTAAATTGAGAAAGAGACCACTTTGATGTGAATTTTTTCCATTTGAAATTTTTAGCAAAAATTTACATGATATCTTTAACGTTGTTGTCAATATTTAATTTTAAAAAGTTGCTGAAATAAAAATTAAAAAGGTTAAATTAATCATCTAAGGGGGGTTTTCAAATGTGTTTCTACCAAAAGGCATTTCTTTCAAAGTTGCTTCTCAAAGTAAAGTTTACCAAACAGTCTTTGCATTTTGCCCAAAGCCCTTTAGGCTAAACTGCTTTGCATTTCCCCAAAGCCCATTGCAAATACTGAACCAAATGCACCCTTAGTATTGGCAAGTGGAGACTGACAGAGGACTTGCTCACTAGCAGAGATGTACCTACTTGAAGATTACGTGAACGCCAGGGTTTCAGTTGCTGCTGATTTCTCTGTTGGAACCACTTTTCTCTGCGATGTCTCTCTGTATTGTAGGTAAGACGAGAAGTTGAAACCACTTTTCTCTGCGATGTCTCTCTGTATTGTAGGTAAGACGAGAAGCTGCCCATTGAGCCGAGACACTCCGCCTCGCTAATTCGAAGCTCCTCCCTTGTTGTCCGTCGGTAGAGAAGCCGTGAAATGGTCGCGGGAATGCTTGAAGGAGTCGCACATCGTGACCGGGTTGACCGTCGACGAGGTGACTTGGTACACGTTGAGGCTGGGCTTCGCAGCTTGCTTCGCGATGGTCGCTATCACCGTTTTCGCAGCTTGCTTCGAGATTGGTACACAGCCAAAGTCATAGGACAAGTTTCAAAAGTCTGAAATATACGAGTATAAGGTAGGTTCTAGGGTTCAACGTCATATCCACCTCGAACTCACTCCGAATCCCATAGCAGGGGACTTTTGTGTAGGAGCTGGTATTGCATGGTCTTTGGGCCAAGCTAGTTCAAATTTGCAAGGCTGGGAGTTGTGGGCACACCAATCTTTGGGACAGAAACAACTCAGCCAGTATAACACAAATGTTACACAAAAAGTATAGCGATATGTTATACTATTACAAATTACAAAATGCGACTTTCACACTTCCACACATATTGCAAATCTAAAGATTGTACATGGAGCGACGACTTTTAACACAAATCGACACAACTACGAAACGGAAGTCAATTGAAAAGTGCAAAAGCGACACAAGTTGACATGATTTTCTCAACACACCATTTACTCTACCTGTTCAACAGAAACATATATACTACTTAGCATGACAAGGCTATAAGATCCGAATTTGACACTCGAATCCGGATTGCTGGCCCCGTAATACGTCAACATTATTATTGTCCAGCAGGAGTTACTGCTCGCGTTCTACGCGGTCTTTTGAATTTCGAGTACAAAGATATGTCAAGACAAGGATGCCTTTTTGATGACATGCCTCCTCAGACCCGGAATATGGGCATTCGCAAAGTAATCCTCCCAATTTGTGCCCCTCAAATCCATTGGAAATTGATTACGCTCTTCGGTCGACATTTGTTCCATCAACTTCTGTGTTTTCCCACTGTCGAACCTGTCAATTTACAGTTCTCTTCATGTTAGTCCTAACCAGTACCAATATCACCAAGAAAGAAAAGAAAAGAATTAATGCTCTCTGCATTTTTCAAAATATTATATTGCTAACGAATATCTCGAACGCACAAAGCACCCATTAACGAAATTTTGGAATATTCAGTGCCCCGATATTCTTTTTTGGTAATGATGTGAATTATATTGCCCTCCACTATAATATATAATATTAATATACTTAATGATTATTACCTTGCACGGTAGAACATGTAGGGCTCGTACAACTTAGCCAAGTGAATTAGACTCTCTGCCATTCTCTTGCATCTTGCTTCAAGCCTGGAATGTTGCTTTGGGTTTGAATTAGGGCCAAGTTCTTTGCTCAGGCCACTTTTCTCTGAAATGTCTTTCTCTATGTAGGAGGAGAAGCTGTCTATTGAACCGAAATACTCCATGTCAGTAATTTGAATCTCATCTCCTTTGTTGTCTGTCAAGGGAGAAGCTGCGAAATGGTCGCGGGAATACTTGAACATGTCACCCATCGTCATCGGATTCACCGTAGACGACGCGGCATGGTACACGTCGATGCCGGGGCTCGTAGCAATCCCATGCTTTGCCATTGCCGCGATGATCGTGTTCACAACTAGGTCTGCTGGTACCTGAGTGTTGTCGAGAAACAATAATTCAAGACAAAGACATCCATTGTGCGAAATCTCTGAAGTCGGGTAAACAAATTGCTTCCACCCCACCCCTCAAGACCTCCCTTAATAAAATACTAAATGCACCTTCATATGTCATGTTTAATGGAATTTCCATCTCCCATGCGTTTTCTGAGCTTACAACAAAATACTGATTTTTTCATCTTATAGCTTAAGCCTTTAAAACGGATTACTCACTCACCACATCCATAACTGTGCTGGGATTGACTAGGAAACCTGGGAGTCGTCCTTTCCCATAGGACAAGATCAAGGGGTCGAGCACTCTGTGCGGTACATGAAAGTGAAAATTATATAAATTAGCACCAACAAATTGTGATATTTATTATTATTATAATTTCTATCGATAAAATGTAAATAAAAAGAAAGCACCTGTATCCTTGAATCCATCCGGGAAAAGGGTCTTGAAAAGTACTCTCGATTACGCTGGGACGAATGATAACAACGGGTATTCCTCCTCTATCTGCGTTTATCATCATCTCCCCCATGGCCTTGGTCATTTGATATGTGTTCTGCCACCCATACGTTCTTGCCCTGAACTCACACATGGTTATTATATTACTTTTACTTTCAATTTTTTACAATTTTTAGCTTGTCGAGTTATGTGAAATTTTGGACACACCAACTTTTATAAGAGTACAAACGGATGCAAAGTTATTTATGGCCATTTTTGAAATTTTTTTCCTCAATTTTCGAAAGTTGAGAATAAGTTTACATTTTAGGGGATAAAATTCATAAGTTAAAAGGAAACAGTCAGTAGTTGTTCCCATACGACCTTTACTTCATCTCGTTTTCAATTTTCTAGCTACTTGCACAATTTCATAATTTCTCGTTAAAAATTAGGTGTCGACAAGTCTAAAATAGTTTTGTGGTTTCCAAATATTGGGTAAAGCCATCTCTGTTATTTCAACCTTAGCTTAAAATTTGGAGAGAGATGTTCACCTGGCCAAACCAATCTCCTTTAATTTCTGAGGCACTTCATTTGGAGGGAGTGTTTCAACTAGATCTGAAGCCAAATTTATTTCGTAATGGACGTCCAACTTTCTTTGAGTCGACGAATCTATTCTGCTCTCCCCCATTTCAAAGGCCTTCTCCATTAATATTCCCGGCCTCTCTCCATTCACATATGCTATAAATAATAACAATAATAATAATAATTAGGATGATGATAAAAATGATACTAATGATAATAATATGGGTGTAAACGAACCGAAATGTAAGTTTTTTATTTCCTTCCCATGAATTTTCGAAACAAGTGTTCATTTTTCTTACTCGTAGACAAGTGCAAGAAAAGGCTTGGTTTCTTGCATTTCTTGGCAAAGCTTAAAAGCCGAGAAGGCGCGATGGTGTTTGCGACGAGAGATGCATCGTACCTACACATATATCGCAAGGAGTGAAATAAGAAGGAATGGGAAAGAAGGACAATAGCAGAAGAAAAATGAATTGAATCGAGCGCATTTTCAAGATTAGGGTTTTGATTTTGGCCCAAGCAATGTGATTCAGGCTTAATTAGATCCCACAAATACTTACAATCTCATAAAACACGAACCATGAAAGCTATGTCGTTGTCACCCCTTGCCACTTCATTTTGCATGGGAATAACATAGCAAAATCAAAGATACCTCTCATCCAAAGTTGTGTTGGCTGCTGAGCTTATGATGACATCGACTTCTTGTGTAATTTGGTGAAGAAAATCATCCGCTATTCCCATATTCGACTCCCGAATGTCGCCCTTGACTGGAACAAGCTTGCTCAGCATGAAATTTGTGTATTCTTCTCCGTACTTTTGTTTTAGGCACTTGAACAACTCACACTCTATTATCTGGAAAATAAACAAGAACAAAGATTCTTGGTGTTCGAAAAGAGCACGTTTTCATTCATGAACATTAAAAATGTATGTAGCTCGCGGCCTACATGTGAATCTGAATATGGAAAATTCGAATGATGATTTTCCAATTCAAAATGCACAAGCAGATAATATTTATCATCTTACCACACACAAACCTCGTTTTTGACTCTGTCCACGGCAGCTTGCTCGTCTTTTGCCTTGATCAGCAGGAAGATCTTCCCTACGTTGGGTGCGACGCGTAAAATCTTCTCAATGAGAACTGTGAACAATAGTTGTTGACACCTAAATTTTAGCAACCATTTAGTGTAATTTGCATAGAAAATTAGGGATTAAATTTTTAACCCCTAAACAAAAATATTTAATTTGCATAACATATAGTTTAAATTCATTTTAGGTTAGTTGCATTTTTGCATCGGACCGGCGGTGACGAACGAGCTTAATCGAATGTGACTCGGCTCACTTGAAATGCAAGGGCCGGAAATTACAAGTCAAACGGGCTCGGTTGTTTTAATTTGAAATTAATTCAGCCCATTGTCATTAATTAATTCAGCCCATTATCATTAATTAATTCAGCCCATCATCATTAATTAATCCAGCCCATTTAAATTAAAGCCCAAGCCTAAGCCCATTAGGATTAGAAAACCCATCTAATTGACCTAGATTAATACTATATATATATTAATTAGGTCAGAATTTTGGGGGGAGGACAAATTTTCAGATCAGAATTTTGGAGAGCACGAGAGACACACGTGAGCGAAGGAAAAAGAGAGTGAGAAAGAGAGAGGGAGAGAAGGAGGCCGGCTCCCGCCGCCGCCGTGCCCGCGCGCTGCCGCCTTCACGCCAGCGTCGCGCCTCACGCCACCGCGGCTGCTGCCGCCCTTCCCCGCGCGCGCCGCCGCCTGCTGCTGCTGCTCCTCGCCGCGCGCCGCCGCGTGCTGCCGCTGCTTCCCGCCGTGCACTGCTGCTGTTGCTGCCGTCGCCTGCTGCCGCTCCTCCCGCCGGAGCTGCTGCTCGTCGCTGCCACCTCACGCCGCGCCTCACGCCGCTGCCGTGCGCGCCACCGCGTCTGCCGCGCCCGCTGTGCTGCTGCTCCCCGCGCGATCCTGCTGCTGCCGCGCTTACCGCCGCTCCCTGCCGACGCCGCTGCTGCCGCTTCCCACCGACGTACCGCCGTGCCGTGCCTCACGCCGCCGACGTCGCCGCTGCCGCGCTTCCCGCTGACGTCGCCGTTGCTGCCGCGCTGCTGCTTCCCGCTCACGCCGACGCTGCCGTGCTGCTGCTGCCGCGCCCTACACCGCCGCCTCTCCCGCCGACGCCGTGCTTCCCGCCGGAGCTGCTGTTTGTCCTTGCCGAGTGCGACTGCGTGCTGACGCTGTCCCCGCCGAGCCCGACGCTGCTGCCGCCGTCCTCGCCGGAGCCGTCACACGCCGGCGCTGCCTTGCTGTTCCGTCGCCGCCGCTCCGTTGTCGTTCCCGTCACCGCACCGCCAAATCCGCCGTTCACCGTTCGTCCCAATCCGCAAGTTCGAATTTGGAAATTATCCGCAAATTAGGTAATTGAACATTATCTAATATTTTTAGAATATTTCGTTTCTTAATTTTTGAGTGTTTGAATATTCTGTGAATATTGCGTGGATTGCTAGATATCTTAGGATAATGTTTGCCTTGTTCGCAATATTTGAAAATATTCAAAATTAGGAATCTTTCCTAATTCGGCAACGTATCTGGACAATTATCCGACCTTATCCCTAAGGTATGATACGTGGCGATACGGAAGATCATTATCCTATCCTTAATCCCTTGGATACGATAATGATTTTTATCTGCTTTCCAAATTTGAACGATCGACTTTCCATTAATATCTATAACCCTGTAGATATGACCGGTAATTCGATTTTTGTGCCTGATCCGAGTTTGAAACGAATATTGTGGATTGCGTGGTTATTTTAAATGTGGATGCTATCTTTGTTTAAATTATCTTTCCTTTTCAAATAAAAAAGAAAATTCAAAAAAATATCAGTTAGGATTTGAATTTGAGTTTTGCATGCTTAGGAATCCTAAATATATCTAGACGATAGAATAATTATTTAATTTGAATCAGGACTTGAGATAATCTATTTCCTAGTTTAAATTAAGTAATTTTCTAACTTTAATAGATTATTTAGGTTATTTTTAATTCCGAATTTTCATGAAAATCCCAAAAAAGGAATAAATTGTCTTATGGTAGATTAGGATAGATTGCATTCTTAATTTAATTAATTTATTATTTCGAATTTTAGCAAAAATCCCAAAAATAAGTCATGTTAGGATATGTTAAGTCATCATAGGTTGCATGTTAATTTAGGCATATTTTTATTCCGAATTTCACCAGAAAATACTAAAAATAAATCATTTGCCCGTCATCAGAATTAGGTCACGTCGTCGCATGACATATAGTTTTGCATGTTAGGTTGCATTATTCGCGTGTCAATTCTTGTACGTCATTGCATGTAGGTTAGCTTTCATTTAAATAAGCGAAAACCCAAAAATATTGAGTGAACTACGTGTTAATTAGAAAATCATATTAGGTTGTTGATGTGATTTTCTAGCTAACCATGCAGATGCTTACGTTGCTTCGAGGTAAGTAATTCTTCCAATCTTGCAATTTATTCAATGCTTTCTTGGGTGTTAAATTGGTGGTTTGCGCACCCGCATGAACACTTCACATGTTAGTAACTAAGTTAAAATGGATCCAGACTGCTTGCTAAAATAATTTTGAAAAGAAAAGGTACCGAAAGGGCGTTAGACTAGATCTAGCGTAATCAAGTCCCCGGGCTTAGAATCTCTGGTTCGTAGAAATAAAACATATCTCCCTATGTTTTATTTAGGTTTCTAATCGACCTACCACAAATTGATTAGTGGCGACTCCAAACATGAAAACATTTGCATGTTAAAAACTTAAACCCAAAGTTGCGAATTGGTAGGGCTTGGGAGGGCCCGAGTTAGGTTTAGTCCTAATAATCCATTAGCCTGAGAAGGAAAAATTTTTAGGTCGCGACAGCTTGGCGACTCCGCTGGGGACTTGAGTTAAAACTCTTAGTGGACTTAGGCCAGTCTTTCTTTTTCAAAAAATATTTTTTTTGCTTGGCAGCGAGGATCCCAGGTACGTCCCTAACATTTTAGGTGTTAAATGTTTTTGCAGTATGGGAGGTATAAGGGGAGGCGTGATTGTTAACCCTTGTTTTGCAGGGAGGTGTTTGAATGAATGGTTTAGTTTATGCACGAAGCGCTGTATGATATAACCTGTTGTGCATGCCTTACATTTACACTACACCGCACACACTACCCGCTGCCGGACCTGGGCGGCACAGGTTTAGGACGGTACTGAGAAAACGGACACCCCGACCACACCCGCGTGGTATGGGTCGCCCTTCTTGGTCCCGAAAGTTCTTTCGTGGTGTCATTGAATACCTGCCACGGTTGCGCCCTTTGCAACCCGGGTCGGCTCTTTGACTAAGCCGGAGTCAGGGGAATCTCAGCCTAACCACCACCATGACTGGTTTAGCTCGGTAATCCTCATGTCTCCATTTTGCAAGCCAGAGTCTAGGTAGAAATCGAACCTCACGTTTCATGCGCATGTCTATGTGATTGCCATCATTCTACCGGGTGAAGTAAGATTTCTAAACCTTTATCTCGCAATTTATTTATCTTTCGTCTTTTTCTTTGGTCGGTCCATGACATTAGGTCGGTCGCAAGTCTTGGTCTATACACTATGGGAGGGGCAGACATCCGGATTCTTGATGCTCCTAAGGACGAGCTCCGTGCCTGGTGGAATCTACTCAGTCCGACCAACCGCAAGCTAGTTGAGGGCCACATCGGGAGGCTCCTCCCCCTACTGGAGGTCAAAGTCCGTACCGGCCTCGTTCGAGCATTAGCGCACTTCTGGTGTCCCAAAACCTCTACCTTTATATTCGGTAAGCACGAGCTCACCCCGACGTTGGAAGAATATAGCGTGCTCATTGGAAAACCCTTGGAGTCGGATTTAGTCACACCACCTTTGGGAATTGATTCTACTTTAATGTTGGCTGAATTTTTGAATGTCGGAAAAGATGAATTGGGAAAAGTTTTAAAAGCAAATCGTGGCACATGTCCTTTTTCATTCCTGAGTCAGTGTTTTGAAAAAGCCACATCTTTTCAAAAAGGCAGAATCTTTTTGCTAGCGTTTTTCGGGTTCGTGATTTTTCCTTACTGTAAGAATGCATGTAATCCGTCAATCGCATGGTTGGTCCAACAAGTCTGTCTTGAAAAGAATTTTATCAACATCATTTTAGCAGAGACTTTCATTTCCCTCACTAAATTTAAGCAACATGTTGACAAAACTTTTCATGCCCCCCTCGAACTTTTGCAAATCTGGTTTTTGTCTCATATAAAAGGGTGCGGCAATTTACTCACAATATCCGAGCTTAGTGATTCTAGCCATCCAGTTTTAAGGTACAAAGAAAAACAAGGGGATGCACCCGATTATCATTACTCTGAATGGATCATTTTCATGAAAAATGCTAGACCCCAAGGTTTCCAATGGCATGCTAATTGGTTCAAAGTCGAGGAAGCTCGGCTTACATGTAATGGTATCGGGCCGGTTCCACTATTAGGTTTCACTGGTGCGATCGAATACTACCCCGCCAGAGTGTCTCGTCAGTATCAGATTCTCCAAGGACTCCCTCCGGCGTTACAACCAGAACTCCTACAAGTTGACTTCGCCAATGATGATAAAGACCACGAAGCGACTGTAGCCCAGCTCAATAAGATGTGGAGGAAGTGTCGTGTGTTGAAGATAGCACGGCCCGAAAGAGAACTAAAGGGAGAACAGAAGTCCTATTTCGCGACAACCCAGTACATTCGTCGGCACAAAATCCCGCAAGATTGGCTCCCGAAGATACCTAAGGTGCCTCTCAAGTCCGCCAATCGCTCAGAGAACAATCGCCTCAAAAGGAAGGCCGAAGAAGCTGAAGAAAAAGCATCCAAGATAGCTCGAGCTTATGAGCAACTGAAGAAGGAAGTCGCCTCCCATATGTCTATAGATCAAGCTAAATAAAAAAGCTCGAAGTTCTTTTCTTATCTCAGTTTCAGTTTTAAAGTTTGTTTAGGAATTGAGTCATTTGTCTTTATATTCAGTTCAATCTCAAGTCATTAATTGGTGTAAAAATTTTCGCCATTCCAATAAAGAGGTCCTTTCAATTCAAAGCGGTTAGACCAATGTCATGGATTGGCGTATCATTTCGCTTAACACTCATGTACGCCTGTTTCATTTCGAAATTAGGTAGCTACGGACCGATCACGATCGCCCATTCGTACACGGTCGAGAGCCAGAATGGCCGATCAAACCGACTTGCAAGAGCGTGTTGTTGGTATGGAAGACCAGATCAAGCAACTTGTCATCGCGATGCAACAAATGTCCGCTGAGATCAAAGCTCTCCGGTCGGATCCTGTTTCGGCATCCCTCGAAGCATCAGTCCCAAAGCAGAAGATCAGGAAAAGTGTCGATGTTGACGGAGATGACGATATTCCTGATTTAGAAGATGACCCCGTCCAGATCATTGTTAACAGGGACAAACCTGATGAACGGGTCAATAAACTTGAAGAAAGAGTGAAACAGCTGGAAGGTTCGCAGGATTCACCTTCGATTGATCTGTCCCTTTACTCACAGATCAAAATCCCAAAGAAGTTCAAAATGCCGGATTTCGACAAGTACAATGGCACCACATGTCCAAAAGCCCACCTACAGCTCTATCACGTGCAAATGACTTCGTACGTTGATAACGAACTCCTGATGATCCATGCCTTTCAAGCAAGTTTGACGGGTCCTGCTTTGAGCTGGTATCTCATGAAGAAGATAAATGGCCTCAAAACTTGGAAAGAAGCCAGTGAAGCATTTTTGAAGCAGTACAGATTCATAACAGACATCATTCCTACCCGTGATGATCTCGAACGCGCCCAGATGAAAAAGACTGAGTCCTTCAAAGACTATGCTATCAGATGGAGAAACTTAGCTGCTCAGGTTGTCCCAGAACCCATAGATAGTGAGTTAAAGAGGATGTTCATGAAAACTCTTCCGTTCGAATACCGTAATCGGATGGTTGCCATTCCGACTGACAACTTCAACCAACTCATCCCCATGGGCGAACAAATTGAAATAGGGCTGAAAGATGGATGGTTTGTCGAGCCGCCCTCCTCGACCAGAAGATTTGGCGCGAGAAAAGAGAAAGAACCGGCAGCTGAAGTGAATGTGGCTTATAACCAACCGAGCCGGCGGAATGCTAACTCCGCCCCAGCAATCCAAGTAGTAGAAGCTCAGCAACAAAACTCGAGTCGTCAACCTTTTCAGAGGAGGAACAACAAGAGGCAATTCACTCCCCTCCCCGGGTCGTTGTCTCAAGTGTTGACGGTGCTCCAGAAGAAAGGTTTGCTCACTACTGAGCCAAAGCGGCCCAATCCTGAGCGGTTCTATAACTTCGACCCGTCAAAGAAATGTGATTATCACATGGGTGAGCCGGGACACTCAACCGATGATTGCTATGCCCTCAGGCACCAAATCCAAAACCTCCTAGACACGAAGGCGTTCTCATTTCAACCTGCTAAGCCGAATGTTCAGAGCAACCCACTCCCTGATCACGCAGGCAATGTGAATGCCATATTTAGCTTCAATGCTGGTCGAATCAAGAATGTTAAGGTGTGTACTACCGACGTCTACGGTGAGTTAGTGAAAGCCGGTTGTTATCCAAATAATGAAGACCTGCCCCTGGTTCTCATGAGAGAAAGAGTCTCAAGAATGGTAAAAGCTGGGATGATTGTTTATGCTAACCACACTGGCATCGTCTCCACTATCTCCGAAGTGGTTATTAATTGGGAGGAGGAGTTTGCTACATTGAACATCAGGAGCGATAAGGGCGACCCTCTGCCTGAAGACATGCCTCCACTTGAAGACGCGTCCGATAATGAGGAGATCATTGTAAGCACGCCTACAACTGATGAAGGGATAGTGATCGAGATACCTCAACCGTATGAGTACAGTGACAATAAGGCGGTTCCCTGGTCCTACAGTCTCGATGTCGACTTAGTTACCAGATCTGGGCGTTCCTACGGCCAAGCTAATGCCCAACCTGCAAAACCCGTTACTGATGAAGAAGCCAAGGAATTTCTAGCTGTGATTAAGGCTAGCGAGTACAACATAGTTGAACAATTGCGCAAGCTGCCCGCGCAAATCTCTCTGCTTGAGCTGCTCCAGACATCTGTCAAGCATCAGAAGGCCTTAATGAAGGTGTTAAGTGAAGTCCACGTGCCAGAAACGATCGATCATGACAAATTAGAGGAATTTGTGGGCTCTATACTCCTCAAGGACCTCATAGCCTTTTCAGATGAAGAGTTCCCTCTAGAAGGGAGGGGGCATACCAGGGCACTCTATATTTCCGTCAAATACAAGGCTTCACATGTTGCCCGGGTACTCATTGACAACGGGTCAGCCCTGAACATCTGTCCTTTGGCGACTTTACACCGCCTTAAGATAGATCCTTCTAGGATAAGTTCTGCAAGAACCTCCGTACGAGCCTTTGACGGAACGAAGAAAGAAGTGATGGGAGAAATACACCTTGACATACAGATAGGACCAACGATGTTCAATGTCCTATTTCAAGTTATGGACATTCCCACTGCATTCAATTTTCTGTTGGGACGTCCATGGATTCATACTGCCGGAGCTGTGCCATCCAGTCTACATCAGATGGTGAAGTTTGTCGTGGAAAGAAAGTTAGTCACAGTCCACGGTGAAGAAGAGCACCCAATCTACCACGCAACGGCTATCCCCTATGTTGAGCCGGATTGCAAAATAGAATCGAGCTATCAGTCGCTCGAGCTCGTATCAACCATACATGCGTCAAGAGGATCATCACCGCCTATTCCTGAGGTGTCAAATGCTGCAGTCATGGTTGGAAGGGTAATGGTCTCTCATGGCTTTTCTCCGGGTGAAGGCCTTGGTAGAAATGGTCAAGGTATCCGCCAACCGGTCGAAGTTTCTCAGAGGCCCCGCATTACTGGGTTGGGATACCTGGGGTCAAGTGAGCCGAACAATGTGGCACGTGGACGTGGACGTGGTCGAAGAAATGGTCAAAATAGATTACGATCCGAAGAAGAGCCAAATGATGAAGGACGTGGACGTGGTCGAAGAAATGGTCAAAATAGATTACGATCCGAAGAAGAGCCAAATGATGAAGAACGTGGGCGTGGTAGGTTGCCTCCACACCTCCGTACCACATTCCCGGGCCCTGCAAGAATGATGTATGAAGAGAAAGAGGTGATCGACACTCTGGGGCAGCCGAGCGGCAAGTTCGACTATTATGTCAAATACTCAGCACCCCCGAGCTTTTATGTTGACCCCCGTGACATTGTCCCGGATGGATGGGGAGGTATGGATGATTCAACACCTCTAGTGACAGAAGATTCTGATGATGCAATGGAGGGAATCACTGCCCTGTTCGATAATTTCTTAATTGGAGCCATCGAGGAAGGACCGTTGAAGGGAATGGGCATTGGCCCGCAAGAGTAACACATTTACCTTTTTCGCACATTCCCCTACGCGGGAATTTTTACTGCTTTTTAGGACTTGCCCCGTCTCGGGAGCTGCTTTTTAGTACTTTTCATTTCTAGGATTTGATTGTTGCAATTTCCATTCCAATAAATGTAATTCATTTGGTGATGATCAATAAAATTACAAGTTATTTTCGTTTTGAGGGCATGTTGAGGTACATCACACCAGCCCGGTGATGATATCCAACCGATAAAATAAAATATAGTCCAAGGAGAATTCTGAGGCCTGGGCTTCTTCATGCTTCCTCGTGTTAAAACCTTTTTGAAAAGAATTTCAAAAAAAAAAAATAAATAAATAAAAAAATCAAAATACACTGTTTAGCCCTGTTTGTCCTACTGAACCCCCTACTTTATGTTTCAGGGGCAATTTTGTGACACGTAAGGGTATGGGAATGGTCCAATCTGATGAATTATGTGCTACCGAACCTGATCTCGATGACGCCAATGAACTCGAAGATTCCTCGGACTTCCAGCATGATCTAGAGCATCATGAAAGACCTAAAGTCCTAACGATAGACCAAACTATCACTGTCAACTTGAGTGATTCTGGAGAACCCAAAGAGGTGAAGATAGGGGCAACCCTTCCCGAAGGTGAAGCTAAACGCCTGGTCCAACTGCTGAAGGATTACCAGGATATCTTTGCCTGGTCGTATGTCGATATGCCGGGTCTAGATTCTTCTATCGTGGAACATAGTCTACCCACTAATCCAGACGTGCCGCCCAAGAAACAGAAGCTGCGAAGGACCAAGCCTGAACTTTCCAAGAAAATAGAGGAGGAGGTCATGAAGCTTTTGAAAGTGGGATTCATCGAAGTCACCCAATACCCCAGCTGGGTGGCTAATATTGTGCCAGTCATGAAGAAGGATGGTCGAGTTCGGGTTTGCATCGACTATCGCGATCTAAACAAGGCCAGTCCTAAAGACGATTTCCCATTGCCACATATAGATGTTTTGGTGGATAGTACAGCAGGGTTCGAGCTTTTTTCCTTCATGGATGGTTTCTCGGGTTATAATCAGATAAAAATGAAGGACGATGATAAGGAGAAAACGGCGTTCATCACTCCTTGGGGGACATTCCACTATAAGGTCATGCCCTTCGGCCTCAAAAATGCCGGGGCAACATATCAACGGGCAATGGTGACGCTCTTCCATGATATGATGCATAAGGAGATTGAGGTTTATGTCGATGACATGATCGCCAAGTCTCGACCTGGGAAGAGTCACGTTGATACCTTGAGGAAATTATTCGAGAGGCTCCGTGAGTTTAAACTCCGTCTCAATCCAGCCAAGTGCATATTCGGAGCAACCTCGGGTAAATTACTTGGGTTCATAGTAAGCAGTAAAGGCATTGAAATTGACCCCTCCAAAGTGAAGGCTATATGTGAGTTACAACCCCCGTCGACCGTGAAAGAAGTGCGAAGTCTCCTGGGTAGATTGAACTACATAGCCCGTTTTATTTCTCAACTCTCAGCAACTGCTAAGCCATTCTTCAAACTTCTAAGGAAGAATGCTCAAGTGAAATGGAATGAGGATTGTCGGGAAGCGTTTAACGAACTAAAGCAATACCTGATGAAACCACCAGTGCTAGTCCCACCAATGCCGGGCCAGCCTTTGATCCTTTACCTCACGATTCATAGTGAATCTTTAGGTGCGATGCTAGCTCAGGAAAGTCCTGAAGATGGGAAAGAGCGAGCCATTTATTACCTAAGCAAGAAGTTCACTGTCTCAGAGTTGAATTATTCTGAAACCGAGAAGACTTGCGCTGCGCTAGTATGGGTGCTCCATAGGCTGCGACAATATACACTGCATCACCAGACTTTGCTTGTGACTGAGAACGATCCCATTAAGTATTTACTTGATCAGTCAGCTTTGGTAGGAAAGTTAGCCAAGTGGCAGATTTTAATTTCAGAGTTTGATATCCAGATGAAGCCACAGAAGTCAGTTAAAGGTCGAGTAATTGCTGATGTGTTAGCTGAAAATCCTGGAGTCCCTGATGATGATAGATATTTTCCAGAAGATCGTATTTTGGTAATAAAGGAAGACACGTGGACCATGTTTTTCGATGGAGCTGTAAACTTGGCCGGTTCCGGCACTGGGGCAGTTTTAATATCCCCAGATGGGCAACATTATCCAGTAGCAGCAAAGTTGGTGTTCCCCTGTACCAACAACATAGCCGAGTACGAAACTTGCATCCTCGGACTCCAAGCCGCAGTGGAAATGAGGATAACCAAGTTAAAAGTGTTTGGTGATTCTGCTTTGATTATTCTCCAAACTGTGGGAGAGTGGAAGACAAGAGACACCAAGCTAGTGCCGTACCATGAATACCTCGAAGAAATCATAAAGGAATTCGAAGATGTCTCTTTTGAGTACTTATCGAGGTCTCATAATCAGTTTGCTGATGCGCTAGCTACGCTATCATCCATGTTGCAAGTGATTGATGGGTTAGAGGTAGAACCCCTGAAGATTGAAGTCCTGACAAAGCCAGCCTACTGTATGGTTGTGATCGGGGAGCCTGACGAAAAGCCATGATATTACGATATCATGAGTTACATTCAGAGGCAAGAATTTCCTGAGGGAAGCACCCCGGCTGACAGGAAGTACATAATGAAAATGGCTTCAAAATTCTTTGTTAGTGGTGAAAAGCTGTACAAAAGATCGTATGATTCAATCCTATTAAGGTGTGTGGATGCGGCTGAAGCTACCAGAACCATGCAAGAAGTACACGAAGGGATATGTGGCCCACACATGAATGGTCACATGTTAGCCAAGAAGATTATGAGATTGGGTTATTATTGGCTCAGTCTTGAGAGTGACTGCATCCAACATGTTCGAAGATGTCATCGCTGTCAGGTTCATGGGGATAAGATAAACGTTCCCCCGACGGAATTACATCAGCAGTCTGAGCCATGGCCCTTTTCAATGTGGGGCATCGATGTGATTGGCCCGATTAATCCCAAGGCATCAAATGGACATCGATTTATCTTGGTCGCGATTGACTATTTCTCTAAATGGATTGAGGCGTCATCTTATGCAAACGTCACCGCAAAGAATGTTGTAAGATTCATCAGGCGGGACATAGTCGCTCGCTATGGTGTCCCTGAGGCTATTGTCACTGACAATGGGACAAATTTGAACAACAAGTTCATTGATCAGTTGTTCAACGAGTTCAAAATCCGGCACCTGAATTCATCTCCCTATCGTCCACAGATGAATGGAGCAGTTGAAGCCGCCAATAAGAACATCAAGAAGATCTTGGCCAAAACGGCTGAAAATTATCGTGACTGGCATGAAAGGTTGCCATTTGCGCTAATGGCGTATCGAACTTCGATCCGAACCTCTGTCGGAGCAACACCTTTTTCATTGGTGTATGGCATGGAAGCAGTCCTACCCGTCGAAGTAGAGATCCCTTCCTTACGAGTATTGTCTCAAGTGGAGTTGTCCGAGGCAGAATGGATGCGACAAAGGCATGAGCAGTTAAACCTAATTGATGAGAAGCGATTGAGAGCCATTTGCCACGGTCAAACCTATCAGCAGAGGGTAGCTAGATCTTTCAATCAAAAGGTGCGTCCAAGACACTTCGAGATAAATGATCTAGTCCTAAGGAAGGTACTGCCAGTCTTTCCTGTTCCTGGAGGAAAATTTGCCCCAAACTACATTGGTCCATATGTGGTTAAAAAGGTGCTTCCCGGAGGTGCCCTCATCCTCGCAGAAATGGATGGTCGTGAGTTCTCCACTCCTGTTAATTCTGATGCTGTGAAGATCTATTATCCCTGATAAGATCTAACATTTTTGCGGCGAAAGTTTTCAAGTGTTTGGTTTTATATTCTAAATTGCAAACATTTCACTTATGAATAAATGGGTTCAATCAATTTAAAGATGGAATGTGTGCCTTGGCCTTAAATTATACTTGATTATTTTGTCAGTCTACATTATCGATTTCAAAAGGGGAAATCTATTTGGACAATCTGATGATTCATGAGGAATGAATTGAATGTGTTGAATGAGGTACATCGGGATGATGAAAGGTAAGCCGTATCCTATACACAGTCCCATGCACTAATCCCCAGTGAGTTGAGTGGAAAAATTCCATGTCGGCAAGGCGAAGGGTTATCTCGCAAAAGGTACGGCAACTGAAATGACGAGAGGCAGTTCATTTCTCTATCCCAAACACTACAAGTTATCCATTGTTTCGCCACTTTGAGCCTAAACATTTGGAGAAATTCATTCAAATTACCCCTGTCAAGAACCACCCCACATCGGGGCAAACTGGAGGTAAGCCAGCATCATAAGGTGAAAAATGAATAGAAATTTTCATGCTCTCACTTGCATCAATCTTCGAGTGTTGCTTTTTCAGATGAATTCACGTGAAATTCAAGTGCCTTAGGATGACGAAGAGCATTTCTTTCTCTATCCTATACACACTTTATCCTTTGTTAAGCCCAATTGAGCCTGCAAATTCATTTCTTAAACCCAGTTGGTGATCATCCCCCACACTGGGGCAAGGCAAAAGTCATCTTTGTTCAAGCAGCATATCCAGAGCGCCAACAAAAGACGAAGACCCTGAGAGCCCAAATGTTAGTCATTCGGTTAAAACAAGCCAAAGTGTGACTGGCCAATGTATGCATTGTAGACAGTGTGAGTCAAAAAAAAAAAAAAACTAGAGGGCATGAAAAAGCAGTGTGCCTGGTAAAAGCAAGGCCGATGCCAGTAAAAAAAAAAATGGAGAAAAGTGACGACTTTAGAAAATGTTTAGTTGTCTCGAAGTCACAAAAGTATCCAAAGTCTTGAGGAGTCAGGTGATAAACTCTCGAAACCAATGGAGCATCTACTGAGAAGACAATCCCTGGTGAAGAAGAAGACCGGTGACAATGCCGAGATGATCACCAACTCTCACCCCAATTATACACATTTTGAGCCTTATGATCCATTCATTTCTCAACCCATGAGCCTAGCCTGCGTTACGTCCCTTGCAAAGTCTCTTCAGATTAGGGCACTTGAACTAACGTAGAGTTTCTGATGTTTATAAGCTTAGCTCGAAGAAGTGCGAGCAAGTCCATTTCTATCTCATTTTGCAGGTTCTTGACTTGTAAACCCGGAGACAATTGCAGAGTATTTTCTTTCAATAGCCTCGACTCGAAGAGTCTCTTTTGCTAAGCCATTGACCAAGCCCTATGTTACAGTCCTAACAAAGACCTCTCAGATTGGTAAAGTCGTACTGCTTGCGAGAATACTCGGACCCTTGTCAACATGATGATGGTGAGATGGAGCGATTCTCCATAAATCAGCCTTTCGATGAGAATGAGAGAAAGCCCTTTTGGACCGGAAGTCCCTCATTCGACATTTTCAAGATATCCGCTTGTGAGTTCGGGTTGTCTTGTCATGATTTTTCCCCAGCGAAGTTTGTAATGCCGATTTGACAAAACCATCGTGCATGAAAATCAGTTGAAATCATAGTGCATGTGTATATGTGTTCTTGACAGTGTGCGAATGCATATTACATGTTACTTAAAATCGTGTCTGACAGGAGACACACCTTCAGAGTTGGAGATGTCACCAGGTAAGTATGTCTCTATCCCTAGGATATCTATGACTATCTAGGTATCCCTAACCTGTTCAAGCAATTGTCAGGTCCCACATTTGATCATTTTGGTGATCTCTAGATGCCTTTGATTATGTTCAGGTATCTATTGATCAAACCTTTTCAGGTACCTCTGATGATATCCAGGTACTTTGTCAAGGAACTCTTGAACACTTGGGCTAGCCCCTTTGTTCATCAAATCACAGATTTTCATACAATCTCGAGAAGATTCCCCCGTTACATGACTATGAGCAGATATAGGCATGGCGGCCAAATCTTTACATATGAACAGATATATGTAAAGATCGGAATATTTTCTCAAATTTCAGGTATTCCCCCGCTACTCACCTATGAACAGGTATAGGTGAAGCGGCCAAATCTTTACATATGAACAGATATATGTAAAGATCGGAATATTCTCCCAAATTTCAGGTATTCCCCCGCTACTCACCTATGAACAGATATAGGTGAAGCGGCCAAATCTTTGCATATGAGCAGGTATATGTAAAGATCGGAATACTCTCTTTATCCCAGATGTTCCCCCGCTACTCACCTATGAACAGGTATAGGTGAAGCGGCCAAATCTTTGCATATGAACAGGTATATGTAAATGTCGGAATATTCTCTCAACCCCAGGTGTTCCCCCGCAATTCACTTATGAGCAGGTATAAGTGCGGCGGCCAAACCTTTGCATATGAGCAGGTATATGTAAAGGTCGGAATATCCTCTTGATTTCAAAAGTTTCCCCCGCAATTCACTTATGAGCAGATATAAGTGAAGCGGCCAAATCTTTGCAAACACCTATGGAAATATGTAGGTAGTTCGTAAAGATCGGAACTGTTCTCGCGAATCCAGATGATGATTGGATACGTCGAGCTTTCTTCGTGTGTTTTGACTTGACTGCAGATCACCGAAGTTCATCAACATATATCAGGCAATACCGATGGGGACTGAGCCCATACATTTGCCAAAACAATATACAAGTTAAAGTTGTGCTTCGAATTGCATTATCTCGCTTCTATCAGGTAAGTGATTCCAGGTACGTTTTCTACTCATGTCAACATGCATCATTTCTTAATGCATTGTAAAATGGGACTCATAATCCCGACAAAAACAACATTCATTGCATTTGCATAAGTGAAATTTAGGTATCATTTAGTCTTTGAATGCAACCTCTGCGAGCTCACCTTCAAAGAGGGGCAGCTGTTGACACCTAAATTTTAGCAACCATTTAGTGTAATTTGCATAGAAAATTAGGGATTAAATTTTTAACCCCTAAACAAAAATATTTAATTTGCATAACATATAGTTTAAATTCATTTTAGGTTAGTTGCATTTTTGCATCGGACCGGCGGTGACGAACGAGCTTAATCGAATGTGACTCGGCTCACTTGAAATGCAAGGGCCGGAAATTACAAGTCAAACGGGCTCGGTTGTTTTAATTTGAAATTAATTCAGCCCATTGTCATTAATTAATTCAGCCCATTATCATTAATTAATTCAGCCCATCATCATTAATTAATCCAGCCCATTTAAATTAAAGCCCAAGCCTAAGCCCATTAGGATTAGAAAACCCATCTAATTGACCTAGATTAATACTATATATATATTCATTAGGTCAGAATTTTGGGGGGAGGACAAATTTTCAGATCAGAATTTTGGAGAGCACGAGAGACACATGTGAGCGAAGGAAAAAGAGAGTGAGAAAGAGAGAGGGAGAGAAGGAGGCCGGCTCCCGCCGCCGCCGTGCCCGCGCGCTGCCGCCTTCACGCCAGCGTCGCGCCTCACGCCACCGCGGCTGCTGCCGCCCTTCCCCGCGCGCGCCGCCGCCTGCTGCTGCTGCTCCTCGCCGCGCGCCGCCGCGTGCTGCCGCTGCTTCCCGCCGTGCACCGCTGCTGTTGCTGCCGTCGCCTGCTGCCGCTCCTCCCGCCGGAGCTGCTGCTCGTCGCTGCCACCTCACGCCGCGCCTCACGCCGCTGCCGTGCGCGCCACCGCGTCTGCCGCGCCCGCTGTGCTGCTGCTCCCCGCGCGATCCTGCTGCTGCCGCGCTTACCGCCGCTCCCTGCCGACGCCGCTGCTGCCGCTTCCCACCGACGTACCGCCGTGCCGTGCCTCACGCCGCCGACGTCGCCGCTGCCGCGCTGCTGCTTCCCGCTCACGCCGACGCTGCCGTGCTGCTGCTGCCGCGCCCTACACCGCCGCCTCTCCCGCCGACGCCGTGCTTCCCGCCGGAGCTGCTGTTTGTCCTTGCCGAGTGCGACTGCGTGCTGACGCTGTCCCCGCCGAGCCCGACGCTGCTGCCGCCGTCCTCGCCGGAGCCGTCACACGCCGGCGCTGCCTTGCTGTTCCGTCGCCGCCGCTCCGTTGTCGTTCCCGTCACCGCACCGCCAAATCCGCCGTTCACCGTTCGTCCCAATCCACAAGTTCGAATTTGGAAATTATCCGCAAATTAGGTAATTGAACATTATCTAATATTTTTAGAATATTTCGTTTCTTAATTTTTGAGTGTTTGAATATTCTGTGAATATTGCGTGGATTGCTAGATATCTTAGGATAATGTTTGCCTTGTTCGCAATATTTGAAAATATTCAAAATTAGGAATCTTTCCTAATTCGGCAACGTATCTGGACAATTATCCGACCTTATCCCTAAGGTATGATACGTGGCGATACGGAAGATCATTATCCTATCCTTAATCCCTTGGATACGATAATGATTTTTATCTGCTTTCCAAATTTGAACGATCGACTTTCCATTAATATCTATAACCCTGTAGATATGACCGGTAATTCGATTTTTGTGCCTGATCCGAGTTTGAAACGAATATTGTGGATTGCGTGGTTATTTTAAATGTGGATGCTATCTTTGTTTAAATTATCTTTCCTTTTCAAATAAAAAAGAAAATTCAAAAAAATATCAGTTAGGATTTGAATTTGAGTTTTGCATGCTTAGGAATCCTAAATATATCTAGACGATAGAATAATTATTTAATTTGAATCAGGACTTGAGATAATCTATTTCCTAGTTTAAATTAAGTAATTTTCTAACTTTAATAGATTATTTAGGTTATTTTTAATTCCGAATTTTCATGAAAATCCCAAAAAAGGAATAAATTGTCTTATGGTAGATTAGGATAGATTGCATTCTTAATTTAATTAATTTATTATTTCGAATTTTAGCAAAAATCCCAAAAATAAGTCATGTTAGGATATGTTAAGTCATCATAGGTTGCATGTTAATTTAGGCATATTTTTATTCCGAATTTCACCAGAAAATACTAAAAATAAATCATTTGCCCGTCATCAGAATTAGGTCACGTCGTCGCATGACATATAGTTTTGCATGTTAGGTTGCATTATTCGCGTGTCAATTCTTGTACGTCATTGCATGTAGGTTAGCTTTCATTTAAATAAGCGAAAACCCAAAAATATTGAGTGAACTACGTGTTAATTAGAAAATCATATTAGGTTGTTGATGTGATTTTCTAGCTAACCATGCAGATGCTTACGTTGCTTCGAGGTAAGTAATTCTTCCAATCTTGCAATTTATTCAATGCTTTCTTGGGTGTTAAATTGGTGGTTTGCGCACCCGCATGAACACTTCACATGTTAGTAACTAAGTTAAAATGGATCCAGACTGCTTGCTAAAATAATTTTGAAAAGAAAAGGTACCGAAAGGGCGTTAGACTAGATCTAGCGTAATCAAGTCCCCGGGCTTAGAATCTCTGGTTCGTAGAAATAAAACATATCTCCCTATGTTTTATTTAGGTTTCTAATCGACCTACCACAAATTGATTAGTGGCGACTCCAAGCATGAAAACATTTGCATGTTAAAAACTTAAACCCAAAGTTGCGAATTGGTAGGGCTTGGGAGGGCCCGAGTTAGGTTTAGTCCTAATAATCCATTAGCCTGAGAAGGAAAAATTTTTAGGTCGCGACAATAGTGTAAACAAGCAATGGAATTGGAACATTAGAAAACGAATGAGTTCGTGATCAATCATTAATATTTAGTCTAACGATTGCTTGGTGCAGATATCTGTAAAATCACATTTTAAAGAACATCAATTCCCATCATTTCGAAAAGGAGCATTTCCAAGATCAGGACGAACAAATTCTAAGCGGGTTATTCTCGTTACCTTTCGCCAGAAACCCAGTCGCACCGGTGACAAGAAAGTTCCTTCTCTCCAGGAAGTCAATTATTCCGATACCATCTCGCGATTCCCGAGCCATATCTGTGATGGTAGGTGGGGTGGCGATGGCGGCAACACGAACGTCACGGCTATTGCCTTTATCTGTGATGGCCATGTTTCGCGAAGGTGCAATGTCTCGGACATTATTTTGAGAAAATCTCTGCAAACGAAGGAATGGTTTTCGAAACCCTTTTCGAAACTCAATGTTTCTTGGTGACTTTGATGAGAGGAAGGTGTTGTTTGCTATCATCATAGTGGAATTGCAAGGCAAAGTTGCCGACGCGAAACCAAGAGAGAAAGACAACATTTGGTTAATGTTGTTGTTTGCCTAGACAGAAGGGAGGATTGATTGTGGTGAGGAGTAGGGGAAGAAGTATGTTGCTTATATATAATCGAGTGATTAACCATTCGAGCCCATGTCATCAAGTTATTACGATGCTGGTCGGAGATTAATCGTATCCGAGGAAATGAGAACGCAGAGAAAAGAATTATAAATGTATTGACTAGCTGAAGTCATGAGACGATCGGCTAGGGTTTAGTTTAATTAGAAACGTATTGACTTGACTAGTTGTTGTTGAAGCGTCTTTCCCATCCCATGCATGAGATAATTTAAGAAGATACTCGTCACTCCTGTCTCCCTCCTACTAAACAAAGCTTGTCGTGCCATGCGCTGTGACTGCATTTATTCTTTCATTCTGATTAAATTACTGTTGATAACCCAATCACCATTACGTTCCTCATTTTATTAAACTTGTTTATACATCGCTTTGTAGATCAACGTTGGACACTACTTCACAGAAAATATCGTAAGTTCTATTTAATCTTTTTTTTGTCATTGCTGATGCATCTTTTGCAGGTTCTTGTTACGTAGTTGTACTGTCGTCAGTACTAGATGTCAGGGTTTCGCGCTCGAAATTTCTCGTCGCGTCTGGTTGTGTTGAACCACCTAAATATACCATTATTTTCAGACTTAATAATTAATGTATGACTTTATAATAAGGATGCTCTACTGCGCCAAACTTCTTCGAAAGTACCACACATTTTCTATAAAAAAAAAAGACAGCACAAATTCTTGCTCATTTACTCTCCCTATTCTTCCAACGAGCAATTTGATCCCAGAACATATTTTGTTAGGATGCACGTATGAGTTGTGTTGGAGAAATCCCACATCGAATTATTGATATGGTGTAAAGCAGTTAATATATCATAGTTGGTTCATAACTCAATAGTTTAAACTCTCAAGTAAATATGAGTCCAACTAGATATATGAATATGTTTGGACTTGGGTCTCCTTTTAGTGATAGTGATCTCCCCAGGCGAAAGGTATTGGGCTTCTGCCGTACGCTCTAAACATATTGAAATTTGTTTTACCATTTTATGGCGCACGAGCTCGTCTCCGGTAGCTACCTCATTAAAGGGCCCCATTTGATTTTTATTTTTTTCTTGCACAATTAAAGGAGACATGAAAAATTTTCCTACTCACTTCTAACCGTGCTCTTAGACGCAATTGTTGAAACGAAATCATTGCATTCGGTATCTGATGTTTTAGTGGATTTTTCCATCGCGTCCCCAACCATTGGTAGCTCCGATCCCCTGAAATGTTTAACTGGGAAACATGCGCAAAGATTCAACTATCAGAGTCCATTTATCATATACTCTGGCCAAAAAAAAAAAACAAAGAGAGAGAGAGAGAGAGTCTATTTATGTTATATGAGTCATGAGATCCATCGATTATTTTTCGCGAATTCGCAGAAATTGGCTGTTGCTAAACATTTTCTTCGTTTGAATTATATTATTAAGCAAGGTATCAGAAAACTTTTCATAGTCAATGGAAAATTTATATTTCAATTCGGAAAAATGACTCGCTCTTTTAGAACTCAGAATTCATTTTCTGGACTACGACTTGGTCATCATCATCATCGCAGAACCATCTTGAGTGGTTGTACCCGAGAGTCTGTCTAATAGACCGAGGACCATGGTTGCCTAAGCTGGGGCTCCCCAGAGCTTGGACTTGGGTGCCCGCGCCCTAGATGTCGATGCTCGCCCCCTAGACCCCGGTGCCGAGAGTCGGCATACCAGCTCTCGGCACCGGGGTCTCGGGGGCGAGGGTCTCTGGACTGTACTCTAGCTGCTTTTTTTTTCCTTCTCAAAAGTGTATTCCATAGCTTTTCAATAACATATATTAGAAAATTACTTCCATCGTAGTTGCAAAAGACAATTAAACACAAGAAAATCACTTGAAATTAACTTCTTTTGAATATACGTTCTATCTCCGACCAAAATAAAAAAACATATACGTTCTGTCGAAGTCCATTTTTTGTGAAACAAATGGAGTCTAAATTTATAATTTATTTACCAAATGTTGATTATGACTTGAAGTTAACCCCAAGTGGTTTGGAATGAACACGAGTTCGGAACACTCGGAGTTTTTTGGACAAATTTTCCCAAATTATAGATATAAGGTATATACCATCCTTAGTTCTCAAAGTACTTCTTAGTTTGAAATTTTAGGAAATGGGCGAGAAGGTGAATCGATCTCGCTCTCTTTTTACTCTTTTTAAAAATTGTTTCTCCTATCGAATCAAGTTAGGTCGATGTGAAGATGGTACGGGGTCTTCATCATTGCGACTGTTGAAGGAGAGAGGGTCCTCATGTGCAAGGGCCATGTGACCATGTGTCCATGTTCTTGTCCTCTTCACCAAGCTGACCCGCATCCATAGGGCCCAGAGCTTTACTTCCGAGTCCGTCATTACTTTTGTATCTTACTACAATTCCTTTTCCGTGTTGAATGTTGTCCATGGTTTTCGGTTATCCTGGAGTCCATATGCATGAACTAACGACAACAGAAACCCAAGATCAGCGCCACTGTCCCTTGGCAAGGTACGTGAACGTCAGTCCCTCTTTCATCATTTATAACCAAGCAGGCGTGGAAGACAATACGATATTACCTAAATTCGTTCTAATTGAGCGAACCCACAATTTTTCGAAAATACAGCGGGGCCACGCTCGACCCTCGAAAGTCGACAGTCCTCTTCATCATTGATTAAGTGAATTGGTCACTATATCATGTCAATCGTCCTCTGCGATCTGTTTCAAATCCTTGTAGTGCACTAATGGATTAATATCTTGATAACTTTTGAGGTTAATGGGCCGATTTACCCCTCCCTTTCTTGAAATCATGACACATACTACCAGAACTAGAAAGGTTTTTGTAGTTACTCGCATATCAATTGCCTATTTCCGGTTTGAGTGGTGTGTCCTATGATCATAGATTCAAATGACACACAAAATCCGCATCCTATACTAGAAGTATGACAACAATTGACACGAGATAACTAAAACAGAAGAGTGCATGATTTCGTTCAATGGGAATTAACTTTTGCCTGCATAGCCAGTGCATAAGGTCCATGTTTATATGTAGATAGAATTAATTACAGCCAATGCATGACTTAATCCTATCAACTTCAAGAAAAACTACAGCAAGAGTCGTTGTGTTAGGATTCTAAGCCATCTAGAGAACAGAGAGCCAACAGAGAGAGAGAGAGAGAGAGAGAGAGAGAGGCACCAAGGAGCAAAGCATTAACTGCTGCTGGCACTTACAGGCTCTACAATGCGGATAAGGCCATACAAGCATGGTCGGGATAAAAAGCTTCACAATCAGAATTGAGCCGAGAGTGAGAGTAGTACGGAGTGTAAATGCTTCTGCGGCGACAAGAACAGGCAAAGGACAAGCATTACATGGTGAGAGACAAGGAGCCCATAATTCTCAACATTAGAAGGGGCCATGCTTTGGAAGATGGGATGTTTGCCATTCTGCCTACAAGCCATTTTCTCTTGGTTTCAAAAGGCCATTCACTTCAAGGAGGACTTCGTTGATTCCTCCTCTTCTTTTTTGTCTTTTTGCTGGCTGTTGACATGGATATTACATTGAGAACATGCCTATATGAGAAGTATTGTAGTACCATGTGACCACACACATGTAGCTCAGTCAATGTTGATTGCGCAACCATGAAAGAGATGACGCAATTCAGACTATACTGAATACAAGGAAAAGCTTCCAAGAATCTTATGATCCAGCTGCCTAGTAAAACGAGTCAATATAAATTCTTTATGTGGCTACTGACTTGAATAAAGCTCTTCCGGGGTATCAAGCTTTTGAAGATCAACACATACCAATCACCTTATCAGGCGTTTATAGTATGGTGATATTATCTGTCCGAGATAATATTTCTTTTTGGAGGACACCTGGGTACAATGTGGCACAGAAAAGGGAATTTTGTCCTGTTACTTGTACTAGGATGACTTCTGCATGAAAAAAAACTATAGTTTTCCAGCTTAGTTCGGGGTCAAGATGTGTAGAGTTGGTATGCTTAATTTATCAAATTATACAGTCTCTTTATATATGACATTCTAGGCAAGGGTAAGACAAGGTTGTCCGAGGCTAGACATTTATTCATGCATATACACGAGTATTAGACAACTTTCACAGGTAGGGACAATTACTGTTTATATCTTATTCCTTGGCTATGCGACCATTATCATCCTGTAGCACAACTTTCGCTGCTTACTGTCCAAGACTCGAGTTCTCAAGCTTACAAAGTTGAAAACTGAAATCTGAACACCAGTGGAAATATAAGACGGAACTGTTTCAGCTGACTAGCCATTGATTGCAGAACTGGAACTATTGCCTTGAACTTCATCAACACATTACCCACTATCAATGCTGTTGGTATCCAAAAGACGACCGATACGTTGTAAGATGAGGTGCTCTTTAGATTGGGCATTCATTCACATTCAGCCATACTGTGATTCATAGCTCAGGAGATACCATAGTCCATACCTTGAAGTGCTCATCAAATGAGAACATGTCGTACACATTCTAGTATTGCTGGTAACGAATATTGCATAAATCTCAGCGGAACTTGATCTCTCCGTGTCAAGCAACAGCAACTCAAACTAGGCATGTACAATCACCGGTGTGCAAACACAATTGAGCTAAAATTGACAAAATCAACCTGCTAAGTTTTTTTTACGTCCAAAAAAAAAGCAGCTAAGTTTTTTAAACGTCCTTAATAGGAAGTAAATCGTCATGACAAGTTAACCATCAGTGACATACCTAGGGAATGCCCAGGCTTTTGTTTGGCAAACAGGGTCATATTGATGACAACGATAGGGAAACACCTCCCCCCTGCTTTGTTTGGGCAAAGAATCCAGCCCATGTTAACTGCTTTGCCGAAACTACCTGCAAACCCCTGCAAATGCATGTGGGCTTATGAACAGAAAACAAAAGCATACGAATTGCTATACGACTCCCTTCACATGAGACCCGTATCATCCCAATATCGACACATTGTGTTTGGTGATGTTACATTTACTCTTTGACTATTTATGGCTCAATGAAAAGATAAGTGTGATATGGTCATAAGATGCCTAAGTATGCTTTGGAGGGAAAAAATAAAGAGAAAGATGATTGTGTGCAGGTTTTTTCAATTCTCCGATGTACTTTCCACATTACATAGTTTCGAAAAGATAATTTACTACTTATGTTGTGGAAACATAATATACCCAAGGTAACCTCTAAACTAAATCAATATTACATAGAACAAGTGCGCATCATGGTTTCCCATGCAGGAGTCCGGCTTGGTCTTAGTAGCTATTGCTTGGATTAAGTGTGAGAAAACTTATAATAGTTTTTTTTGTAACCGAGGTGTCCGAGCCAGTTTGCTCGCATCTCGACTATTCCTTGGGGGAGACTAGCATAGCAATCCACTGCCATGAACCCCCACTTAAATCATAAGTATTCAGCTGGGGAATCGAACTTGGGACCAATGCGCCTAACCACACAATCCCAAGTACGCCCTAACCAACTGAGCTACCCATGGGTGGGTTGAGAAAACTTATAATAGTTTGTGCGCATTGAAACTAATTCTTCATTTTTCATAAGTTCAGCTTGATATTGAAACTTGGGCAATTAGTAAGCAATGCTGCATACAGTCATTAGCCATTAATGTGTGATTATATACTCACATACTCGGGTTAGCATCACTTGATAGATTTGCACTGCACATCACTAATATCTTTCAAGAACCAATAAGGACAATACAGAAAATGGTGCGATTTTGCTTAGCAGTGCCAGCTGCACCCAGCAGCAGCTTTAGTTACTTGATGCTTGAAGTCTTTTAATTTAGATCGGCGACTCTCACGTTATACGGTGATAAACAATATCATGAAAACTGAAAAGTCTAACCTTGTTGGAGTAGCCACTTTAGTATATCTCAGAAAAGTTTGCTGAAACATGCCGATAATCTGGAAGATGCACAAAATTGTTGATAGCATAAGAACAGATTGAAACCTGCTCTCAAAACACTTCTGGCCATGCAAATGCTCGAGTCCTTAGTTAAAGCAAAAAAGAGATACCATGCTCATTATGATTCCCAGTAGCTACATTCTAGAGAAAGGGGACGGTTAGGAACAGTAATGGATATAAAAGTTTTTGATACCTAAATTTTAATTAACCATTTAGTGATTAATTACATAGAAAATTAGGAATTAAATTTTAACCCCTAAACAAAAATATTAAAATTGCATAGCTTATAGTTTAGGTTCATATAGGTTAATTGCATTCCACATCGAACCAGCGGTGGCAAGTAAGCTGAAAATTTATCGTGTAAACCGAGCTCGGGTACTGAACAAAATTCCGCTCATTCAGAGGATGGGGCAATGGGTCTTGATTGTCTTATTTTGAGCTTAAATTAGCTCGTTGAGCTTAATTAGTGAAAAGCTCAAATTAGTTGAACCCATTCAGAATTAAAATAAAATTAGATGATAAAACCTAAGCTAAAGCTCACTAGAATTAGAAAGCCCAGTTAATTAATCTAGATATGCGATATAAATATGATGTTATGCGTCACAATCAAGGGAGATTCTGATAATTTTCATGATTAGGATTTTCAGAGAGAGCATGAGAAACACGTGAGGGGAGAGCGAGACGTTGACCATTGAGGGGAATACACGTTCTTGAGGAGTCAAAGAAGAGAGAGGCGTGACTATAGAAGGCATTCTCTGGGGAAGCTTCAGTGGGTTTGCTGGGCAGTGGATTCGTGAATTTGTGGACACGGCAAGTCCGACGTTCACCAAGTCCAGCCTTAGCGCCTTGTTGTTCCTGCCATCAACGTTCATTGCTCCAGTGACTCCGGAACCAACAATTCGAATAACAACGAAGCAGTTCCCAGTTGCACTGCAGCCACGTGACCTTGTCTAACATCGACGTTGTTTCCTTCCTGGCCGACGACGAAGCACTTGTTGTTCCCGTTCCTGCCGCCGTTGTTGTTCTGTCATCGGCGCCCTGCTGCTGCCATTAGTGGACCAGCTCCCGCTGCACCAAGCCCCCTGGCCAGTGCTCCTGCTATCGCGTCACCCTCGTGGCCAACAGCGTGGTTGCGAGTCAGTCTGTCATCCTGCTCGTGATTCTGTTTTGTAGGTGACGAACCTAAATTCCTGATGATCCACGAGCGACGTCGTCGTCACCGTCCACTGTTGTCGTCCCCATCGTTAGCCGCCCGTCGCCGCTCATCCCGACCACTGTCTTGATCCGCCGCGAATTCGAATTTGGAAGTTATCCGCAAATTAGGTAAGGTTATTATCCGAATATTTTTTCTAAATATTTAATTTCTTAGTTTTCGGATAATTTAGATATTTCATGAATATTTGGTGAATTGTTAAATTTTAGGAATATCGTTTGCTCTATCCGCAATATTCTAAAACACTCAAAATTAGGAATTATTCCTAATTTGGCAACGTACATGGACAACTATCCGACCTTATCCATAAGGTACGCTACGCGGCGATACGGAAAATCGTTATCTTATCCATAATTACTTGGATACGATAATAGATTTTATTCACTTTCCAAATTCGAATAATCAGTTTTTTTATCAATATCTATAATCCTATAGATATTACTATTAATTTGATTTCTTTTCCTAATTCAAATTTAATAAGATGAATCTTGCGGATTGCGTGGATTGTTTGAATGCGGTTGTTATCTTTGTTTGATTGTTTTTTTTTAAATAAAGAAAATCCAAAAATATGTTAGTTAGGATTTAAATTAGAAGTTTTGCATGTTTAGGGAACCCTAAATGTATCTAGAAGATAGGATAATTATTTAATTTAAATTAGGACTTGAGATAATTTATTTCCTAGTTTAAATTAGGTATTATTCTAATCCTAATAAATTATTTAGGTTATTTTAAGATTCCAAATTTCCATGAAAATCCCAAAAGAATGAGTTATTTTAGGATAGATTGGGATAGATTGCATTCTTAATTTGAGTAACTTTTAATTTCGAATTTTAATAAAAAATATCAAAAAAATAAGTTGTTAAATTGCATGTTTTTTACACATTTTTTTTAATTTCGAATTTCATTGGAAAAATACCAAAAATAAATAATTTGTCCGTCATTAAAATTGGGTCACGTCGTCGCATAACATATAATTCGCATGCTAGGTTGCATTAATCGCATGTCATTTTTTGTACGTTATTGCATATAGATTAGTTTGCATTTTAATAAAGCGCAAACCCTAAAGAACACCTTGAGTGCCATACTTTGTTAATTAGAAATCATATTAGGATTGTCTGTGTGATTTTCTACTAACAATGTAGGTACTTGTGTTGCTTTAAGGTACGTCATTCTCCTAATCTTGCAATTTATTTATTGCTTTCTTGGGTGTTAAATTGATGGTTTGCGCACCCGCATGAACACCTCATGTGTTAGTGATTAGGTAATAAAATGGATTTAGACTGCTTGGATAGACATTTTTTGAAAAGAAAAAGTACCGAAAGGGCTTTAGACTAGATATAGCGTAATCAAGTCCCCGAGTTTAGAATCTCTGATTCGTAGGAATAAAACATATGTTTCTAATTGACCTACCACAAATAGATTAGTGGCGACTCCAATCATGAAAAACTTTTGCATGTTAAAAAAAAACTTAAAACCTGAGTTGCGAATTGGTAAGGCTTGGGAGGGCCCGAGTTAAGCTTAGACTTAATAATCTATTAGCATGAGAAATTAGGTCGCAAGCTTCGCAACTCAGGGTTTAAGTTTTTTTTTTTTAACATTCAAAAGTTTTCCCCAGCGGAGTCACCAAGCTGTCGCGATCTAAATTTCTCAAGCTAATGGATTATTAAGTCTAAGCTTAACTTGGGTTCTCCCAAGTCCTATCAATTCACACCTCATGGTTTAAGTTAAATCAGAGATACCTCTCATCCAAAGTTGTGTTGGCTGCTGAGCTTATGATGACATCGACTTCTTGTGTAATTTGGTGAAGAAAATCATCAGCTATTCCCATATTCGACTCCCGAATGTCGCCCTTGACTGGAACAAGCTTGCTCAGCATGAAATTTGTGTACTCTTCTCCATACTTTTGTTTTAGGCACTTGAACAACTCACACTCTATTATCTGGAAAAAAAACAAGAACAAAGATTCTTGGTGTTCGAAAAGAGCGCGTTTTCATTCATGAACATTAACAATGTATGTAGCTCACGGCCTACATGTGAATCTGAATATGGAAAAATCGAATGATGATTTTCCAATTCAAAATGCACACGCAGATAATATTTATCATCTTACGGCACGCAAACCTCGTTTTTGACTCTGTCCATGGCAGCTTGCTCGTCTTTTGCCTTGATCAGCAGGAAGATCTTCCCTACGTTGGGTGCCACGCGTAAAATCTTCTCAATGAGAACTGTGAACAATAGTGTAAACAAGCAATGGAATTGGAACACTAGAAAACGAATGAGTTCATGATCAATCATTAATATTTAGTCTAACGATTGCTTGGTGCAGATATCTGTAAAATCGCATTTTAAAGAACATCAATTCCCATCATTTCGAAAAGGAGCATTTCCAAGATCAGGACGAACAAATTCTAAGCGGGTTATTCTCGTTACCTTTTGCGAGAAACCCAGTCGCACCGGTGACAAGAAAGTTCCTTCTCTCCAGGAAGTCAATTATTCGGATACCATCTCGCGATTCCCAAGCCAGATCTGTGATGGTAGGTGGGGTGGCGATGGCGGCAACATGAACGTCACGGCTATTGCCTTTATCTGTGATGGCCATGTTTCGCGAAGGTGCAATGTCTCGGACATTATTTTGAGAAAATCTCTGTAAACGAAGGAATGGTTTTCAAAACCCTTTTCGAAACTCAATGTTTCTTGGTGACTTTGATGAGAGGAAGGTGTTGTTTGCTATCATCATAGTGGAATTGCAAGGCAAAGTTGCCGACGCGAAACCAAGAGAGAAAGACAACATTTGGTTAATGTTGTTGTTTGCCTAGACAGAAGGGAGGATTGATTGTGGTGAGGAGTAGGGGAAGAAGTATGTTGCTTATATATAATCGAGTGATTAACCATTCAAGCCCATGTCATCAAGTTATTACGATGCTGGTCGGAGATTAATCGTATCCGAGGAAATGAGAACGCAGAGAAAAGAATTATAAATGTATTGACTAGCTGAAGTCATGAGATGATCGGCTAGGGTTTAGTTTAATTAGAAACGTATTGACTTGACTAGTTGTTGTTGAAGCGTCTTTCCCATCCCATGCATGAGATAATTTAAGAAGATACTCGTCACTCCTATCTCCCTCCTACTAAACAAAGCTTGTCGTGCCATGCGCTGTGACTGCATTTATTCTTTCATTCTGATTAAATTACTGTTGATAACCCAATCACCATTACGTTCCTCATTTTGTTAAGCTTGTTTATACATCGCTTTGTAGATCAACGTTGGACACTACTTCACAGAAAATATCGTAAGTTCTATTTAATCTTTTTTTTGTCATTGCTGATGCATCTTTTGCAGGTTCTTGTTACGTAGTTGTACTGTCGTCAGTACTAGATGTCAGGGTTTCGCGCTCGAAATTTCTCGTCGCGTCTGGTTGTGTTGAACCACCTAAATATACCATTATTTTCAGACTTAATAATTAATGTATGACTTTATAATAAGGATGCTCTACTGCGCCAAACTTCTTCGAAAGTACCACACATTTTCTATAAAAAAAAAGACAGTACAAATTCTTGCTCATTTACTCTCCCTATTCTTCCAACGAGCAATTTGATCCCATAACATATTTTGTTAGGATGCACGTATGAGTTGTGTTGGAGAAATCCCACATCGGATTATTGATGTGGTGTAAAGCAGTTAATATATCATAGTTGATTCATAACTCAATAGTTTAAACTCTCAAGTAAATATGAGTCTAACTAGATATATGAATATGTTTGGACTTGGGTCTCCTTTTAGTGATAGTGATCTCCCCAAGCGAAAGGTATTGGGCTTCTGCCGTACGCTCTAAACATATTTAAGTTTGTTTTACCATTTTATGGCGCACGAGCTCGTCTCCGGTAGCTACATCATTAAAGGGCCCCATTTGATTTTTATTTTTTTCTTGCACAATTAAAGGAGACATGAAAAATTTTCCTACTCACTTCTAACCGTGCTCTTAGACGCAATTGTTGAAACGAAATCATTGCATTCGGTATCTGATGTTTTAGTGGATTTTTCCATCGCGTCCCCAACCATTGGTAGCTCCGATCCCCTGAAATGTTTAACTGGGAAACATGCGCGAAGATTCAACTATCAGTGTCCATTTATCATATACTCTGGCCAAAAAAAAAAAAACAAAGAGAGAGAGAGAGAGAGAGTCTATTTATGTTATATGAGTCATGAGATCCATCGATTATTTTTCGCGAATTCGCGGAAATTGGCTGTTACTAAACATTTTCTTCGTTTGAATTATTAAGCAAGGTGTCAGAAAATTTTTCATAGTCAATGGAAAATTTATATTTCAATTCGGAAAAATGACTCGCTCCTTTAGAACTCAGAATTCATTTTCTGGACTACGACTTGGTCATCATCATCATCGCAGAACCATCTCGAGTGGTTGTACCCGAGAGTCCGTCTAATAGACCCAGGACCATGGCTGCCTAAGCTGGGGTTCCCCAGAGCTTGGACTTGGGTGCCCGCGCCCTAGATGTCGATGCTCGCCCCCTAGACCCCGGTGCCGAGAGTCGGCATACCAGCTCTTGGCACCGGGGTCTCGGGGGCGAGGGTCTCTGGACTGGACTCTAGCTGCTTTTTTTTTCCTTCTCAAAAGTGTATTCCATAGCTTTTCAATAACATATATCAGAAAATTACTTCCATCGTAGTTGCAAAAGACAATTAAACACAAGAAAATCACTTGAAATTAACTTCTTTTGAATCTACGTTCTATCTCCGACCAAAATAAAAAAAGCATATACGTTCTATCAAAGTCCATTTTTTGTGAAACAAACGGAGTCTAAATTTCTCTTTACCAAAAAAAAACGGAGTCTAAATTTCTAATTTATTTACCAAATGTTGATTGTGACTTGAAGTTAACCCCAAGTGGTTTGGAATCAACACGAGTTCGGAACACTCGAAGTGTTCGCAGGGGCAGGAAGACAGGCACTCTGCACATCACGGGGGCATTGTATGAATGAGAGAAAGACAACATTTGGTTGATGTTATTGTTTGCCTAGAGAGAGAATTCATCGAGGTGAGTTACAAAGCAAAAAGTAAGGGGCAGAAATTTGTTGTTTAGGCTCGTTTATTTCACGAAAAATGAATGACTTGAATAATATTTTTCTAAAAGTAATCTCCTTTATCTTTTATAAAATGAATGAATGAAAAATATTTTCATCGTCCACAAACAATGTTCAGACATAAATTGTTGTCAGTAATAAAATCATTTTTCATCGACTAATTATTCCAAATAATAAAAGAGATTTTCAAATTATTCATTTTTTCGCGAAACTAACGGAACCTTATATATAATCAAGCGTTCAACTATTTGAGTCCATGTACTCAAGTTATAACACTCCTGGTCGTAGATTAATTATATCCTATGAGTAAGACCGAAAAAAGTATAAATGTATTGAGTAGCTGTAGTTGAAGCATCTTTCCCCTGCATGAGATAATTTAAGAAGATCATCCATGATTAACAAGCTAACTACTTCTCAAACTAATTGTCCCTAACCAATTGATTGGAATTGATGGCACACATATATAAACTTATACTTGTCTCCTTCCTACTATAAATTAATTCGTTTATTTTTATAAGATTAATGTGCATAATTATACCCAAGAAGAAAGGTTGAAATGAGAACGCAGAGAAAAATATATGTATGTATGTATGTATGTATGTATGTATTGACTAGGTAGTTGAAGCATGTTCCCATTACATGAGATAATTTAAGAAGACCAGCTATGATGAATAATCGAACTTAGACTTCTTAAACTAATTATCCCTAACCAATTGATTGAAATTGATGGTGTAAGTGATAATTAGGAGATTGTCCATATTTTCCTTCATCGCAGGACATCCCCGTATACAATTGTAATGAAGAAGTGAATGAATTGGTAATGTTCAAGCGCAAAGTGCTAAGTCTACTCACCTTGCGCCCCCACTCGTGCCATCTAGGCCCAGAACGAGAGAATGGGCGAGTTGGAGAGACAAAGTTAAGCTCGATCTGAAGCTCGGCGCGCGGGGGGGGGGGGGGGGGGGGGGGGGTTTGGGGTTGTGGGTGCTAAGCTTAACTCACTACATACAGACATGATCACACACAGCCATGGCGTAAACGCATAGACACTGTTGAATCTCTCTAGAGTCTTATTATTGCCTAATAGAGGCGGACAGAGGACTTTGCTCGCCGGCAAAGATGTTGCATACTTGAACGCCTGTAGCTTGGGGTGTCGTTTCTTGTTCCCCTTTTCTCTGCAATGTCTCTCTGTATGTAAGACGAGAAGCTGTCCATAGAGCTGAAATACTCCATGTCTCAAAATTCTAATCTCCTCCCTCGTTGTCTATCAACGGAGAATCTGCGAAATGGTCCGGGAATGCTTGAACACGTATATTCAAAACAAAAAGCCATAAGAATCTTTAGTATTAAAAAACCAATTATAAATCCTTTGTCGAGATCTACTATTCATATGGTTCCGTATTTTAAAAAAAAGGCCATCAGGCTCGTTTGTTGTGGACGAGTGACTCTCAAACATGTGGCCATTGGATGCCCCATTAGCTGCCCCGCTTTTCTCTTGTCGTGCGTTTCTCTCTCGATGTGCTCGTCTCTTTTCTGGCCGTGTCTATCAATTTGTGTGGCCTTGTGTAATCTCGAGCCTCCTCCTTCGTATGTATTTATAAGGAATAGCTACGTTTAACTTTAATTGGTAGGCTTTTTCCAAATGATAGGCTTAATTCTCACGGGCTTGTTAAAATTGAGCTCAAAGTTTCTTAACTTTAATGGACTAAACCCAATTAATCGAAGTCCAGAACTCTCCACTTATGGGCTGGCCGAATTTGCTTTAGAGCAGGCCCAGTCCACGTAACTGATTAGGGTCCATTCACCACCGCCGGTGCAATGCAAATGCAATAAATAGATTAAGCTATATGCTCCTAAAACTATATACTATACAATTTAATTATAATAATTTTGTTTAGGTGAAAGATTAATACCTAATTTTCTATGTAATAATTACTTAAATGGGTTAACAAAATTTAAGTGTCAACAGCTGTCTCTTTGAAGGGGAGTTAAAAAAGGTTTCATTCAAATATAAAATGATATCTAAATTTTGACCATGTAAATGTAATGTGATAAAAATAAATCTTTTTGTTGGGAATGTGGATCCCCTTTCTCTGAATGTAATGTGATGCCAATGCAACTACAAGAATAGAAAACATACCTTTGATGAACTCTTACGTGGTACTCGGATTACACTTCAAGTGCTCAATAAGGATTTTCCTGAAATATTTGGATTATACAACGAATAATTGAGAAGGGGTTTTTAACAAATCGCCTAGTTATCCTCTGAGGCGTTCAAAGGGGGAGTCGATATCATCAGAGGCATCTAAAGAGAGAGAGAGAAATGAAAGGTGTATTGAACATCTTGATATCGTTTGAGATATTCAAAACATAGGATCTGTTGAAGAATTAGAAGGACATCTCGAAGATCTTGGAGAAAATCCCGAGATAGGAATATTCTGTTTCGATTTATTTTTATTCCTGAATCCTCAGGATTTGGAAGTAAATCGCTAGAATTAAGAAGTAGGAAATCTATTTTTTATTTCTTGCTATTTTTTAGTTATTGTAGGCCCTATTTAAGTGTTATGTAAGTATGATAAAAAATAAGAAATGGAAGAAACCATTTTTCTTCTCTGAAAAATCGCACGGTATCAGAGCTTGGTTTTAAATCCGGCTCTTACTATGGTGAAAACGGCGATGACCAGAGCTAGTAGGAATACCACTCCTTTAGGTGTCATGCTAGAGAACAACCCAGCTGATCTCTCTGCACAATCGAGTAATGGTGGAGAGCAATTCTCCCAGAACTCCAACCTGCTATTGACAGTTCACCGATTGAATGGCCAAAATTATTTGGAGTGGGCTCAATCGGTGAAAATAGCAATTGATGGCAGGGGGAAGCTAGGCCACTTAACAGGCGAGGTGAAGGAACAAAAAAAAACGATCCGTCTTGGAAGATTTGGAGATCCGAGAACTCCTTAGTGATTGCCTAGCTAATCAATTCTATGGAGCCAACAATTGGAAAACCTCACCTATTCCTTCCGACCGCTAAAGATGTGTGGGACGTTGTGAGAGAAACATACTCTGATTTGGAAAATGTTTCCCAGATCTTTGAACTCAAGACAAAGCTATGGCAATTGAAGCAAGGGGATCGTGAGGTCACTATTTACTACAATGAAATGGTGACCTTGTGGCAGGAATTAGATCAATGCTATGATGATACATGGGAAAGTCCAGCTGATTGTAAGAGACAAATGAAGAGAGAAGAGAATGACAGAGTATATATGTTTCTCGCAGGCCTTAATCGAAGCCTGGATGAGGTGAGAGGCAGGATCCTTGGTCGAAAACCTCTACCATCCATCCGCGAGGTTTTCTCTGAAGTTAGAAGGGAGGAATCTCGGAGGCGAATCATGCTACATGATTTGGAAACAAGTGTCAACTCTATATTCGAAAATTCTGCACTTGTATCTCGGGGGCCTGATTCTGAGGAAGACAGGAGGAAGAAACCATGGTGTGAACATTGCAAGAAACCATGGCATACCAAAGAGACTTGCTAGAAAATTCACGGGAAACCACAGAATTGGAAGAAAGAAGGTTGGAAGAGAAGGAGCAGTAATAATGGTCGTGCGTTCTAGGCAACAAATGAAGAAGAGCAAATCAAGTCTGATTTGGTTCCATTCACAAAGGACCAATTAGAGCACCTATACAAAATCCTTCAATCTCCACAACCTTCTTCAAATCCATCTTGTTCTTTAGCCCAGAAAGGTAATTATTTTTCCACTGCTTTCCTCATAGAAAATCCACACCAAATTGCTCTATGGAATCTCGATTCAGGAGCAACCGATCATATGACAGGTTGTTCAAAACTTTTTTCCACCTATAGTCTGTGTGTAGGAAATAAAAAAATCACAATTGCATATGGTTCTCTTTTAGCCATAGCTGGAACAGGATCTATCAAGCTCTCACCAGCCATCACACTTCATAATGTTCTTCATGTCCCAAAGCTATCTTGTAACTTGTTGTCCATTAGTAAAATAACCCCCGATCAAAAGTGTCAAGCTAACTTTTTCTCATCTCATTGTGAGTTTCAGGACTTGACCTCGGGGAGGACGATTGGCAATGCTAGAGAGAGTGGAGGACTCTATTTCTTTGAAGATGGAACAAGCTCAAGTAGACGAGTCCAGGGTAGTTGTTTTGAATCTGTTATTCTTAGTAAGGATGATGACATTATGTTATGGCATTATAAGCTAGGTCATCCGAATTTTCAATATTTAAAGTTCTTGTTCCCAAAGTTATTTTTGAATAAAAGTCCATCTTCATTTCAGTGTGAATTCTGTGAATTAGCCAAACATCATCGAACCAATTTTCCCTCACAAATCTACAAGCCATCGAAACCATTCTCCTTAATTCATAGTGATGTTTGGGGCCCATCTAGAATTCCTACATTCTCAGGAAAGAAATGGTTTGTCACATTTATCGACGATCACACAAGGGTGAGTTGGGTATATTTGTTAAAAGAGAAATCCGAAGTAGAGACTGTTTTCAAAAATTTTTACACCATGGTACAAACACAATTCCAAAGACAAATCCAGATTTTAGAAGTGACAATGGGAAATAATATTTCAATAAAAATTTGGGACAGTTTTTCTTGGAAAAGGGAATTGTGCATCAAAGTTCTTGCCCTGACACCTCTCAACAAAATGGGGTGGTAGAGAGGAAGAATAAACACCTTTTAGAAGTAACTAGAGCTTTACTCTTCACAACTAAAGTTCCCACATACCTCTGGGGTGAAGCTCTTCTTACATCTACATGTCTCATCAATAGGATGCCTTCTAAAGTGTTAGGATTTCAAACACCCCTAAGAGTTCTTCAGGAGACCTACCCAACTTCTAGACTTGCTTCAGTCTTACCCTTAAAACTATTCGGTTGTACCTCATTTGTCCACATCCATGATAGAAATCGGGGGAAACTTGATCCTAGAGCAAAACGATGTATGTTTGTTGGTTATGCACCTAATCAAAAAGGGTATAAAAGCTTTGACTCGATTTCCAAAAAAATGTTTATCACCATGGATGTCACCTTTTTTTAATCAACACCTTTTTTTGGAGCTCATCTTCAGAGGGGGAAAGAAAGTGCAGATTCGCACAACTCCATCATAGATTCTTTTTGTCTAGAACCTGAAAAACCTCTTCCTAAAAATCATATTCCCGCAACTCTTATACCAGATTTTGAACCAAGTATTTTAAATAATGAAAATTCGAGTCCACCTATATTGTCATCGCATCCTACTTGTGAACATAACAAGTGCAAAACTAGTACTGAGAATACAGAGCTTCCATCCTATTCTCAAGTCTACACGAGAAGAGACAAAACTCAAAGAAATGAGTCTCCTGCTCCCTTAAGGTGCCATGAGTCCGAACCGGGGCATGACCAGAACTCCATAGAGTCACCAGGTAATGTTCCAACTCAATCTGTCCAACCTGATGAACTTGACATACCTATTGCTATCTGAAAAGGAGTGAGGTCTTGTACCAAACATCCTATGTCTCATTATGTGTCTTACAAAAACCTCTCACCCAATTTCCGTGCCTTTACCTCAACATTGTCTTGTGTGGAGATTCCGAAAACTGTGCAGGATGCTCTACAGGTTCCTGAGTGGAAGGAAGCAATTCTTGAGGAGATGAAAGCTCTAGAAAAAAATGGAACGTGGGATATAGTGGATCTGCCCGAGGGAAAGACCACAGTTGGATGCAAGTGGGTATTTACAACCAAGCATAGATCCGATGGATCTCTCGAAAGGTATAAAGCTCGGTTGGTCGCAAAAGGATACACCCAGACCCATGGGATCGATGACTTTGAAACCTTTGCTCCAGTTGCAAAACTAAACACTGTAAGAGTGCTTTTGTCACTTGCAGCCAATCTTGACTAGCCCCTACAACAACTAGATGTGAAGAATGCTTTTTTGAATGGAGATTTGGAGGAAGAAGTATACATGGATTTTCCCCCGGGCTTTGATAGAAGTTCTAGATCAAAGGTATGTAGATTGAAGAAGTCATTATATGGACTGAAACAGTCGCCAAGGGCCTGGTTTGAGAAGTTCACTCATTTTGTGAAGAAATAAGGGTATATTCAAGGACAAGCTGATCATACCATGTTTGTAAAGCATTCTTGCGACGGGAAGGTTGCAACTTTAATAGTGTATGTGAACGACATCATTCTCACTGGGAATGATATTGTTGAGATGAACAGGTTGAAAAAATGTCTCGCTTCTGAGTTTGAGATCAAGGATTTGGGAACTCTAAGGTATTTCCTTGGAATGGAGGTAGCTCGATCGAAAAAGGGAATTGTAGTCTCACAAAGGAAATATGTCCTAGATCTTCTAAAGGAAACCGGAATGAGTGGTTGTAGACCAGCAGAAACTCCTATAGATCCCAATCAGAAACTTGGAGATGACAAAGATGGGGTTCCTGTTGATACATCGAGATACCAGAAGCTAATAGGGAAACTGATCTATTTGTCACATACTCGGTCAGATATTGCCTTTGCTGTGAGTATGATAAGCCAATTTATGCACTCTCCATATGAAAAACATCTTGAGGCTGTGTACAGGATCCTAAAATACCTAAAGAGCACACTTGGAAAACGTCTGCTATTCAAAAAATCTACTCAACAGGAGATTGAAGCATACACGGATGCAGACTGGGCAGGGTCAATTACTGACAGAAGGTCGACTTCAGGATATTGTACATACATATGGGGCAACTTGGTTACTTGGCGAAGTAAGAAGCAGAATGTTGTGGCACGAAGCAGTGCAGAAGCGGAATACCGAGCAATGGCTCACGGTGTTTGTGAGATGTCGTGGCTAACACGAGTACTAGAAGAACTGAAAGTATCAGTGAAAATGCCCATGAAGTTGTACTGTGACAACAAGGCTGCAATTAACATTGCACATAATCCAGTGCAACATGATAGAACCAAGCATGTTGAGATTGACAGACACTTTATCAAAGAGAAGATTGATGCAGGAGCTATTTGTATGCCATTTGTGCCAACGACACAACAAATAGCTGACATTCTTACAAAGGGATTGTTCAGACCTAACTTTGAATCTCTCATCAGCAAGTTGGGCATGATAGACATTTACGCACCAACTTGAGAGGGGGTGTTGAAGAATTAGAAGGAAATCTCGAAGATCTTGAAGAAAATCCCGAGATAGGAATATTCTGTTTCAATTTATTTTTATTCCTGAATCCTCAGGATTTGGAAGTAAATCGCTAGAATTAAGAAGTAGGAAATTTGTTTTTTATTTCTTGCTATTTTTTAGTTATTGTAGGCCCTATTTAAGTGTTATATAAGTATGATAAAAAATAAGAAATGGAAGAAACCATTTTTCTTCTCTGAAAAATAGCAGGATCGATAAACACCTAGTTATCGTCTAAGGAGTCAAACGATGAAATGAACAAATGGAAATTATAAGATTTTTGTGTTATCCTATCAACTAGGAAATAATTAGATTAAATCTTAATTTGAAGAAAAAAGCCTTATCCTATCAACTAGGTATCATAAGATTATCAGGATTCTATTAAGGAAAACTATATCGATGATCTATTCTAATTTATTCTAAAATCTATCTTAACATGCAATATTATCTAAAAATCGTACCCTAATCTAACATGCAATCGTTTGCATTTTTTTAGATTAGGAAAGAAAATAAACATTCAAATCAATCAAGATATACTCAACCACTAAAGATAGCATTATATAATTTAAACTAGGAAACACTATCAACTTGATAATTGTCACAGATAAAGTCGATATCCTAATCTTATGCCTTAAAGATCAAGATATCGATCTTAAACTTGGCCGATCAATAATTATATTTAAAGGCTTTTGGATTCAAATTAAAGATCATGTGTGTTTGCGGATTAGGAAAGTTATCCTAGATATCAATCGTTCAAATTAGGCAATAATCCGAAAGTCAAATCTTGGATAAGATTTTACCTATTTTCGCGGATGATGTTTCCAAATTTGAACTCAACGGATCATGGATCGCGCAGCGGAGGGCGACCATGGCGACGGGCGAAACTTCTCGACTTAGCGGCTGGCTCTCAAATCGGCTAGCTCTCGGTGGTGCTCGCTGTATGACCGGTGGGATGAATGACCACGGACCGACGATAGTGCTTGTTGGCAAAGTTTGGTCGGTGGTGAGTGAGTTGCTTAGCTGAACTTGGCAATGAGGAGCTGCTTGGCCAATGCTGGAAAAACCTACAAAACAGAGGCAAAATCCCTCGACTCAGCGAAGGATCGTCAATGGCGCGATAAAGTAGCAATGGGACAGGTACAGCAGCGTCGATCTTTGGGACAGGGGCAATGACATCATTGTTATGGAACAAGTCAGTGGCCACACATCGCCACGGAACAAGGCAACAGCAACGTCTCGGTCGGAACAAGGGAATCGAAGCATCTCGTTGTCGTTGCTGGGAGGGCAGTAGTCGTCAACTCGACTCGGGTCAGCACTGCTATGTTGGAACATGACAGTAATTGCGTTGGGTCATCATCGGGGAAGCAGTAGGGTCATCGTCGTAGTTTAGTGCAAGGCGTGGCAAGGAACAGCACTCGACCAAGGATTGGGCACGGCCGGGTAGTAGGATCGGCCGGAATTAGGCTCGGCTGGAGTAGGATGCGGCTTGGAGCAAGATGAGGCCAGGAACGGTGCTCCCTTAGGGACAAGGGATGGCTAAGTATAAGGCTCGGCCAAGGGCTAGGCATGATCGGGGGAACAGGGCTTGACCATTTTTTAAAAAATATTTTTCATTAACTAATTATTTCAAACAATAAAAGCGGCCATTTTTAAAAAAAAATTTTCAAATCATTTATTTTTCGCGAAACCAACGGAGCCATGATACATATTTTGTAGGTACAACTCACCCCCTTTTATAGCGGGTTGGAAGTCACGTGCTTCAGTATGTGATCCAAATCCTCTTCTAACACGGAAGCAACGACTTCCAATTAATGACAATGTTGTTTCCTTGTTCTACTTCTTGGGGTACACCTTGTTATTCTTAAGTAACTTCGCGGGTTTAGAACGAGAGTAATATATAAGGGTAATGACACCAATAGTCCTCAAATTTTTGTTTAATGTGCAACATAACCCTTAAACTTTTAATTTGTCCAATACGGTTCTTTAACTAATATTAAATATTTAATGTAGTTGTTTTGTTTGATCAAATAAGGAAAAAGTTACCACAAGTCTCTAAACTTTTAATTTATTAACTTTAGTCCCTCAACTTTCCGTAACAAGTCAAATCAATCAATGGGTTTGACTAATAAGTTTCCTTAATTATACTTTTGCCCAGATTTTCAATTTTTTTTATCAAGCAATTTCCTAAATCAACAAAATGTGATATCTTATTATTACAAGTATTATAATAGTTAAGTTTAAGTAGATTTTAGCTTATAGTCTCTATAATGATAAAAGTAAAACCTCATTTAGAGTGGTATTGAATTGATATTCCTCTCATTCCAAGTCTTAGTGTTTTCATAAGAATGACCCGAAACGATGCTAATTTATCTATATAGATACTCATACTTATACTAATCTAAATCATCTTCTAAATTTTTTAGATAGATAAAAATTTCAAAATGTTTGTGTTTCCCGTTTTCCAATTAAAATTGGTTAAATCTGTGTGTGTTCAAGCTCTACGGTCAATGATTCAAAAAATATTAATATTTTACAAAAATAAAACACACAAAATTTGACCAATAAATAGACCCATTAATGGCCCTCTGGCAAAACGAATTTGCCAGCTGAAGGGCGTTGTGAATTGGAATGGAAATGTTTTGGGCCTCAGACAGGTCCGTTCCACATTCCATACATTGCAAATTGAACTATCTGCTAGGATCTAAAATTTGTTGCACTTGCACATAACAATGAGCCACGCCATGAGAAACTCAAATCTAGATGATCATTCGTCATCATCAATTGATATATAGCCAATAGAACCAAAGTCGCGAAAATAATACACGCCCTGAATGATTACATTGTCAACCGTCCCCCACCACCACCGCCCAGAATTTATTGGAAGAATGACCATCAGTAAATTTTACCATTGCAATGCCCACCAAAGAATCAGAACTGGTATGTAAATCCCCCACGCCAAATCGCTTAATGTGACATACCAGCCAAAGCACATCTTATATGCACTTCATCTCCTCTTCATGTTCAGATCATGGGTGTAACATTACAGCAAATTTGCTCAACATATTCGTCGCTTTCTTTTCTCGTTTTCCACCGGAACTTGATTGTTTAAGGCTGTACTAGGACTGATTTTGATGCGTCCAGATGATTTAGTCGACATGTACCAAGAAGGACTTCAGGGAGCTCGTCTGGTGTATTACCCTGGGGAATTAAGTTTCACCAAATGAGCTTACCCGTCTACTTGATACCATAGGAAAGAATGAGCGGAAACAAAATAGTCTACTGGTCGAAATTAAAACACGTATCCTTGACCCTATGGTTCACTCATAGTGCAAGCTTTCTCATGTCAAGCTTTCCTTGACCCTATATGAAACGACTTGCACGAAGATAAACTGTCATTCTTAAGTGTCCATCTTACTGGCAAATTATGATAGATGATAGTTTTCCTGTTGTAAGAAAAATATAGCTACACATACCTGGATTAGGAATGCCATTTCAATGACCAAGTTGTTCAGATATCCGAGAACGAGACTGACAACTCCTCTTGCCACTGTTGAAGACCCAACATCGACCCCAAGCTAAATTTTCAAAGGTCAGCCAGCATTCTAGTTAATATAAACTGCATAGGGAATAATTTCACACAACAATTGTAGAAATTGCATAATATGAAGAATGAGCAAACTTTGGAATGGAATGCTTCTGTCATATCGTCTCTTCCTGACTTTCTTCTTTCTTTTTCTTTTTTTTTCAAAGAAAGAAAAAGGGGTGGGGGGTGTTTGCACGTCTCCATTTTACCCGAGGCATGACAATGGATTTGTGGAAAAAGTTTATATAGCCAACCATAATTTTTTGAGTGTTGCTACTTTTTCCCCAAGAAACCAAAGAATTCAATCTCTAGAAATTGATGAGCCGTGTTCATGCGGAGACAAACTTAACCCTTCAGCAAATCAACATACCATAAACCATGAAAGAGGTTTGCATACCTCCAAGTAATTCTTTCCACGAAAATAATTAATTGCTAGTGCTTGACCCACCAAGCATGCTTTTTTTCCAACACTCTGCTTGACTATCCATGATCCCTATTGAGAAGCGACCAACAATAAGTTTATTAGATGCATACCCCTCTATGACTAACTGAATCCAACATGTTTGTCTAATTATGAAACCATCACCACAGTACTTACCTTCGAGATGTATGGTATGAGTTTAAATCTCGAATTCCTAAATGTATCGTCTCCATTAACAAATCTATGCAGCAGAGGATTTTCTTCGAGAGGAGTTTTCATCATATAGTACAATGCCAAATTATGTGTGGTGGAGCCCGGAACCTGATCCATCATATGGCAGAATAATATACATTAATTCTCAAAAGTACGGCAACGGATGAGAACAAAAGATAGAAGCAGTCGCAATTACCTGTATGTTTACAATGAAAAAAAATTCTGGACCACCCAATGCAGCGTATTCCTGCATGAAATTAGTAGGATAAGCAGATACACCAATCCCTCAGTGCATTTGGATATTTACATTTCACATCTAGGATTATTAAAAGTTCAAACCTGGACCACGCCACCAGGTCGCCCTGCAAGATCATCCTCTCGTTTGTCAGATCTCAGCCAGTCTGCACCAACCATTTGCATCAATGTTCCATTGGCCTTGATCTGCGAAAATATGTTTGGGTCATGAATAATTCAGAGAAATCTGAGAAGCAAGATGTTTCTTTTCCAAAACGCAGAAGCTAATATCTAGGTTTTCAAATCACTAAAGTCTCTTATTAATCTTGTGCCTATATCAGAAAAGACATTGTCCAAAAGCTTTGACAAAATGTTTTGGATATCTTCCTGTGTATAGTTATTATATTCGCAAGCTAGCTGAAACTGGATTCCAGGTGTACAGACTTCCCATATTCAGCAAAGTAGAATATACTGTTAGGAGGGTAGTGTTTAATGCTTATAAGATTCATTCATGAAAATAACTTTGCAATTTACAACATATACAAATGAACCATTGTCCCATAATCTTTGCCTAGCTTTGTCTTTCAAACCTTAACTGCATTCTCTATGGTGCTAGAAAACAGAAGATCATGCTCCACAAATGGGCCAAAAGATCATCCGCAATATTGGACTCCGACTTAATTCTTGCCAGACAATGCATCTCTGCACTTTCAAGTACTTTTCTCCTATTCAGACCTTTATTTCCGTATGCCTTCAAGAGCCTTACGATCTTTAGTGACCAACTGCAAGACTCAAAAACCTACATGTATTCAAAGGACGCACAAAATCCTTTCATAAAATTCTACATAATTGACCAACCTCTTTCCAGCAGAAAATACCTGCTCTTCTGCATTACACATATAAGAGCCTTGTTCAAAAAAGGAATCATTCCACTGTTGACCTTAAAGCCTGTCCTGCAAAAATTCTCTCCTTTTACCTCGTTCGCAAACATCAGCAAATCTATCTCAGCTCTATTTATGCCTCCAATGTGAGACTGCCTCTTACACGCGACAGTCCATGAGGCAGTGATCTCCTCTAGTCCTATTCCTTATGCAAGAATGACAGTAGTCTTTACAGAATAGAAATATCAGCATCATTGTTGTCTGAATCATTTTTCGAAGTTCATTTGGCAGCATATCTCTTCCTTCCATAACCTTCACCAAAATCTGACCCCTCTTATGAAGTCTATTTTATTACCACCTTGCATGACTTCATTCATTCTGTCACTCTGTTAATTCTCCATGCTTGGTCATATTCTAAATTAAATATGCATATGCAAAAGTTTATGGATAGACCACTTGTCGGATTGACCCATCTGAAAAATGAAAGACAAAACACCATTCATGAACTCCATAGTGATACAATGTCCTTAATTAATCACCTAGAAAGTATTGAACAGTTGGCACAACAAATGACGCCACCAAAAAAACTGCTGTTTTTCATATATGGAAACTGGAAAGTAGGGAAAAATATTCAGAACCATTCAACTTGTTAAATTCTTGTGGTGCTTGATTTGTTTAATGGATTGCATGATTCAATAATTGTACAGCATATTAATGGAGCCTCCCAATCAAGGCTTTGAGCTACATTTTCATAGCAATTGAAAGTCTTGTGCAGCTTTCCATTGCTATAATCTTTCAAATGACAGTTTGTTCAAAGAAAGATACCTTCTGATGGTCTTTCAAATAATTTTCTCCACGTATTAGGAAGGTAGAAGGATCAGTCGTTGTCCAACTGCAAAGCAGATTACAGCTTGGATCACTTTGGAGAGTTGATCCATAATAACATGCTATGCTATCCTCTCTCGCCAACTCTTGTAGATCCATATAACCTTTCTTTTGAACTGCAGTAACAATGAAATTCCACCTTTTCCTATCAGAAATGATTGCTAAAACACCGATACAGGCATGGTGACAACATGTCGAGAACTTTTGCTGTTAAGACAGGACTAACCTGCTAGATCATGCAACTTTTTCACAAAAATGGCTGCTGATGATAATTTAGGCTGGTACATGTTCTGTTGAAAAAGCAATATAGAAAGATCAATCCCATGAAATACACAAAACTGTTCATCACTAGCAACCGTTCACATGTTGGTTGCAAATGATAAAAAAGGCTAATGCAGGAACCCTAACCGAAGATTGACAAGAAAGGGAATATCAAATTAAGTGAAGTACCGCAGCATGTAGTTCTGGGATCAATTCAGATGACCAGTTTTCTAATTGGTCATAATCTGTCGGCTCAGGAACATCAAAGAACTCATCATCAGCATCGTTCAGTCCCATCAGGCTGGAAGATTGAGAAGGTGGCCTTTCAGACTGATCTTCTGTAAACTTGACCTCCTGGATTTTGACAATTTTTTCATGATCCTCTACTTCAGTTTTAACATCCTCCTTTACAATCTGAGGTAACCCAATATCCCTGATCAAGTCACCACGAGAGTAATCTGAAGAAAAATTTCCTGCTTTGGATTTGAACATCTCTCTTAATGCTGCAAGGAATGGCAAAGAATATTTTTTAAACAGAAATCTCAGAGGGAGAAGTTAGGGAGAAGCATGAACTGCAATTCCGTGGTCGGAAAGATGGGTACCATTTGCCTATCTCTACAAGGGATCTTCGAAATGACTCTAGTAAAAGCAATGTCGACACGAGTTATGCATGACAGAGCCCGCAACATTAATTATCCAAAAAGTACCTGCAACTCTCTCTAGCATACGAATGGTGGTGGATCTTGCAGATGATGGACGCAGATACATTTTCCAGAATTTCCAATCAATCGAGAGCATGTGTTTCACCAGGGACTGTTTTCCTTGGTTTATTGGAGTAACTACATATCCCCCACCTGCATGTTGGGCAACAAATTACACAGAAAGTTCAAAATTGGAAAGTAGAAGACCTGATTCTCTGACATATGAGGGCCAATAGCATTAGGAGAGATGATACATGATTGCATAAGATGTTGCAGGTTTTTAAAGTAATTTAATGACCGAAGTCTTGTCCAGCATGGCATTCACTTTCGTCAGTAAATGCTTTGTGGGCAATGAGGAGATCAATTATATACCATCATGCCATAACTTATCTTGATCGTGAGTCTTAAATATGTTACTGTAGCGGATTAATGTACCGGATGGTCAAAATGATCCACCCTTAGCTTAATCAGTGTTTCAATTAGACCAAAAAAAGTTACACTCAGAAAAAACTTTTATTTATAAGTCCACATGCAGAACAAAACATGGTCCTTATGATAATCCAATTAAAAGCCAACTTTGTCATTGTGTGGCGATAAATTTGCAAAGACTACTGAAGGAAAAGGACCGTTTTTGTAAAGTAGCAATTTGCACATATGTAATCTGAGTACAAATGTTGACCTCAGACTCAATAGAATTGTATGTTGGAAGCCTTCATTGCAAGATCAAAAGAGTTTTTTCCCATTTAATTTTTAACGAGCAATTTTAATACACAAAATGGTAGAACATACTCAGAAAAAAGCATATGCATCGCATACTCGTTACGAGGAACTAAAATGATAAATGTCAATATCATGTCTCAGTGAAGTAGTTTGCAAGTCACTAGTTGCGATCATAGGCAATACAAAATACTATGGATACATCAACATTCAAAGCATACATTACTTTTAAGGCAAGCACGAACATAGCCTCTCTGTGGTCGACATTTCTTGTGGAAAACAGAATGGTAAAGTATAACTGTGACAAGATCAAATAAAGTAAGTTAGGGCATAGACAGCAAACCAAGCATCATAATATACGTTACAGATTCATTGTAATCTAACAACCATAGGTGCCATCATCCTCCCTTCTCCAGTAGCGTCGTAAGAGTAAGTCTCTTCGTCTCATTCCCCTACAAATGATATCGAGTTAACTTAAGCAGGATAACATAACTGAGTTCTCCCTAAACAAAAATTTAATCTAACCATGGAAGCCAGTCGCTGTATAGCTGTTTGTGAATAATATCTGTATGGCCATCAAGGTGCTCGACCACACTGCCTCGGTAAAAGCAGAAATCCCATCTGCAATGAAAGATCAACCAATATTATTGTAACTGGTTAGTAGACCAATATTAATTACCCGAGATGCCCTTTGAAGTGAGTCCTGGTGTAATCGGAATTTAGTGTCTTTATGATTCTTCCACCTAATATGTAAGGGGGAGACATATTCGAGGAAAATATGATGTGGCCAAGACGCCTAGTGTCCATTGTTAAAGCTCTACAATAGCAGCTGAAATGACATCAAGGGCTTGATTGATACATTAATTAATCCCATTGCCTCAGGGCTCTTGGAACCAATATGAACTTACTAGTTGTTTATAAAGTATCCCATTTAGGTATTACAGCAGTTGCAAGTGAGGAAGTTGACTGTGTGGAACTCTATAGAGTAAAATTGACTGGACAGATACAGTTTTGGCGGTTGACCAAAAAGAATGTAAACTACTTAAATCTGAGCATGTTGGTGCCATAAATTTAATTGGGCAGCTTCCAAATTGGAATATTGAGCAGCTTAGACTTCTGCCAATAAATAGATTAGCTAGTTGTATAGTTTCCACTTCCTCACGTCACACATGCTTGAAAGGGTAAGAGGACTCATCAGAATGCCACAAGTATTTTAGCACATCTAGTTCTACCATGAGAAATGACATATATCATCATATGACTCAAGCCATCGTTTCAGGCAAACAAAGCAGCATTCTGGCAATCTTACTCAGAGCGTGAAGAACCAAGAGACATAAGACACCGGAAAATGGCCTCCGAAGTTCCGTCAACCACTCCAACAGCCATGATTGCTGGATGATCGTCCCAGTGCTAATATAGTAACAACATTCAGTCAGAAGAAATCTTGTAGATATTAATAATTGCAAGTAAGCAGAAAAGCAACGCACCCCTCCACGAGAATCCCAATCTTTTGCTTCTTTGAAAAGGCGCAGTCCTTCAAGATGAGTTACAATTAATATTAATCCATTCAGTCACTCCAGAAAGTAGAAACAAGCTTAATTTTTACCATTCTGACAACCGAATATTTTCCACGGTGAGGGTGCGATAACATCAGATGTCATTGCCTCTGTATGCATGGATGAGAAAACTGTCCAATCTACGGAGTGTTTACTGCTTGTCCTTTTTGAAGGGGTGCAGATCCTGTCGCGAAAACATGCCGCTAAAAGAATGTCAAACAACTACTCATTTGCATGAAAAGAAAAAAGAAAATAAGAAATGATGAACTTCATTGTGTCTTATTTATAGCAGTAAGAGAGGTATATTAAGAGAGTTGTCTAAATTATGGTAAACACCTAAAGGTATCTGCAGAGGAAGATGGCAAATAGAACCAAGATCGTTATGATGAAAGCAATTAGACGAAAGGAAGAGAACGCTACAAGGGAGAAAATAACTAAAGGCTGATGAGAAAAGATCATCAAATTAAAAGATATTCTCAGATTATAACGGGCACATGAATTTTTTCCAAAAGAGGAATGCCACTTCCGCTTCAGCAACTTGCATTGAGGGTCCCAAAAATTGCATTATTTCTTTTCCAGGATCCGGAAATTGCATTTGAGAGCGAAATAACCAGTAAGCACAGTAAATCTCTTTGATGAAACTACAGATCTGATAATGATGACATAAAGTGCAATGAGGCACTGATTTCCATAAGCAAATAAATATATAAAAGAAAATAAAAATAAAAAAGACACAAGACTAGAGTCATTTCAGGGTGGCCAAAATTGCATTCGAGAGCAAAATAACCAGTAAGTGAGAAAATCTCTTTGATAAAACTACAGATCTCATAATGATAACATAGAGTGGCATGAGACACTAATTTCCATAAGAAAATGAATCCATCAAAGAAAAGAAAACCAAAAAAGGCACAAGACTAGAATCGTTTCAGGGTGGAAAGAACCAGGAGTCAGTTCACTATAGGAAAATCATATGCAAAGCACTGAAGTAGAAAATCGAAGCATAAGTTTAGTCTCCCACTCTACCAAACTAAGCACCACCATTCACATTGCCACACCACACCCCAACACCCCCCCCCCCCCACTCCCAAAGAAACAAAAAAACCCAAGAAAAAAAACAAAAGGAAAAAAATTAGAAAAATGAAACTGGATGAAAGGAGGAAAATTTTCCCGACCCTTTTCTTGACTGGTGTGCACTTGAAATTACATGTTACTATTTTCATAAAACTTGTCATTCAACCCTGGACATGTGCTGACACAGCTAGATGCTAGAGCAGGTAACGAGTCTCTACAATGTAATAAACTGCAATCACTAACCTCTCCCAAATTGCACGCTCAGATATCAGAGCACAGAAGAATAGCATAAAACAGATGCTAAATAACTGATAGATATACCTAAAAGTCAGCCATTTCCGCTTAGAACATGAAACGAAATTCGTGGCTGGGTTTGGATTTTCCTGAGAATGGACGAGAAGTCAAATTTATGCAATGAGCAAAAGAATTTCTCATGAGATCACTAGATAGGGTATATTGGAACCTTGGCCGCTGCATCCTGCAAAGAACGTATCCATCTTGCTGCATCCTCCGAACTATCTGCTCCCAACTATTTCGTTGAATAGTCATATTTAGATATGTGAAATCATCAAAGATAAGAATGGATGAACGAAACAGATAAATCATATTACTGCACCTTAAGCCGATCATTGTGATTAGCTGTATTATAAAGGGTGAAAATGAAGACTACCTGTAAGTTGGAAATAAGTCAACAGACAATAAATGCTAGAGGAATGAATTTATATCTGTTAAAGCAAACCACAATTAATCATATTATCTGTACTTTTCGATGGATGCTCTCCCTTCCATTATCTATGACCCGAATGCAAGAGTCAATGGCTGCACTTCTGATGGGCTCCTGAACAAAGGGAATTACTCTGTTAGCTGGCTCTTCCCTATCAGATGGAACTAGAAAAGGACTCTCAGCTGCCATAGCAGATGATTAATGCTGTGTGAATAAGTTAATGATACGCACAACTGGAAGAAATATTTCGATATAACAGGAGGAACACAAATAGTTGGATTTTGTTCCTATGTTGTTGTCCTTTCATGTTCATTTACTTGGGGAATTCTTTCCATCATCTGTAAGAGCTAGGTGAACCAATCGGGTAACATCAGATTTGATAACCAATAGCTCTTGATCAGCAAGGGCAAGACTTCAGGCTAAAATGCACGAATAATGAGAATATGAAGAGACTAATACGCAGCTGATCGACACTGATGAGTTGTTAATCGAATTGCCAAAAGATGGGATAACTTTATGGTCATTCTATTTCAGCTCATCAAATGCCAAAAGATGAGAATTTATCAAACTGTGCATATAGGTGCATGTCTACAACCAGTTTAAATTGACCATGAATGCAACGCAAGAACTCATCTCACCGGGTGCTTTCCATCCACGACAAAAGCAACTACCTCTCTTCTTCTTCTTTTTCACTCCTTCTATCCATAAAGGAACGTGCCTCATTTATGCAAGACGACTAAGACCATGTCTCTGAAACCAACAAAATCACTAGAAGATGCCTTTCAGGTTTCATGCTGAGCAAAATCAATGACCATACAATTCCCACAGCAAGACTCCTCGTCCAATAGCAATAACCGTACGCAACACACCCCCCTCGAGGGAGCTTTCAGTCTCCACAAGAAAGGAATTCAAGCTATCCTATAACTAGGACCTCCAGAACTCCGCGCGGAGCAAATTAGCGCGAGCAAAACCAAATTCAGAAACCAGCGGCTCCGCCAGAACACGTTCGATACGACTCCCAAGGTAAAGCGAACGAGGGACCATGCCAAACGAAATCCATCCACGGATAACAACAACAGAGGAGCGCGGCAGAATCACAACCCCGACCACATCATTCACAATCCGCGACGCGAGCTCCTAGACAATGCGCTTACAACAGCGATGACGACGAGCAAAACGGGAAAAAAAAAACAAAAATCAACGACGAAAAGAAATCGACGAACTCGCGCAGCTCCAAAAAGCCAACCAAAAGACAGCAAGACAAAAAACAAAAAACAAAAAACAAAAAGATAAAAAAGAAGGAGAAGAAGAAGAAGAAGAGGAGCACCACCTCCTCGTCGGCTATAGGCAGGTTTTTGAAGCTCTTGAGGCTGTTCTCTTTGAGAACGAAGTAGCGCCTCCGCGAGTACTGGAGACCGAACCTGTTGGAGCGAATGAGGTAGAGCCACCCCTCCATCTTGTCCATCCCCGAACAGAGACGACGGAAATATAATCACGCTCCAACCCGCCCCCCGCCGCCTCCGCCTCAGCAGAGGCTCGACGCCATGCGAAGGAGGGAGAGAGAGAGAGAGAGAAGCTCGGCGTTCCTTCCTCGCGGCCGTCTCCCCCAGAGCACGAAGGGCACCGCCGGAAGAGCCTGGCAATGGCGACGGCCGAACCGCTCCGAGGGAGGATCGTGCATGAAACGGAGCGCACTCGAAAGCCGACGACGACGACGGAGACGGATACTACCGCGATTGGTACGGCGAAAGGGACGCGAGCTGGTGAAGGTGACGAGGAGGAGGAGAAGGAGGAAGATGGAGAAGGCGAGAGATCCTCTGATTCCACGGGGGAATCAGAGAATCGAAGCTCGACGGAAAAATCACCAGCGCCGATCTCCTTTTCACGCGGACTAAAAATAAACAAACAAACAAACTTGTCTCGCACGGTTTCTTCGGCGCTTGCTCTTTTTTTTTTTTTTTTTTTGCTTTTTTTTTTTCCTTCCTCTTCTCGCTCGTTTGGTTTTTAAAACTGACAGATTTGGTGCCAATGGAGAAGCGAGCGAGACAGCTCTGAATCGAACGCGAGCTGTTGGACCCGCAATTACCGGAATGCCCCTTCCCCTCCCCCCCCCCTTTCTTTCTCCTCTTTTATATTTCTCCATTTCCATTTTCCTTTTTCTATTTCTTCTTTTTTTCTTTTGGGGGGGGTCGAAATTCTCATTTTCTCTTGGAAATTAGGCCTAATTCCCTAAAAAACCTTCAACTTTAGGTTAAATTCCAAATCTGCCCTGAACTTTTTTTTGTCTCAGAAAAAACCCCAAACTTTAGGTCAAATCCCAAATCTGTGCCGAACTTTTTTTGTCTTGAAAAAAACCCCAAACTTTAGGTTCAGTCCCAAATCTGCCCCAAATTTTGTTTTATATAAAAAAATCACCAAAATTCAATTTATTTGCAAAAATATACCTCGATGATCCAGTTCCAACTTGATGTGGCATTTTCACGTCGATAATAAATGATTTTATTTGGTTTTATTTTGGAGAATTTCAACAATTTTTATTTGGTTTGATTTATTGTCGAAGTGAAAATGCGACATCGGTCTGTTCCTATCGCCCCATTACTTTGCTGATGTTGATTTGTTATGACGCGGAAGTGTCACATCAAGTTGGGACGGGATCACAGGCGTATATTTTTGAAAATAAATTGAAATTTGCTGATTTTTTTTACATAAAACAAAATTCGGGATAGATTTGGGATTGAATTTAAAGTTTGGGGTTTTTTCTGAGACAAAAAAAAAGTTCTGGGCAGATTTGGGATTGGACCTAAAGTTTGGGGTTTTTTTCGAGACAAAAAAAAGTTTGAGGTAGATTTAAGACTGGACCTAAAGTTTAGGGTTTTTTCTTAGATAAAAAAAAGTTCGGGGCAGATTTGGGACTTGACCTAAAGTTTGGGATTTTTTAGGGAATTTGCCCTGGAAATTATAGCATTCGTTGGGGTTTTTTTCTTCTTCTTCTTCTTTTTTTCGACTCTTAGGATCCTCCTTGCGATACCTCCTCCCGTTTGGTGTACTGAATTTTTTTCTTTTTGGGTCAAATTCGGCGTGCCGATAGGATGATGAAATATTATGAATATATGAATGAATTTATGGGAAGGAGGAGGGGTGATTTCGGAATTCCGATATTAAAGGGATTTAAATCTGGGACACCCGAGGGAAGACAGAGTGGGGCAGTTTGGATGCATCTGCAGGCTGACCATGATTTGTTTTTATGGGGTCAGGCCCTTTTGCCTACACAGGAGACGGCGATTTGGTCAAATAACAGTTGTGTTTTTTTATCCCTAGTAATCTTCCAATTTATTTTGGGAAAAAAATATTTAAAAATAATAATAAATAAGGTAAGGAGGGAGCTTATGGCTAGGAAAAGGAGGAGTAGCTGCCATTGAGCAGGCCCCACCTAAAAAAAAGGGCATGCTGTCCCTTTTTTCGGCCCCCCCCTTTAATTGTTTTAAAAAAATAGAAATTAGAAAAATGAAAGAAAAATAGGAAAAGCAGTGGGATGTGGTGAGGAGGGACATCCAAGTGGGGATGAATTCCCTAAAAAACTCAAAAATTTAGGTCAAATCCTAAATCTGTTCTTAATTTTTTTTTGTCTCGGAAAAAATTATAAACTTTAAGTTCAGTCCAAATTTACCTTAAACTTTTTTTTTGTCTAAAAAAAAACGTCAAATTTTAAGTTTAGTCTCAAATCTGCCCCAAATTTTATTTTATGTAAAAAAAATAGCAAATTTCAATTTATTTTCAAAAGCATACCTCCATGATCTAGTTTCGACTTAACGTGGCACTTCCATGTCGATAACAAATCCACATCGGCAAAGTAATGGGGCGATAGGTACATACCGACGTCGCATTTCCACTTCAATAACAAATCAAACCAAATAAAAATTGTTGGAATTCTCTAAAATAAAGCCATTCTAGGATATAAAAGTTAGGGACGATAATAAATCCACTCCCAAAAACTTTTTTTAATTTAAAAAAAACCTAATTTTTATGTTCAGTCCAAATTTGCTTCGAACTTTTCTTTGTCTGAAAAAAAGCTCCATTGCTTTGTTGATATGGATTTGTTATCGACGTGGAAGTACCACATCAAATTGAGACTGGATCACTTGGGTATATTTTTTAAAATAAATTAAATTTTAGTGATTTTTTTTCACACAAAACAAAATTCGGGGCAGATTTGAGATTGGATTTAAAGTTTGGGGTTTTTACTGAAACAAAAAAAATTCCTGACAAATTTAGGACTTGATCTAAAGTTGACGGTTTTTCTAGTGAATTAGGCCGATCCAAGCGGATGGTGCAAAAACATATTCCTGCTTTTGATTCCCAAGATGTTCCAAAAGAGAGATTTCGCCCTTCTCTCTCCATTCCCACGTATTGCTTCTCTGGCACCTCTTTTTTGTCTCTCTCTCAATATACGTATATAATATTTATGGCACAAAAAAAATAACAATTTAAATAACTCAATATCCCGGGTTGGATCATAGCTGGGACAGTTCTTAACTGAGGGGGATTATCAAGGTGGGGGGTAAAGAGGGCAAAAATTATAAAAATAAACAAGTAAAAAAAAATTTCAGTTTTTAACAGAGGGTGGAAAAGAGAGAGATTGAGATTGGGTCGGCGTACGTGTGTGATGGAGCCTTTGCCCCCACCATAGACCTAAGTTGACCAACCCCCCCATCTATTCCGTTGACTTTTGGCCCCCATTCCAATCCCCCCACACTCTACGCTTTTCATTTTCTGGGGGGTCCATGGTCAATGGACTTTGGAGTTTTGCCTTAACAACGTGGAGATGAACCTCTTCTTTTTACCCCTTCGAATCTTCTTGTTTTTATCGTGCTATTCATGAGGCTTTAGAAGCTCGTAGGAGCAGAGGAAGTTGGAATTCGAATAATGAAAAAGACCGAGATTCACACTGGCGACATGAGAATCCGAATTCGATTAGTAAGGGAGCCCACGGGAAGTGATCCTTGAGGATCAAAGCGAACCTCTTCATGGAGAAATGGGCTCCCTGCGAATCTCTCTAGTCTCGGCGAAGATAATTTGATTTCAGTCAAATTAGGATAGGATGTCATATTACCACAGCAAGAAACAAAATCCAAAATAGATATGGTCTTTAAGACCATGACATACTAAGACTAGACACGAATTGAATCGCGTCAAATAGGGAAACAGAGAGGCTCCCGTTGATCGTGTTATCTCGTGCGCTCCACACCGTTTTCGTTCGCTGGACAACAGGCAAATTGGCAAAGGGCGAAGAACTCCGCTCTATTTTCCAACTTTCCTAATTTCCCGATGCGTTTTTTAATTGTTCTTTTCAATTTTCGGCTCTGTTTTTTTTTTTCCAGAATTATGCCGAAAGTTGGATTAACGGTCAGTAGCCGTACGAGACCCATCAACCGTTAAGATTAATTAATAAACCTAAACACTGTATGGTCCCCACCCACGTTTTTAATTTTCAAAAAGAAAAGGGTAGAAATTATTAACATTTCATTTCTTAAAGTTGCGGCAACCGATGCATTAGGTAATAGGGCCATAGGACATGGGACAAAATTTAGTGCCAAAATCGATGCACGAAAACGGCATCGTTGGAATATAACGGTGGAGGTGATGGGGGCAGGATAAGGTGCAATCAAGTCGATATATCTCAGCTGGCAATTATTTGGCACGCTAACTTTCATGCGCGGGAAAATAATTAACCAATTAATTAATTACATCTCCTTTTGTTATAATTACTATTATCTTTTTGGCTTTATTGGAAAATCATCATGATTAAACATTTCGTGCCCCAGTTCGCGATATCAAGTATAAATTGTTCTAGAATAATAGTACATGTATTTTATGTCGCGACGCGATAAAATAACGTCGAAACGCAATAAATGCTCTCTACGCTAGAAATAATATATATGCATGACTTTTTTTAAAATGTTTTTTTGTTGTTCGGTGCGAATTAAAGTTGCTTATTATAATCGGGTGGGGGCATAGTCAACAAATTACGTTTTTATTTTTTCGTGCTAAAAGGTTCCGAAGGTGTTCATGGAAGTTATTCCTTGGACAAAAGCTTGCGACAGCAAGAAAAGATGAGTGGGGGAGGGGATTCTCTTCGGATTTGCTAAGCCGCTAATTAATAATGATAGCCATAACTTGAAGTGTCTCTCTTCTCCACTCCAATCTCCCACCAACCTATAACTCTCCTAATTAACCCGCGAGGCTAATTGGCGATCTGATCGGATGCGTGACGGCATCACCACGTGCCTGAAGACGAGGCCCGTCGTACGCGAGGGCTTTTCAGAATTCAAATGCAAGAATCGATCGGATCTGACGCGCACAAGCGAGAATGTGAACGTCTGATTGGCTTAATTGCTCGCACTGGCGAACGAAATACTTTCTCCACGACCGACGCCTTCCCCCTCTCTCTCTCTCTCTCTCCCCGTCTTGGTCGAGCGAACAACCGTTTCCCGAATGAGCTTAATATGAATCCTCTAAAAGTATAAAGAAAAAAAAGTTAAGTGCACACCAAAACACAAAATGATACGTCATCAACATAAAAGCACGATTTCACAAGCAGAGGGGACAAAATTCTTATCGAGTTGCCTGACGGCACTTCTTATCGAAAGAAATAGCTCTCGTTTGGATGGTAGTTAACCTAATAAGTGGTTTTTCCCTTCGTGATGAACGGTGAATCATAGCCATGCCGCTATAGATACATAGAAATAGAACGGCTGATGAATTCTCTGGGAATTGATCCACCTTGCTCCTACCTGAACCCCTCCTTACCCACCGGGGCCGAGAGGATGACAATGTGAAAAATGATGGAAATATAAAGCAGAGGCTTATAAAATTGGTGTACGAAAGGGAAAACTGTCTAAAAAGTTCCAAATTTATTGAACGGCAGAGTGTAAAAGAGAAAAAGAAAAAGGAAAAGGAAAGATAAGAGAAGGAACATAATTCAAAAAACTTATAAAAATTATAAAAATTATCCATGTCAACGCCGTCCGTGCCGCGTAGAATGGCCAGCGCTGTCTAGACCGTCACGTCGGCGATTTTCGATCAAAATTGGCCGAAAAGACTAAATTTGCAAAATCGTTAAAAGATTTAGATCTAAATTAACGCAATTGAAATGTTTAGGATTCAATTGGTCGCCGTACGATAAGTTTAGGACTGAATTAGCAACCGTACGACGAGTTTATGATTTTTGGGTAATTTCTCTGTTTATGAATTGATATGATAAATTCTTTTTGATGTTTAAGTATGACATATTTGTCTTATCTGAGAATCAGATTTGTAAAAAGAAGAGGAAAAAGGATGGAAGCGAGAGTAAGACGGGTCAAAGATGTGTGTGATGAAGACAAAAAAAAATGATCAAAAATAGTTTGAGCCTTGAGTTGAGGTGGGTGGGAGTTTGGGGGATGACCCACCAAAGAGAATATAAACCCCGAGGAATAAGCAAACCTTTTATCATTTTCTCAGAATCTACTTGGCGGTGACAAAAAGCAATCCAAACCTATAGTTTAGTATATAATAATATAAAGTATATATAAATGGGGTGGAAGATACGCGACCCGATCATACTTAGTGAAATCTGTCTCGTGCAGTATTGGCCAATCATGGTTCACATGAGCCTAAACGATCCTTGGAAAAAGAGAGAAAGCGAAGGCTCTTTCCAGCTTCCCTTGTTTTGTCTTCTCTTTTACTCTCTCTCTCTAGTGGAACAGAGTGAAAGTGACACTCTTGCTGCGGCAATGGAAAATGCTAGAGAAATCGAGCCAGACTTTTCCTGGGAGGGACATGGAGATCACCTCCCCTAGGAAGCTATTAAAGAGGGGACGAGGGATCGAGCCCCGGCTTTGCGTTAAATAACACGGAACTAGTCAAATTCAATTCGTTCAAGTTTGAGACAGTGGCGTCACTATTCCTCATCAGCAGTGCTTATCCGATTCACGTGTTTTGCCGGAATAAACCTGGAAGCGTTTCTGGGTTGGACCTTGTCGCGCGCAAGGACTGTTTGTAGGTCAGGAGCATACAACCACATGCGGAAATGCAAGGACCGTTTGTAGGTCAGGAGTGTGCAACCGCGTGCGGAAACGACTCTTTCCATTGGTCAAATGGACAATTTGTTCATCGACGATGCCGGAAAGATTCAAAATTCAGTAAGGTCATTCTATGCCGTGACCAGCCTAGAATCCCATCAGTTTGGCCCAAAGTGCGTAGGCTACCGAGCCGTGATTGGTCTTCGAGCCCGCATTTATCAGCTCAAAGACGATGCCATTTTTCTTCTTCGTAAGGCGAAGAAATGGTCACGCAATTCAGGAGACTTCTCACTGCAACCAAATTATTCAGTAAAAGATTTACTACATGATCTGAACTGAAACCACAAAATTTTTCCCGCTACATACACCATTCAAAAGTTACAGCACCAAGTTGACTGCTGTTGGTGCACTACGAACTGCTACCGCTAGCAAAGGCTATAGCTCCATAAAAGATTTACCAGTAACGGTCTCATCCATAAATATAGCTTCACTCTTCACTAATTTGTTTATCCGTGAGCCTATGCCAAAACGCTGATCATTTGCGCAAAGACAGATCCATGTGTAGGTAAGCTACCCAAGTCACGAAAAGTAAGAAGAATACAGACGTCAACATTAATGGCTCCGCGAGCATGAAGATCGGGTTGAAGTGGTAGTAAACCTGCAAAACAGTGGAATGAAATAAGTAAGGGATTGTGGACTTTTTGGGGCACAAAACTAGATAATGGATACCACTTGCTTTACTTCAAGGGGAAAAGATCATTCTCCCAAACTGAATATAAACCAAACATTATGCACCACTTAGCTCTACAGACATCAGCCTTGCAGTATATCTTAAGATAGACAGGTCTTCATTTTCCTCAAAAGAGAGGAGGGAATCCAAGAGATCACATTCCCTGGATCAGGACTGTTCTGGCACACAGGAGCCAGTTTAAGAAGTTGCAAACGTGATGGAAGTAACATTAAGAGATGATAATATTGCGGAATTACTATATCAGCCAGGCTCTTAAGCAGGCACCGCAGGAGGGCTGCTCCGTCTCACCTAAACGCCAACTTTTGTGCCAATTATAGGGCACAGTGTCCCTTCATATTTCTTGGTTTTGCGGAATTGAGTAAAATCTTGTTTATCAAAGTAAAATTTTACCTGGAAGGGAATGTTATGTTCAGGGACAACATTTTTCTTCTCCAGAACTACCACTGTCCTTCCAACAACATCGAGGTATGAATATTTTTTCTGCAATCACAGATTGTGACATCCAAGTTAATATGGAAAAGATTTCAGATTCAGTACAAGAATTTAATGAAAAGACCAAATAAGATGGCCATAAGGCACTCAGCCTGGTGGTAAAGGGATTGGGGTGCGGGTATGCTTTCTTAAAGCTCAGGGGCTTGACCCCCGACCAAATTAAAAGACAGAAAAAAGATAGAAGGGCCACATGAAATGAAGTGCTGCATTTGAGCAGAACCTCAACTCACATATTGAGGTGAAGAAAAGGTCAATGAGGCACGGCACTCATGTAAGATTCCTACAGAAAGCAGTTACCTCCAGATATTGATTCACAGGAAAAGGTACAACAGCAGATGGCCCTTTTGATCCCTCAGGCAGCACAACCTGAGATACAGAAATTATCATAAACTAAACCACGGCACATGCATTCAGTGTTCCACAAAGTTAGAATAAGAAAATACTAAATTAAATTAGATCTCGTAAGTAATAAAACCCACTTTGATAGTTAACTTGTCCACCACTGTCTCCACCAGAGGACATCCATAACTGAAATTGAGGTAACGCCTGCCATCAGGAGATTCAAAAAGGAAATCTTCCAGGGGCAGACCATATCCAATAACAAAAGTTGCTTTCCAACCTCCAAACAAAGGATAACGAGGCTCAATTTCTAGTTCAGACTGTCAAAAAAGCAAAATTGAGTCAAATATTCAGCAGCTAGAATAGCACGCTGTAAATGATAGTATATTCTAAGTGGAAGTGTTTAGCAATGAAATAAAAGTTAATATTTTTAACAAGGCAGATAATTAATGAGGACAGTTGGGGTGTCCAACACCCTGTAAAACTCAAGTGCTCTCTATGTTATCATAAATTGCAAGGGTGGCAATACAGCTACCAAAATAAACCATGTTGAACATGTTCCTCATATGTGAAAACAATAAGTGACTAAACAAGAGCACAAGGTTTAAAACTTGTCAACTTTGTGCGCTTGAGTTCTTTCTTCAATTCCGTCAGTTTTACAGGGTGTCCAACACCCTGTAAAACTGTAAATAAATAAAGCTAAAATACTCAAAATAATCTTTGAATGTAGAAAAAAACCAAAATTAAAAAAAGGAAGCAAAATTAGGGGTTGCAGGTAGACATGGCCACGGGCCGGTTTTGGCCTGGAAAACCCGGGACCGGCCCGTTGACCGGGCCCGCGGTTCGGAACCGGCCCGGAACCGGCGGTTCCAGGCCCGGTTACAAAAAAAAAAAATTGCTGCAGACCTAAAAGAAGAACCTCCTCCTCCTCCGCCTAAACAGCCGCTTCTTCTTCTTCTTCTTCTTCTACTCACAGTTGCAACTCTGCACCAGTCACTGAAGCCCCGCTCGCCAAAGCCAAGCACTCCCATGTTGCCGCTGCAGTCGCTGCCGCCGCGAGATTGAATGCCGTCTAGAGTCCGTCGATGGCGAATCCGAGGAGGCCCTCATACTCTGCGGCGGCCGGCCCGGCCATTAGCCTGGAGAGTGGGCAAGGCGGCGCCGCCGCGTAGGCCTCGAGGCCCCCACGTTCCCGCCCCCACCCACGCCCACCTCCTCCAGTCCTCCTCCAAATCCCTCCTTCCCCCTTCTCCCTTGTGCCTCCTCCGGTCCTTCCCTTTTCTCCTCCGCCCGCCCCCCGTCTTCCTAGATCTGACCCCCGCCGCCGTCGCCCCCGCCCATGGCCGCAGCCGCCGACGCCTCCTCCTCCTCCTCCCCCCTCGCTACCCTGCGCCTCCTCCCCTTTTCTCCTCCTCCCCCCTCAAACCGGAACCAGTTGGAACCAAAACCGGCCCAGAACCGCTGGTTCCGATTCATACATGGCCACGAATCGGAACCGCCGGTTCCTGAATCGTGGCCATGTCTAGTTGCAAGGGTGTGCGCTGCCGCCACTCTATTGCAGAGCTCAGTGGTGGTACCACGGTCGCCACCACCAAGCAAGGGTGTGCTTGCCCTCGGCGGTGTAGGGATGTGGCGTGCCCACCATGGCCCTTGCCCCCTTGCGATCAATTTTATTTTTTTGCAAGTCCTTTTTTAATTTTCACATTAACTTTTTTACAGTTTTCATTAATTATTTGAAAATTTTAACTTTTTATATTTATTTTTATCTTTTATTGTAATTTTTAATAGTTTATTTTCTGACATGGCATAAAAAACGTCAGTTTTGTGTTGAGAGCGCACCGTGACAACATTATGGCCACGTGAAAAAAAAATAACAAAAAAAGCCACGTGGCATTTTTCGTTCAAGAAGATAACAAAAGGACTTAAGTGCATGAAGTTGACAAGTTTTACAACTTAAATGCATAAAATAAAAGTTTTAGGATTACAGTGCATGAAGTTTGAGGACTTACCACATAATTATCTCACTAAACAATTAGCTCAAATAAAGCACAGGACCGAGAAAACAATTAACCTCGACATGTTACTATAAGATTTCAAAGGAGGGGAGAAAGATAATGCAGAACTTGACTTCATAGCAAAAGCATCTTGTCTAGTCTCGATCAAATACATCGTTATAAATAGGTGTTGGATGGAGAGTTACGGTTGAATCACATGTTTTACATCACAAAGCTCCATTCTACTAGACCTGCCTCTTATATTCTAATGGGAAAATTCGACAACTTTTATTATATTCCACTAATTCAAACAATAATGCTACAAGACAAAAGAGTTCTAACATTAAGCTACTTATTTAGTGTATGAACTTAATTAATCTAGATAACTTCACAAGATGATTGGCAAAACCAAATTCTTCCATAAGATAGTTACTTAAACAACAATTATTCTTCAACCCAATTTTTTTAAGGCAAAAGTCACCAAAAACCCTAAACTTTGCTCACCGTGACACATTTACTCTAAACTTTTTTATGTAACGCCAAAAATCCCAAACTTATACCTGTGAGACACATTTACCCTCCATTAAAGTTCTGTCAATGAGAACCCTTAAAAATCTACCTACATGGACGCCAGAAAGTAAACAATGTTGACATGACAGCCACGTGGCTTAAGTGAAATAAAAACAATATTGATTTGGCTGAAAAATCATTTAACGGAATCTTGACTGGAGGGTACATGTGACATATTTACCCACCGTCAAAGTTTTGTCAATGAAAACCCTTAAAAATCTGCCTACATGGATGCTAGAAAGCAAACAATGTTGATATGACATCCGCGTGGCTTAAGTGAAATAAAAACAATGTTGATTTGGCTGAAAAATCATCTAGCAGAATCTTGACCGGAGGGTACATATGTCACATAAGTTTGGGGTTTTTTATATCACAAGAAAAGCTTGGGGTAAATATGTCACAATGGCTATAGTTTGAGGTTTTTGATGTCACAAAAAAAAATTGTAGGCATAGTTTGGGGTTTTTTGTGGCTTTTTCCCCTTTTTTATTTATGATGAGTATCACGCAAAAATTAACCTTCACAACCAACTACATGAGCCAATATCTTGCAAGAGTGCATCTCATTGAGACAAAAATATGAAGGATGTACCTTTAGAGTACCCAATCGTAGGCGTGATGATGAAATGTTCCCTATTTCATCACGATAGTATACGGAGTGCACTCTAGGAGGGAGCCTAGCTAGAAGATGTCTGAATGAAGAGACACCGCTGTAACCTGGCCTAGATTGATATTCAACCCTGCCAAAAGAGAACTTCTGAAGTTGAAAATCTAGGTAAGCAATAAATTAGCCGGATTGAGGAATTTAAATGAATTAACGCCAAGATCCACTTCTCTATTTCTCAATCCAAATTATCGAACAAAAGCATCACACAACCCGAGCAACTTTTCTCTAGATAGAGAAATCCACAAATGTAGCTATAACCACGAGACACCAAAGTTTCGCGACATTAATGAGACTGTGATGAGTAAATCATGGATTGCACATCTATAACACAATAGGATCTTCACAAGTCAATTACATAAAAGAAGGATTCAAGCATCCCCAAAATCTAAAGTCTTGAGTAATTCCACATACTACTAACAAGCTTTGAATACGAAAAGAGAAAAAATTAAAGAGGACGTGGAGTATAGTTATTTACAACACAAGAAATGGTATCCTCCGTAATTTAGAAAGGTGTCAGATTTTAATATTTATTCAACAATTGCAAGATTGAATTAATCAAATGCAGCCAACTGGATCCACACAGCACTTTGCAATAAAATCTTAACAAAAATACTTCCAATGCCCTGAAAAGTGAAAAATCAAAAATCTATTGAGAAATAAGCATTGTTTGCATATTTCAAAATCATACGACTAAGCATCTTGAAAAGTGAGAAGCTTACCTTGAAAAGACACCTTTATGGCGAGCACCAGCGTGAGCCAACTTATATTGCTCGGTGATCTGAAGGCTTCCCCAGTGAGATATTTCCACTTCCCGTACAAGCTCCTCAACAACAGCGAAGGGACTATTATTTTCAAAGTGCACAATCATTGGAGAATATGAATATGGAGGACAGTCATTGTAAGGCCCATATTTCAGTTCAGTACCAGCATGATGTGTGGGGTCTACTACAGTGAAAGACTCCACTTTTGTAGTTGGTGCCTTAACAAATGTTATCTGCTGCTTGATATGATATGGCGACAATATTAGGGCACTGTCACGGTAATAGACCAGCTGTGGTTCTGATTGGCTTATCTCCACGGGAAAGGGTTCCAGAGAATGTGTTAGCATATAAAGTACCTCCAATGTCACAGCTTCACCAGCGGCCAATGGATTTAGCAGGGATATAGATAAGTATTTAGTTCCATTTGGTGCATCAGGTAACTCTTTTGGATTTACATCTAGAGGGATATAGGTTTTCTTCTTTCGCTTTCCTATTGCTACTTGTGCCTTCACAACAGCTAGATGATCAACCTGTGTTGGTGGAAAAGCAAGCAGAATTTCTGAAGCGGGAGAAGCCCCAGTATTTTCAACCTGAAAGAGGCCCATCAATTAAAAAAATAAACTTATGGACATAAAGCAACTTTACAAGCAAAAGTCGGCAATTTATTGTTTGGTATTCATCAGTGAGATTCCTGAAACGAACTTCACGTAAGATGAAGCAAAAGAAATGTAGCTGCAGCCGGAAGATTCTACGTGTTCAGAGAGATTTAATCAAACAAGGACATGTGCACTTACCTTCAAAGTCAGGAAAACCTTCACGATGTGAGAAGTCAGGTCAATCTGCAAGAAGTTAACAGCACAAAAAAGAAAATGCATCAGTCATCAGCAATGATCAAAGAAACATTCCACGAGTAATCACGTATCATATGCGATCGATGTACCATGAAAATGTAACTTAACCGATGAGAAAAACAAAGAACAACTACCAGAAAGGCTATTCTCAGTTTTTAGTGTCATGGTGAATAAACTGAAAAGCTATGCATTTTCAGAAAAACTATATTCGAACCAATGTCCGTGAGAAGATGCGAAAAAAACATAAGCTATGAGCTTTTCTCTGGCTGTTCCTGCTCACAGTGATAGACAGACGGGGAAAAAATCTCGACAAGTTTGAGTAGCTGTAGCATACGGAGGCAGTGAAAAGTCTATCATCAATAAACAAAATTCCATCTTTTTCCCCAAGCTTCCAATAAACTTTTTCATTTCCGAGCAACCAAAGAGAAGCATCGTCTACAAGGTCCACAACCGCCGCAAGAAGCAGCATACCAGGACTCGATTCATTCCATCGAAAAATCCGAACTCCAAACCACTCCAAACAAACTCGCGACCACAACGATGTCCATCCACACAGCTCGACAAGAACCTAAGCCCCGTCACTCTATCACTTCCAGTAAGAAGAAATTCACCGCACTCTAATACATCGTCTCAGCAGTCAGTCAAATCGATCGACGACGTAGTCAACCAATCTAAAAGCTCGGACGGGCGACGATCCCGAGCTCGCGATCCGCAATTCCCGGGAAAACGCAAGGACGCGATCACGGACGCGAAGCCCGAGGAAATGGAAAGGAAAACGAAGAAGAAGGGGGAGGGAGAGAGAGAGAGAGATACCCTGCGCTCGGCATTGACGACTTGGATGTCCTGAGCAGAACACGAGGGCAGGATCAAGAGGAGGGCGGCGAAGATCGAGATGGGAACGGCAGCTCGGAGCCGCAGCGGAGTCTCCATTGGTGGATGCCGCACCTTCGCTCCTCCCCTCTCTGCTGCGCTCGCTTGACCGACCAGCGAAGAAGACGACTCGCAGTCGCGCACAATGGCACTCGAAGGAAAAACAGGAAGAAAACGAAGGAGGAGGAGGAGATTGTGGGCTTATGGGCTTTCTAAGCGGCCCATTCGATTCATTTTGGGCCTCTCTGTTGCATGGATCGGGCTTCGGGTCGGGCCCGGTCCAGGACAGGCTCGGGTTTACTTGGAGTAAAATTAAAAAATTTCCCAATTCCATCCGGGTCATGCTGATTTATGTACAAAACGATGATGAAATAGGGCTTATATTTTATTGATAGTTTGTGCTTAGGCTCATGAATGGTTACTGCTATATCTAATCTCTTTTTTTTTGTAATTGAGAGTTGTAACAGAGATGTATGATGTGCTAATTATAATGGAATTCTCTACTGGATGTAGCTATAATTTAAGAATGAATTAGGATAAAATTTGGTGTCTCGATATCTCTTTCTAGCCTTTATTCTCTATTTCGTTGTGTTTGTGAGCCTAATCCTAACAATTCCTAATGAATTAAAAAGGGCTCTTAACTTAGTCATCATTTTGTACAAACTTGACGAGGAGGCATACCAAATTAGAGATATTATTTCTTTTCTTTTCTTTTTTTGAAAAGAATTTCTATTTCATGAGTAAAGATTATATTATTGGGAATAAGATGGAATGATTGCAATAATGAGCATCACTTAACCACCGCACTATATGAATCACACTCAAACTTAATTAATTGCCTTGGGCCACCATTGGCATCCTAGAGCGAGAATAGAAAAACCAACACATTGGATGTCATATATGTGGTCCTTCTCTAGTCTCTTGAGGTTTGGCTCAAGAAGCATTAGACTTTTTGGCCCGTGCACGCAACTATTTTCTCATTGTTCATGCGACGTCATAATGAATTAATTACAAGAATATTAGCTTAGACTAAAATAAGAAATATATCATCATCGTTTTTTAACGCTATATCGATTCTTTTCTGGAGGGCAAGCATTTGAATCTGACATTTTGTTATTCTTTCAATTATTAAAAACAAACATTGATTCTACTCACCCTTAATCGTCAGACCAAAAAAAACGAATGTAGATGAGGGTTAAATGAGAAAGTAAAGAATGAAATAAATTTCTTTTGGCATGAATTTACAGAAAATGTCTAAAAGTGGCCTTTGTTTGCATGATGGGCCGACAACAATCTGCCATGGAGATAACAGCAACATGTGGAAAGTGATCAGAACACTCTCGAACTGATCCCAGTTTACATGCAACGACTGATGCAGAACTCTGAGATTCCGAGCGGAAGTCAAAACATCAACTTCAGGAAAGCTCAGATGTCACTTACCTAACATGAGAGAGAGGTCCGAAAATGGCGTCCAAGAATCCAGAGGTTTGAATGGACCCATTCTTTGAGTCCAAACCAAGATAACCCATCGATCAAAGCACACTGCATTCTACATTTTCCCATTAATCATCACCTGCTTCGCACCCGGTGTGTTTAAACCTCCATCCCTGCCTTTTCGTGTTACCCTCGTAACTAATCTTTCTACCCTTTTGGGTCTCTCCCTCGCTCTCTCAGAAAACAGGAAAAAAGATCGCGTTTGGCACCGAGAAATAGGCGCCCTCTCGAGTTCTGCGCTCGCCCGCGATTTTTTATTCATCATCACCGTCATAATCACAGTCATCATCGCCTGGTCTTGTCATTGCTTTCTTGTTTGTCACTCCATCCTTCGGTGCCGTCGCTTTATATTCCAGCCGTTGGAGCTAATGTTTGGGTGGTAACTGGGGAGTGTGGTCGACTCTTAGTACTCGTTCATGGCGTGCGTGAAGTTGGGTTCCAAGCCTGAGGCCTTTCGCCTCGATGGCAACTCCTGGTGTGCTTCATTTCGTGGCTTTTCTGTGATCACTTCTTTAGTCTTTTTTTCTTTCATTTTAGCTTGGCAGTTTCAGTTTCTTAGGAAAATGAGATGCATAATGCGGGTGTTAGGTTGAAATTTGCTTTGTGGGTGTAATTTGTCTGGTGGATATGAGTTCGAAGCAGTCGTGTCCTTAAATGTTATGAGCTTATATTAGAAATTTGCTGGTTGATGTTACCATGCAACCCCAAAGCTTGATCAGCATAATTGGAGAGTGTAATTGGCCATTTCATCATTCTTCACTCATTTTCAAATTATTGACTGTGTAGTTGACCAGCATCCGTTCACATGTTATGCTTTTGCTGATTACACCAGTCTGTTTGCTTTTATGCGGCGGTCCTCCACATGATGAAAATTGGAATATGTTTTATCTTTCTTTCATAATCTGTGTCTTTTGGACTGATGCTGTCTGCTTAACACTTGGGTTGTGTCTGGATGAATGGTTTTGGGTCATACCGGAGCTGAAGTTCCTTGGTTAAACCAAGAGATAAAAAAGTCCTCGGAATTGCAGTAGCAGGAATTGTTATTCCAATTTGTCTGAAAACACCAGATTTGTTGCTCTTTAAAAGTTGGATCACTTTTTACTTGGGTTTACACAGTTGTATGGGGAACTATTTTTTGCATCTGAAACTATTTAGGTCTGTTAAAAGATGGTTTTTTAACCTTACTTTTTTGGAACTCTTCATTTGGATTAAACTTCAATTGTTTTTGTAGGATTTGCTCAACAGGGTTACCGAGTGATGTTGTAATTGAAGTTGGAGACACATCCTTTCATTTACATAAGGTTAGTTCTATCCTCGAGTTCAAGACTTGGCCTTTCTGGGTTGCTTTTCTTTTCTTGGTTAAATGCAAACTGGAGATCTTAATAATGGTAGGTAAAGGCCAGCATTATGAGACAGGAATTGTAATAACATCTGTGCAACTTCTTCAGTTTAATCCCTTGATTGTCAAGATTAGGTATTGAATTTCCTAATTTAAGATCGATACATTCAAAATCTTACTTACATGCGGGGCACATTACATCCTGGATTGACATTTTACACCATGATGTTTCTGCAGAATATGTATTGTTCATTTTTTCTTGGTTGTTCATTTTTTCAGTTTATGCTTCAGGGGAGGCATTTGAGCAAAATGTGGAATCTTCAATGTTGAAACATGTTGTGCCAATGATCTAATATTCACTGATGAGTTCTAAATCATTCAATAGAGAATATTCTGACAGTTGCTATGGTCCTGAATAAATTCTGTAAATTTTCTGGTTGTCAATATATTTGAATACAAATCCAGCTTATTTTTAAACCTTGAACAAAGAGGAAAGCATTCCCTGGTGGTTTATGTCAGATTAAGCTGTTTACTGAAAATTAAGGTAGGAATATGCGACAAAGATGGTCAAAATTCAAAATTGTAGCCAGACTCAGAGCTATTGTAGTTTGTGCACGCAGATACTGATTGACATTGACTTTTGATCACTAGATATCATGTATATTTCGATTTTTCATTTTTAATGAAGTTTTCTGTTTCCTATATTTCATCAGTTTCCCTTGCTATCTAGAAGTGGGTTATTGGAGAGTCTAATCAGAGAATGTTCCAGAGATAATGAGCAGATATGCACGGTGCGTCTCGACGAGATACCTGGTGGTGCCAAAACCTTTCTTCTCTTGGCGAAATTCTGTTATGGCGTCAAACTTGAGCTCACCGCAACAAATGTGGTCAGTATTAGATGTGCAGCTGAGTATCTCCGGATGAACGAAGACTATGGAGATGCTAACCTCATAGCACAAACCGAGAATTTCATGAATGAGATCTTCGGAAGCTGGTCTGACTCGATCAAAGCACTAGAAACCTGTGAGGAGGTCCTAACACAAGCAGAAGAGCTTCATGTTGTTTCACGATGCATCACTTCCTTGGCAATGAAAGCCTGTGCGGACCTGAGCATGTTTAATCCGCCAATTTCCTCTCATAGCGAATCAGAAAGTCCAGCCCGTGCTGCAGTCTGGAATGGAATACGTGCAGCTGGCAAGGCAGACGTTGTTAGCGAGGACTGGTGGTATGAGGACGCCTCCATCCTCAAGTTACCATTTTATAGAAGGCTGATTCTAGCCATTGCAAACAGGGGCATGAAGCCAGAAAGGGTAGCTGGGTCGGTCATGTGCTATGCAGTGAGGCACCTGCCATTAATGCGCAGGCAGTCTAGTGCAACCCGTTCGACTATTTCATCATCGTCCGAGGCTGATCAGAAGAATCTTCTCGAACAAATAGTTGAGTTACTCCCCTACCAAAAGGCTGTGTTTCCTACCAATTTCCTGCTTCGACTTCTGAGGACATCCATGATTTTACATGCTGGATCATTGTGTCGAGAGAATTTGGAGAGGCGCATAGGGGCGCAATTAGAGCAAGCCCTCCTTGAAGACATCCTTATACCAAACATGGGTTGTTCGGTGGAGACACTCTATGACATCGATTGCATTGAACGGATCCTCAATCACTTCATTGAGGAAGAACACGACGCGAATGATCCAAATGCAAACTGTGTGGAAGAACAACTGATGAGCGGTTCTCACGCCTTGACTCCGATGACAATGGTCGCTAATTTGGTGGACAGTTATCTTTCTGAGGTGGCGCCCGATGTTAACTTGAAGCTGCCGAAATTTCAGTCGCTTGCTGCTGTCTTCCCTGATTATGCCAGGCCACTGGATGACGGTATCTACCGTGCAATTGACATATATCTCAAGGTAAACGAGAATTCAGGGCTTTACTACTTCATTGGACAATTAGTCGGGAATGCTTTTTACCTATCTCTTTCATTCGAGCAAGAATTTTGGTAATTATTTTCTTTACCGGTTGGTATGAATTCTTGATCTGTCTCTCACCACAGCTCTCTCTTCTGACTGCTAAATTGCTTTAACATATCAGGCACATCCCTGGCTTACAGGCTCCGAGAGAGAACAACTATGCAGGCTCGTGAACTGTCAGAAGCTCTCGCTCGAAGCCAGCACGCACGCTGCCCAAAACGAGCGGCTACCTCTCAGGGTGATCGTACAAGTTCTTTTCTTTGAGCAACTCCGTCTCCGCACTTCAATTGCCGGCTTGTTCTTCGTGTCCGACAACCTCGACGCCTCACAGAACCCAAGTTGCAACCTTGTGCTCGCGAGGGCCGAAGCCCCAAACCCGGGGACTACGACCCAACAATTCGCCGTGGCAGCCGACGACGTGAGGGAGAGGGTTTGCGAGCTCGAGAAGGAGTGCTTGAGCATGAAGCAGGACCTGGAGAAGCTGGTGAAGACGAGAGGGAGCTGGAACATTCTCTTCAGGAGATTAGCTTTCCGGCTCAAGTCGAGATTTCCGAAACTGCCAAAGCTATCCAATGATGCTAAAGTTTCAGAGACACCAACATCACCTCTGATCGATGGCAAAGAAAACCATGGTGACACCGAAAAGGAAGAGCTGTTGAAGATTTAGTTGATGATGTTTGAAGAAACTTCTTTTCTATTGAGTCGTGTGCATGTCTCCCTCTTTTCCGTATATGGTTGTTATCAGTTAAATCTGTTAGTACGAGGCCTTTGATTTTGTTCTATCCTCAAGTTTCTGTTATGGTGATTCTTGATCTATTTTGCATTATTCTCTTTTATGGAAGCAATTGGTGCATGTCAACCGACGGATATTTCAATTGTACCTATGGCTAGAATGTCAGCGTGAGAGAAAATGCTTACAATCACAGTATCATGATATTAGACATTTTAGAATCTGCAGCAATCTCATTGGAACAGTTGTTCTTACCTTCCTCGTGAACCATCAATAGAAAAGCTAATGGATTACTAAGCCAAAGACTTCGTGAGGATTCTTCCAAGCCCATACCAATTGCAACTTTAGTGATTTAATTAATTAGACATACAAATCAATTTAATTTGGAGTCGCTATTGTATTATAGGTCGATTAGAAACCCAGATAAAGTGTGGGAGAACACTTTACTTCTGTGGAGATATCATGAATACGGGGGCTTGATTACGCTAAATAAATTTATTGCCATTTCGGTATCTTTTCCTTTACTTTTCAAATGCAATATTGGATGATTTTAATTTCAATCCACTAACATGCAATGGGTGATCATGCGGATGTGTAATCAAATGTAGCACTTAATAAATCAAAGGATAAATAATTTGCTAGAAATAGAACAAATCTCAACGCATTAAGGAAATCTTAACTTCAGTATGATTAATTTCCCAATATCTGCAAGATGTTAATTAAAAATGCATGCCCTAACATAATTTCTAAATGCAATAATGATTGTTTCTTTTTGGGTTTTTCTTGTTTGACAAAAGATTTTACTGTGTACAATGCATGAGATGCAATTTAATTCTAGGTTATGTCTACGTGGATTCTAATTTGACTAATGACATGTGACATGGATTATTTAGATGCAATTTTTATGTAACCTTATTACGATGACAAGCAAAAGAATTGAGAATTAATCAAATAAGACCTGCAAATTATGATGACTTGGAATTGATGACATGGCAAAGTGACGATGTGGCGATGATGACACGACAATGATGACAAGGAAATTAGGATATTAATTCTATATCTGAGATATGCATGAGATATTTTTAAGATTTTCTTTTAAGGCTAAAATGGAAAACTACCTAAATACGTGATTATCTAATTTAATTATGAAATAATTTATATTAAATCGTATTTTAAATTAGGTAATTTCCTCTACATGGTTTCTAGATATGCAATTCTAAATTAGAAAACTAATATGAATGCAATCTATTCTAAATGCAATGCAATTTTGTGTTTTTCAAAGGAAAGTTTCCTGAATTAATAACATGCAATATATAAACCCACATAATTAAATATTGACCACATTTAAAATAGGAAATAAGTGTAACCGAAGATCCAATCTTAGGTCTTAAAGATCGAAACCTCAATCATCAAGCATATAATGCAATATATCAAACTACGAAACTTCCTATTCGAGGGACGCCTAAAACATTGCACTAAATTGAGTTAGATTCGAAATAATTAGGAAAATTATCCAAAAAGTCCTAAACCTATTGCATTTTTGCCAATTTAGTCTTAAATCTTTTAAGTTTGGCAATTTAGTCCTAAACATTTTCATTTCTTGCCAATTGAGTCCATCCAGCCAATTTTGGCCGGTCGACGCTGACGTGGCTATCGGCCGGCACTAGCCATCCAGCTAACGCTGACATGGCAATTTTTAATATTTTTTTTTCGAATTTTTAAATATTTTTTTCTTTTTTTTTTTAGGCAAGGTCGACCTCACCAGCCTCTGGCAAAGCTCGCCCCCTCACCACCCCCCCCCCCTCGGCCACTGGCGAGGGCAAGCCTTGTCGGCCCTTGGCTGGGCCAAGCTTACCTCTGGCCGGTCCGACGACCGGCCAAAGGAAAGAAGGTCAAAAAAAAAGGAAAAAAATAGAAATATATATATTCGAAAATTACCACGTCAAAGTTGGCTGAACAGCCAGCGTCCGCGTTAGCTCCGGGTAGCCAAAATTGGCCATATAGACTCAATTAGCAAGAAGTAAAAAGGTTTAAAACTCAATTGGCAAACTTGAAAGGTTTAGAACTAAATTGGCAAAAATGTAATAAGTTTAAGACTTTTTGGACAATTTTCCTGAAATAATCCATATTAGATGGCTAGATATTCAAAGTGAACAAGCAAAATGGGTACCTAAATTGGATTATGAATTACCGACTCAAACGACAACCGATAGAGAGGGGATCGCAAGGAAGATTAACGGTAGTGGTAACCGACGAGAAACAACAAGATGCGAGAACAGTAATGTAGGGACTGTGAACATTGCAAAGGGATATCTAGATCTTTAATGATCGATTCCTTTGGTGGAGTTGAAGAACAAGGTGTCGTGGAGGTCTTCTCAAAATGTGAACACATTCCGACTTAGAACGACTGTGTGTTATGTTTTCGCAAGACCACGGATGAGCTCTCCATTCTTGATCCACAAGGCCAACCGATTCGATTTTCTCCATCAAGACATGCTCCCAAATATTTTCTCATCAACTCCACCGGACAAACTCAACAATAACATCTTACCATACTCTACGCAAAATTTGAGCACGACCCAACAGTTAACGTATGCGTACTCGTTGATTTTGTGAAACTGCAGAGTGAAATATTTCTACAGTGCGTTTGATAATCATTCTGTTCTCGAAAATAATTTCTATTCAGAAATGATTCTTTTCTATTCCATGATTGGGAACAATTTCTAAGCATTTGAAGGTATTTGGTAATTGCCCAAAATTTCTATTCTTGAAATACAAAAAGAACATAGATTCATTTGGTAACTGCACAAAATTTTTTTTATTAATAATATTTTAAATATTTTAATATTTCTTTCTTTTATTTTTATTTTTATTTTCTTCTTCTTTCCCTTCCTTGGCCATGGCCAGGTCGCCAGTGCCGGCGAATGGCCACAAGCCAGGGCCAGTGAGGGCGTCATGGCCCTCGCCAGATTCGACGAGGGCGACTTGTGGCTTGGGTGAGTGCCGCCGTCACCATTGCCTTTGCCAGATCCGGCGAGGGCAGCTAGCGGCTTAGGCGAGGGTCACCTTCGCCAAATCCTGGCAAGGGTGGCTAGTTGCCTGGGTGAGGGCGAGGGCGACGGCGAGGGTCCAGCCCTCGCCAGCCCTGGCCTATGGCCAGTCGCCAGTGGCCAGCCCCAGGCTAAGAAGAAGAAGAAGAAAAAGAAAAAGAAAATTTCTTTTCCATTTTTTATTCTTGTTCCCATAATCAAGAAGTAATTTTTTTTTATTTCTTGATTCTGTTCTAAAACTGATTCTGAAAATAAATTTGTGCAAATTTGTTCCCGAGGACAAAAAATTTACCAAACGGATTTCTGTTTCAAAACTGATTCTGAGAACAAAATGATAAAATCAATTACTATTTGGCCAGTTACCAATCGCAACCCTAGTGACTGGGGAAGAGAAAGCTCATGTGTGTATTTGTGTGTGTGTGTGTGTTCTCTTGTGTCATTTTCCTTTTTATTATGTATTGCTAACCCCTTTGTGAACCCTCCAACATAAATATTTATAGTAGTAAGTCTAGGGATTCTTTTAAGAACAAGACACCCCTCCCATTCCTAATTTGTATCAGTAAGATATATTGCATATCATTCCAATGATAATATCTTTTATCTCCTTTCAATTCAATCAAATAAAGCAATCTTCCCAAATTTATAATTCCCCATGTGGGATGCATATGCAATCTTATTGATCTCTGAAGGGCCTCTAAAGAGCTTGACAAAATTTCGTTGTCCAGGGCTTTCGATAATTCAATTAAACTCGGAACTCTCTTGCTTTAGTCCATTAAATCCAATGCAATATTATATGGCTTAATTAAAATGCTCATAATATCTATATACAATTTAACTAATATTATTGTTTAGAGCTCATCATCGATCCCTAATTATCTATTGCAATGGATGTCTAAATGGGTTGACAAGATGTAGATCTCAACAATAATTAAACAATATCGCTTGAAATTTCGATAGGAGAAGACCCGATTTGTATGAGTTCCAGGGTAAGATTACTCAAAATCTTTGACCTAACAAAGTTATTTTCTCTTCCGTTGCCTAATCCTGTATATCCTAGATGCCAAAAGAAAAATAGAAAAAACCGGTGTGTACTCATGGTACTCAGCAGTTCTACATTGTATACAGCAGTCAATTACTCTGTTGTCCACCGTATCTCGACATGTATCACCCCGTTCTTAGAATCGATCAAGTGATATTTCTCGTTGATCCGCCCGTTGTGCACAACATCGCTGAGATTGATTTGCACGTGGCCTAAAGATTCCTGCGGCGCAATCTCACTATCAAAATGCGAAGGTTGTAGAAACAGGAAGAAAGTACATGATCCAGATATAAGAGTAATCGGCACTAGTTAAGATGGTACTAACCTTCGACCGAAAGCTAATGCTGGTTCGCTTGCTCATTACTGCAATGTGGATCTTGTCATGCAAAGGAGGCTCATCGAGCATGAACTGGAATTCTTCATTCCAGAGAGGATTGCGCGTCTTCCTCAGCATCTAATAAAACAGAATGCACCATAAAACGGTGGCCTCCAGACACTACAAAAGTCATGAAACAAGATAGCACAGACACCGTATTGACATTTCACAACTAGGCTAGTTTGAGAAATGGGTCAAGAGCAGCAGATGCACCGAGTCAAGAATTACCTTTGTTTTTTTCTTCTCGCCCCTGAATATCACTAATGCGTATGGATTATTGTGCTTCTCCCCTTCTACGTCCTCAGCTCCTTGAACAATAACCGAAAGTAAGCCCGCTCCGCCGTCATCAGACACTTTACCAACTCCGCTTTCGATTCTTCCATAGCCATTGGGAAGAGCATTAAAGCTTCCACTTTCTTCCTTGAAAGGAACAAAGGTTAGTTCCACCACCAGCTGGCCTCTTCTTTTCTTATCCTGGTGATCACCAATATCTGTGTGCTTCATCAAGTCGAGAACAAACTCCTTTTTCTCGTGGGGTTTAAGCAAGTTCAGAGGAACTAGTTGCATCCCCAGTCTGTCATGCGCGCCTACCTGCCGACAAGAGGGATTAGAGGAAGGAACAATGGGTAAATAAAACTCATTCAGATTAAAAGAAGAAAAAGAAATTTCATATTAAGGCTGCATTTGTTTGGAGTAAAACCATTTCCAGAAAAATGTTTTCAGGCTTTTCCACCTATTTGAACACCAGAAAATGAATCAGTCGACAGAAAACATTTTCCATTAACCAAAAATGGAATGCTGACTTTAGAAAATAAATTCCCCTCCCATGAAAGGGGAATCTTTTCCCCAAAGAGACACCGTCGCGGTGCTGCCAATGCAACACCAGTGAGCATCTCTCCCTCTCCCGGGTAAAACCATTTCCTTCAACATAAAATTTTTCATGAAACAAACATACCCTAAACATAGATAACAGTGTAATTGCCAGCACTCAAAAGAGAAGAACAAAGTTTTCAAAGATTTGAGATTTTTCCATATTTTGGAAGTTTCTTGGAACGGGTAAAATTAAACGGCAGTTTTAATCTCTAAAAGCAGGAGCCGCCTATGATTGTCCATTGTCTGTAGTTTTGTCTAGCTTTAAAAGATAAAGAAATATTAAACTGCTTCAACCTCAGCTTTTGAGCTCCTTTCTAGCTACTAAATAATGGGGAATAGCAGAAGAACCTTGTCCCAGTCAAAGACTTGCATATGCAAAATCTGAGACTGCGGATCCTTCACTATAAACTTGAAGTTCTCATTCCATTCGGGATTCAAGTTCTTCCTTATGATGGCGGTCTTCTTGGCTGGAAGTATGTCTCCGCTCAGTTTGAGTTTGACATAAGGGTCTGACGCCCCCAAAAAGTCCATTTTCAAGAGCTTCATTGCGCGGACAACCTTCACGCGCAGTATTCCTACTGGTTGTGCCGCAGCCACTCTGCACAAGATATTAAAAGGACAGAAGTAATAAATTGAACAAGTGTTGATCTCTACATGTAAGCAAGATATGATCCCATCAAATATGGTTTCAAAAGCTTACGATAGTATTATGTTTTCCTAGTACATGTGATCTACATGAACTTACGTCGAAGCATCAAGAATGGGTATTTCAAGTGTTTGGGGCCAGAGATACATGTTCGCAATCTGTTTCTTAATCGTCTCCTGCATGTAGACGGAATCAAATGGAAGTTACACGTAAAAACAACTTATCTTGTCGACGAACTTGATCGTAATCCAGCTTTCCACAGGATAATTAATAGTTCCGCACCTGAACAAATCTGTACAAGCCAGGTATCGACATAATGTCCCCTCCCAAAATTTTCATTCCAAAATCTACATGTGGCTGCAACAATTGACCACAATTTATCATAAGAAAGTGCTACGCACTCGTCCACAAATGTTTTCATATACTCTAAGCCAAGACCTACCTTCTCCATCAATGATACCGTGATATTTGCGAAACATGGGAAAATAGGGACTAGGGGCTTCAGTTTGATCCTCGGAGTCATAAATATTTGCAAATCAACCAACTGGAGGAAGAACAATAATCAGCATCATCCTCTTCATATGAATCAAAAAACATTATTACTGTTTGAGGCTTGTCTTTAACCTCTTCTGACCTGGATTTTGATATGCAGAGACAACACTCTCAGGCACAAGATTATGTTGGGATTGCCTGCCCACCTAATGACTGGTTCCATCACTAGTTCTTTCTCGTTAGTCTCATAAACTTTCATTCCTGAGAAGCACATAATGAGAGGGGAAAAACAAATGAAAGACAGGACAGAGAAAGGATGTCAATAGAGAAGCGTCTCCTCAAATTGTTTTAACGATGTCACTAAAGCATACAAGCAAAGCATTTGATTCCACAGACAGACTGTTCAGCCTTTGCATGAGTTTGCAGTTTTTGGATATAAAGAACAAAGTGAAAGTGAATGTTTTCCTTTTCTTAAGGGAAGCTAGACTTTTTGGACAACTCCTTAAATACAGAAAGCTCTTGCATCATTTTGCAGGGGCATCTGTTTTTATACTTCAGAGTTGCTTTAAATAGAAACAGCGAATTAACCATTTTTTTTTGCGGCATTATAAATGTCCCATCTGGAGGGGGGTTGGAGGGGGCTATAGTAAACATACTGCTTGCTTACCATGAACTGTGGGCGGAAGAGTTCCAAGACTTAACTTCTCAAACTCGATATCTTCAATTTTGTACTTTCCAATGTACTCCGCAAACATAGGTTCCGCTGTGCTTCTTATATTACCACAAATTGCCTGTACACGAGACTCGAGTAATGCTCATATAATTCTAAATTCAGCAGAAAAAGGTAAAAAAAACCGTATATGCTACTACATTACCTTATCGAGGTACAGCCACATGTCCAAGATGAACTTGTTCAACCAGTCGACCTGTGCGATTCCAAATTATGGTCAAAGTAGCACATAGAAAATGCGACCATTTCGCAATACCATGAAAGAAAACCCAAAGAACTTACCCTATCATAGTCCGGACTCTTGATCCATAGAGGAATCTCCGGTAGTATCTCCTGCAAGGCACTTGTATCCAACTCGTGCAGGGGTTTAACAACTGGTTCCTGCGAGTAATGCAGGTAACAGCCAAGCTGAGATGCTTTCCACACAAATTTTGATCTCTCTCAGAATTTTGATAAAACGAATTAGAATTAGATTTAGTTTCGTTCAAAAAATGGCGGAAGAATGGTATGTGTACGGTCAATATGGCACTGAAAGATGAAGCATCTTCCTTTTCTTAATTATTATGAGCCATAGAAAAGAAGCTTCTTTCTGTAATGCTTTACAAAATAAAGAGGAAGTTGTTTTTCCTTCAGAGCCACTCAGGGAACCATTGAACAGAAGAGCTCCATGTCCTTAAGAATCTTTGAGAAAAAGGGGCTAAAAAGCATTCCAGAATTAGAACCACTTAAACTCGGTAAACAACACAAGATCGTGCTTGCCGACTCGATGGTCATCTTATTGGATAAATTTTGCATGCAACGACTAAGAATGTGGTCATTATTTACGCCTCCTAGGTATTCTCATTGTCCTGTCCATTTTATGTTCGAGTTTGCATAAATTTGCATTTGTCCGGAAGGCGAAAGACCAAATGACTAAATACAATTAATTAGGATAAGAAATTACAATTAAAACCACATGAACTCCAAGTGAAACAACTGTCTCGTGAACATTGGAAATGCCACTTTCCTTGCAGGCCTCTCTCTCTCTCTCTCTCTCTCTCTCTCTCTCTCTCTCTCGTCAGAAAATAACAGGAGGAAGAAGAGGTCAATGACTTGCAAAATTTCAAATCTTTTTATTTTGTGTACAAAACTTGTCGACCTTGACCATCAAGACTGACTGAAAACGAAAAGCAACCACATCGTCGAATCTCAAATCAAGAAACATAGCTTTCAGAGAAGAAAAGATATGATTGATCAATCTACACATGATAGACGAAAAAATCCGATACTTAATCTCAACCTCAGCTCAGATATTAAAACTCCATAAGAAACTCATCATCCAATTGCATTTAGAAAAAAAGAAAGAGAAAACCCAAATCTCTATTGTGGAAGAAGATGGCAAGCTCAAGTTCCAGTCGATGAACGCTCTGAAAAATGCAGGACATAGCAGCATCGACAAGATTTCCGAAAGAACTGATCGTTGCCGTTAAAATTCCGATAAAGCCACAAACAAGAGAGTCCTTCCTAAGCTGAGAGATGATCAAACAATAGAAAAGCACAAATCCACAAAACAGTTGTCGCGTGTATCCACAGAGTAAAGAGCAAATGCAGCACAACAGATGATCAAACAAGAACTCCGAACTGGGCAAAAAAAAAAGGAAGAAGAAGAAGAGAGGCTCTTACCTCGACATCCTTAGGCTGAGAATAAACAAAAAGATAAAACCCCACGACGAGGCCAAGAGGAAAGCCGATCGCAAATCCAAGAATTCCGAAGATGGTACTCAAAAACCCCATCTTTGTTCTTTCTCGGTCGTGCTTCACTCCAAGAAGCTGGTGGTGGCGATCAAGAAAAATAGGAGAGCACTCACGAGTGCATGAAGAAGAAGAAGAAGAAGAAGAAGACGAAACAGAGGAAGACCAAGGTGGTGGTTTTCAGGGAGACGGAGGTGGCGATAACAACGAAGGGGGAACTGGATTCTTGTTGGGAGTACGCGAAAAGATAAATGATCAATTCGTAAGCTTTTTGAACCGGACCCGCCCGAAAGAGAACGTTTCCTCGCTTTTGCTCGCAGACTCTTCAAAACGAAGTGCGCCGTCGTCTCTGCCCTGCTCCAAGCTTCCAAGTGGTGATCGTTCCTCGTCCTCCTCGTCCTCCTCCTCAGGTCACGATTCCCGACACAACGGACGCATCGAGGGGTGCAATGACCATTTCGTCACTGTACTTTGTTCTTCTTTCTCCTTCACTCTTCTTCTGCCATGGAGGAAGTGCTTGGAAGATTCAATTCTACCAACAGCGGAAGGCTATGTGCGAAAAGAATATATGCAGAATATTATTCGGCCGAGTACAATGAAAGACTCGTAGCATGTTTGGTTTATGCCTTCGAAGAAGCAGAAAATCACACTTTGCTTTTCCGGAAAAATCTTAGATATTATCGAGATCTTTGAAATAAGATGAAAGTCATAAAGCTTTATCTTAACGTGGAATATTGTCCCCTTAAATTTTCAATTTAATCAGTGTGATGCCTAAAATTTTGATACATATTTAATCTGATTCCTGAATTATATGAAAATGCTCAATATTATCCCTAAATTTGAATTAATGGAATGTTCAACGTTAAACATTTTCGCACAATCCAGAAACTAAATTGAACATGTACCAAAAGTTTAGAGATCACTAGGGGTGTTAACGGTTAAGGTGTATGCTTAAATCGAATCGAATCGAATCTCGAGCCAAACCAAATATGAACCGAACCGAAAACCCTGGTTCAGATGAGAAAATCGGATATTAGGGTTTCTCGTAACGATTTTAAGAGGAGTGAGAAAGAGCATCCGGTTTTGTTGAGAATTTCGGTTTGGTTGGGTTAACCGAACCAAATCGGAAGAAAAAAACGTTTCGCTTCCGATTTCGATTGATACCCTTAGGAACCATACTGAACAAATTAAAAACTCAGAGACTACATTACACGTTAGATCAAAATTCAAGAATCATATTGAATAAATTAAAAGTTTGTAGGCCACGTTGCACAGCCAACAAAAAATCCATGGGCTATCCGTGTCATCATCCCACTTTAAATAATGGGCAAAATCTCGGGGGTCCGAAAGGGGAGAAGCCAAAGCAGAACGTCCTTCTAAAGAGCGACCCAGAAGGAAATCTCAAATCTAATTTGATCCTTCTTCCTTCCTTCCTTTCCCGCTAAGCGATAGAGACAGGTAAGGAAAAGGAAACAAAAGCGCAGCGTCCGTCCAACCCTTGCTCGGGGCTGTCTCGGCGGTGGCTTCGAAGGGAGCGAAGCCAACGGCCCGGGATCTAACACGGCCAGATCAAACCCTGCGACACGTGCTAAGCCACGACCGGCCCCAGGTCCGCCGTCTTCCCCTTCGTGGAATCCGATGCTCGGAATCATTCGTGGTATTGAATTTTTTGGCTTACATTATTCGTTTCGTATGCATGTATGTGGGGCTGGTTGGTTTGGTTGGTTTGGTTTTTACTTTTGTAGAGGAGAGGAACGTGACAAAGCACAGACACTCCCCTTTGTCTGCAATTGCAATTAACCCCTTTGCTTCGCTCGTCTGTCAATTTGATTACCTTTTGTGGTGCTGGTGGCCAACTTGCGAAACTTGGTAAATTAGCAGAGGGCTTTTGTCGAACGATCGCGAGACTCACAAGAAAAGGCATCGGCTTTCATCCATCGGATCACGCAGATCTAGCGCGAGAGACTTGTTTGGATCTCCGTCATCGCTCGATATGAGCAAAACATTTCAATCGCTAGACCACACGTCTGATCTCGTCTCGCTAATTTTTCCTCTTTTTATATTTTGAGGATTTTTTTAATAAGTATTTACGTACACTTGCTAAACCAAAGATTAAATGAAAAAAATTAAAATTTTTTTATGCATTGCCTTTTTCAAATCATGCGAAATTAATATTTCAAAATTAAATTAAATTAGATCTGTCAGGCCTTTCAAAATCCCAGATGATATTATTTATGGGGGTTCCCCCAAGTGTGAACGCATTTGGGTGAATCGTGCTTCAAGCAGCGAGATATTTAAATGCTAAGGCCGACAAGATTTAATTAATTAATTAATAATATAATCTCGGATTAGAACATCTTCCCGAACTCTCAAGCTTTTTACTAGGGTGAATTCCCTAAAAGACTCCAATGTTTAGGTCAAATTTCAAATTTGTCCTGAACTTTTTTTATTTCAGAAAAAATCTTAAATTTTAGGTTCAGTGTAAATTTAGGATTGGACCTAAAGTTTGAAATAATAAAAAGTTCATGGTAAATTTACGACTGGACCTAAAATTTAAAATTTTTTCTAAAATAAAAAAAAGTTTAAAAATAAATTTAAGACTTGATTTAAAGTTGATGGTCTTTTAGGGAATTAGACCCTTATTTTCGCTAATCATGGTTTTGCTTAGGGAAGTGGAGATCCTGCCTAATTAAAAAATCAATTTTTTCTCTTCTTTTTCTCTTTTGGTGATCGTTAGTTCCCAGGTGTGAACGTGCGAACCGGGTCGCACTTGTCGTGTACTCGGACCCGAAAGTGCTTCGACTTTTCTTTTTCGCATTTGGCGCTTCTTCTCTTCTTTCTGCCTGATATTCGATCCGATGACAGCACGATGACCAGTGAGAGCTCGCCACGTGTGACGGGGGGGCAGTCCTTTCTGAATTTTTTTTTTTATATTTGGTGAAATCGAGTTAAGAAAATGGGTCTAAATTATTGGGCCGACGGATTAAGATGTCTAGTTCGACAAGATTAAGGATAGTAGGAGGGGTTTACATTTCAGAAGATTCAGATGCTTCTCCAATCAGTCGCTTTGCGTGCCCGCTTCCAGATAAGAAAGGAAGAATTTAATCAATCACGAATCGAATTTCTTCTTGGCGAAGAATTGAGTTGATGGCCAAACTAATTACCAACCGCAGTGGCCTTTGCCTGGTGAAATGCCATCTGTTGCGGGCGCAGATGGAAATTATTCATTTAGACACGGCACTGGGTCGGAGTTTGAACGCACGTGCTCGAGTTCGATTCCAATGCATTTTCAAATGAACAGGAAAATTGTTCAGAAAATCCGAAATTTATTGCATTTTTACCAATTCAGTTCTAAATCTCGAGTCCATCCGTCCAATTTTTTTTTTGCGGGAAATCGCTGATGTGAACGCCGGCATTGACATTAACAATTTTTTGTAATATTTTGATGTTTTTCAAAAAAATTTCCTTTTTTTTTTCTGTCCTTCTTGCTCGACCTCACCAACCTCTGGTGAAACTCGCACGCCCCTGGGCGAGGGAGAACCTAGCGATGGCAAGGTTGGCCTCGTCAATGGCCGGCGGAGCCAAACTGTGCCGGAGGTTAGGAAGGCAAAAGAAAGAAAGAAAGAAAGAAAAAAAATAAAAATAAAAATAATATTAAAAATTATCAACGTCAATGCTGACAATCCTATGTAGGATGCTTGACATCCATGTTAGCGATTTTCCTATCAAAATTGGCTGAATGGACTCAATTGGCAAAACGTTAAAATGTTTAGGACTAAATTGACACAATTAAAAGGTTTATGACTGAATTGGCAAAAGTACAATAAATTTAAGACTTTTTGGACAATTTTCCCTCTATAAACTCAAGTTTGACTATCGTCGAACTCGACTCGATTGACAGATAAATCTTACTCGACACCCGAATTAACCTTGAGCTCGAGCTCGGATTCTGCAAGCACGCGATAAAAACGAAAAAGTTTAACGACTTTCATCTATTAATTCGTGCTCATAAATATAAGTACCCAAAATCTACAACCATACAATCACCCGATTAGGCGCGCAAATCGTGCGAGAGACTTGCACATGATGGGGAGAGAAGATGGACTCATTACGTGACGAGCATAACACTGGGCGGCAGATTACTTAAGATCCAAGTAATTTCGCAGTAAGCAGGCAATGAACAGCATAATCTCCAAATTAATTAGTATAATCTCCCTCCAACTAAGCACGGCCTTGTTGTCCCAGCGCGGCCAAAATCACAACCCAGGATCGAGTCGCACCATCTGCCAATTGTCTCCAACTGTGTCCAGCCAATCCATGCAAATCAGCGGGCCATCTGTCCGCTTTTTGATGGTCCTGGGACACGACAAAGTTCCTCGTCAAGATGCGACGTCAATTCTTAATGGTCGAATACGAACGGATTGAGTGCCAACTAACCCAAGACTTCGCTTACCACGAGAAAGTCGATTAGTCGCTAATCCACGCGTGCTTCGTCAGCGTCGTTCCGTAAGTCGTCGAGCTTTATAGAGATATGACGAGGAGAAAGATTTAGAACATGCGAATTCTAGGGCTAAATAGCTATCATGAAGGAACGGATTTGACGAGGACGAGGACTCACCCTTTGCTCACGGTGGATATGCTATTGACTAATTCTTCGGGAAAATTGTTCGAAGAGTCGTAAATCTACTGCGCTTTGGTCAATGCAGTCCTAAGCTTTTTAATTTTATCAATCGAGTCATAAATCTTTTCACGTTTTGCCAATTGAATTAATCTGGTCAATTTTCACCGAAAATCACTAACATAAAAAGCCGGCTGTCCTTACATGGCACGGCCGACTGGATGGGCAGAGCTAATATGGAAGGGTTGGCCTATCCTCACCGGTCGTAGGGGAGGGCCGTGATGCCCTCATCGGCCACGAGCGACGGCTTTGTGGTCCCCGCCATACTTGGTAGAACAAAAAGGAAAAGAAAGAAAGAAAAAATAAAAATTATAAAAAAATTTCATGTCGGCATCGGCTGTCTTATGTGGTACTACCGGCATCCACGTCAGTGATTTTCTAGTTAAAATTGATCGGATAGACTCAATTGAAAAGACGTGAAAATGTTTAGGACTCAATTGATATAATTAAAATGTTTATGACTGATTTGGCGAAAGTGCAATATTTTTAGAACTTTTTGGACAATTTTGCCTTGATTTTCATCACAATGTTTTACTTTGGTTGGCTTACAATGAGAAGATTATCAATAAATCCTAATTCATTAAAAAAAACTTAATTATATAAACTACTAGTACCGAGTGCTGCGTAGGAAAGAAACTAATCGCGTTTTGTACGAAAGATATGACTAAAGCTTGGAAAGGAAATGAATTATACGTACGCATGAGAAATGCCTCTTCTATCTTTACGCAAGATTTGAATAATTTTGTGTCAAAGTTCGGGCCAAGCCCGTATGCAGAAGTGTCAAAAAAGCCCGAGCCGGTCCGAACTTAAGGTTAGTCAATATGGGCTTGGCCCAAAGAGATTTGAAATCTCTTTTAAGAAGGTTTTTGCGAGATGGAAAAGATACCCAATTTTTTATATTGAAAAATTTCGGAAAAGAAAATAAAAGCATGCATCTTTCGTGAACAAGAGTATAAAAGTGTCATTGGATTATATGGGCTACTTACATAGTCCAGATAGACTATGTGGGCTACTTCTCGTTAAAATTAACTATGTGGGACCTTAAGGTTTGCACTCCCAATAATGTTTTGAATTTCACTTCTGTTAGTTTCCGTTAAATTAAATTAATACCCTTTGGGCCTTGTACGTAAGTAGCCTATATAGTCCAATGACACTTTTATACTCTTGTTCATGAAATATGCATGCTTTTATTTTCTTTTCCGACATTTTTCAATATTAAAAATTGGGTATCTTTTCTATCCCGCAACAACCTTCTTAAAAGAGATTTCAAATCTTGAAATAATCTTTTCTTTTCACAAGTACAATTTATTTATATTGTGTATTTTTCAATCGGTACTCTCTATCCATTTTATAATAATTCGAATATTTTGCGACGAACTTAATCTCACAATCGTTGATTTCTCGCACCCACGCGATGCGCGCCCCACATTTGCCGGTGTGAATCATCTTGCATGGCCAATGCCGGAATCTGACCGCGTGCTTTGAAAACCTAAGCTTGCGAGAAGAAAGGTTTTCTACTAACCATGACCCAGTATCGAGTTACGTTCGATCACACTTGTTGATGAGTGTAGCCAGGTATACGGGGATGGTTCGGGATGAATAGATTTTATCGAGAGTTAAATTTTGGATTAATTAACAGCAGGAATTTGGTCTTAATAAATAATTAGTTTTGCTAATTTGGAGTGGACTTAAGGGCATCGCATCTTTTGCTCCACATTGCGGATGCAAAAACCATTCTGATTGCCTTCAGAATTAGGTCTGCTCATCAATTATTGGTCAAATGGAGTTGTTGGATCCCACGCCATCTCCTGGTCTGTGCACAAATCATTTAACAAAACAAAATTAAAAAAAATAGTCGAAAATTAATAAAAGAAGCATCTCTTTTTTTTTTTGGTCGAAAAAGAAGAAGAAGCATCTCTTTGATTGCATCTAAAGTGGAAATTTCTTCCTCACTACTGTCATTGACAACGAAAAAGCATAAGATATTAGTTAATTTAACCAATTTTTTTTAAAAAGATGCTATTTCCACCTTATTTTATGAATTTAATACCTATTTTTTCTTGCAAGTTTCTTCTCCAGCATGGGCTTCTAGACGAAGGAGCGTTTGACATGCATATAGTCTAACTTGATCCGGATTTTCTTGATATATTAAGTATAAATCTACAAGTAAGTACCTAAAATATATATAATAAGTACATAAGTTCCCATTTTCTTCTGGACTTATCAAGAAATCGGATGGATGTAGACACCCTTTGGATTCTTCCAAGGTTGCAACTTGTTGAGGGAATAATTAAATTCACAATTAAATTCCCAACATTAGGAACTCAATGATAATAATTGCATGTACACATGCATATTATTCAAAAGTATGAATAAAATTCCCTTGCTTTAGCTCAAGGACAAAAGTCCATCTAAATAAACATAGGTTCAAGAAATTCGACAATCGATTTAATTTAAAAAAAAAGAGAAAATATAACGAAAAACTCCAAGTTATGCCACTTATGATAAATTTACTTAGAACTTTTTTTTGTGACACGAAAAATCTCAAACTATGTCACTTGTAACAAATTTACCCTGAACTTTTTTTTGTGATATGATAAACTCAAAACTATGCTACTTGTGACATATTTACCGCACAATACTTTGGCCCAAGGGCATTTTCGTCTTTTTTTCTTTTTCTGTTTTTTTTCCTTTCTTCTCTCTTCCCTCCATCGGCTATGGCGGAGAGAAGCCGGCGAGGGTGGCCCTCGCCGGCGTTGGGTTTGGGGGAAAAAAACGAAAATGCCCTTGGGCCAAAGTATTGTGGGGTATATATGTTACAAATGGCATAATTTGGGGTTTTTCGTGACACAAAAAAAAGTTCAGGGTAAATTTATCACAAGTGGCATAGTTTGGGATTTTTCGTGTCACAAAAAAAAGTTCAAGGTAAATTTATCGCAAGTGGCATAGTTTTGGATTTTTTGTGATGTTTTTCCAAAAAAAAAACCAAAATCTCATATATTTATGGTTGAAAATTATAATATGACATCAAAGCTGGAGTATCAAAAGTACATCTCACATAACTTATTTACCGGATTTATAATGAAGTTATATACATCATGATCGTGTATACATTTTGATCATTTGGTTAATAGTTGAATATGAAACTTCTAGGAACCCCGTAGATATACTGTGTTCAATCCTACAGAATTTTTCTGTTGTGCTAACAAATTTAAAGAGTGTTGTTAAGTGTAAGAAATCTGTTGGTAAAAATAATGATCATTGATTTTTTTTTTCCAAGTAACGAGTTTGCTAACAATTTTATGAAATTACCAACTTATTTGGAGTTTGCAAATTCCCAAATTTTGTACAAACTTATCTACTTTTATTTACATATCTTACTAATGCTTTGAATTTACTAACTCTTTAACGAAATTAGTAAGACAAATTATAGTGATTTACTAACTTTTGTCAAATTAGATTACTTAGTTTTGGGTTACTGACTATCTTTGAGTTATTTACCAACATTTAATTTGCTTTAATCTACCAACTTTCCGGTTAAAGTTACCAAGTTTTATTTGTCTTGGTGCTATTCCCTAAATTTAATAATTCTTTTAAAAATTACCAATCAAAATGAGCTTGATTCACCAACTCTTCTCGCATATTTACCACATAGTATCGGTTGCCAAGCCTGTTTTGAATTAGTTACCGACCTTTAATTATTTTTAATTTTGAATTTCCTTAATTTTTCTTATCGTTTCTAAACTTTTATTTGCTTTTCCTAGCAACTCTTGTGATTTACCAATCCTTTTTAGAGATTATCACTAAGTTAAGTAAAGCGACGTAGCAACTTTCTTCAATTAAATTATCCACTAGTCTTGAGCTACCAATACTCACTTGAGTTACTTACCAAATTTATTTTTCTTTTATTGGCCAAATTTTATTATCTTCTACTACCTTTTATCTTTCCCAACTCCTCCCATTTATGTTTTCTCCACAACATGCGACAAATACATGATCATACGCAATCACATCTTTTTCCATCGATCTTTTTCATATAAAATATGCAGAATTTCTCGACCTTTCAATTAATCTCCATTGAATGAGCTAGTCATCCCGATTCAAATAGCACCCGATTGACTGGACATATAGCTTTATACTCTCGACAATCATCTCGAGAGAATAAGCTAACCCTAACCCAATTGCCAAATATATGGATTAGGCATGAGTTTGGCCACGGTTTGATTAAGTCAGGTAATTGGGTGACTTCGAGTTCGAGACTCCAAACTACCAAATCAAGATGCGAAAAAACACAAGAGCTTAGATAATTTGATCATTTTTTTAAAAGATGCTATTTCCACTTTATTTTACGTTTTTAATGCCTCTTTTTTACTTGCAAGGAACTTCTCCAATATGGGCTTGTAGACGAAGAAGGGTTTGACATGCAGAGAGTCTGACTTGATCAATATTTTCTTGATATATTAAGTATATATCCACAAGTAAGTACCTAAAATACATATATAATTAGTACGTAAACTCCCATTTTCTTCTGGACTAATCAAGAAATCGGATGGATGGAGACACCCTTTGGATTCTTCCAAGGTTGCAACTTGTTGAGGGAACACATCAGTAACTCGATGATAATAGGGTTACTATCACGAAAAATTCCGAACTGGTACACATGTAATAAATTTACCCCAAACTAATATTTTGATCACTAAAAACCCCAAACTGGTACATTTATGACAAATTTACCCTCCGTTAGTTTCCGTTAAATTGAATTAATACCATAAAAAATCACAAACCAGTACACCTGTGACAAATCGAGAGTAAAACATAAAATTGGTACATCAGTTAACTATCGCGTGTCATTTAACAAAGCAATCCGACGGTAAAATTTAACGGAAACAAACTGAGGGTAAATTTATTAAAAGTGTACCAGTTTGGGGTTTTTTGTGGTCAAAAAATTAGTTTGGGGTAAAATTGTCACAGGTATACCAGTTTAGAGTTTTTCGTGGTGTTAACCCATGATAATACTTTCATGCACACCTGCTTATTTTTCAAAAGTCTAGAAAATAATTCCTCATTTATACGTTGGCTCATGGGGAAAAGTCCATTTAAATAAACCTAGGTTAAAGAAATTCAATAATCGATTTAATCTTGAAAAAAAAACCCAAAATCTCATAAAAATATATATAATTTCGATGATCTTGTTCTAGCTGGTTGATGTAGTTCGTGTGCGTTCACAAACCATACACACCTCTCACGTTATGACTAGCTTTTAGCCTTTCCTAGTGAAGAACATGAACTGTGGAGTGGGAGTTGGGACTTGGGATAATAGATGCCTCCTCCACCTAATATCTTATATTTGCAGGTTGAAAATTCTAATATGACATCAAAGTTAGGGTAATAAAAGTGCATCTCACGTAACTTATTTACCAGATTTATAACGAAGTTACATGCATCATGATTTTAGCATACATTTTGATCATTCGGTTAACGGTTTAAGAGGAAACTTCTAGGAACGAGTTAATCTATTGTTCCGTGTTCAGCCCTACCGAATTTTTCTATTGTGATGGAAAATTTAAAGGGTTAATACCACCAAAAATCCTAAACTAGTACATGCTTGATAATTTTACCCCGAACATTTTTTTTGACGACCAAAAACTCAAAATTGATACACATATGACAATTTTACCCCGAACATACCCCAAAAAACCCCAAACTGGTACACTTGTGACAATTTTACCCTGAACATATCACAAAAAACCTCAAACTGGTACACATGTGATAATTTTACCCTGAACTAAAATTTTAATTTTATTTTTTCGAATTTTTATTAATTTTTTTGTTTTTTCTTTTGTTTTTTTTTTTTCATCTTCAACCTTTGGCCGGCCGCCGGACCGGTGACCGGCCAGAGGCGGAAGCCGGCGAGGTCGGCCCAGCCGGCTGCTGGCGAGGGCCGCCCTCGCTTGAGTCGGGCGAGGGCCGCCCTCGCTTGAGTCGGGCGAGGGCCGCCCTCGCTTGAGTCGGGCGAGGGCCGCCCTCGCTTGAGTCGGGCGAGGGCCGCCCTCGCTTGAGTCGGGCGAGGGCCGCCCTCGCTTGAGTCGGGCGAGGGCCGCCCTCGCTTGAGTCAGGCGAGGGCTGATAACTCTATAAAAATAGAGTTATTTTATCTACTTTAGGCAATAAATAATGCAATATTTGTTAGAATATATTTGGATTTCTTTTTATTTACTTAATATTTCCTTGTTTATGCAGAATATTGAGATATGGAGAAAATAAGGAAAATATGGCAAAAAAGAAGGAAAGGAATATGTGACCCAGAGAAGAGTTAGAAGGTGGATATCACATTGAAAATTCTGCGATTTATTCCCTAATTTTATGCGAAAAAAGAAGTAATTGCCTTGTGAGAGGAGTCTTAGACGTTATTGTATAAATAGGATAACTTGGGGGAATATGGAGTTTTTTTTAGAGAGAGAGAGAGAGATCGTTTTTGTTTTCAGTGTTCTGAGAGTTTTTCAAGTATTTTGAAGAGAAGACAAAAGTGGTGACAAAATTCTTGTTCTTTGATTCAAGATGTTTGATTTAATTTCTATTTTCGTTTCTTCTTCTATTATGTTCTAATTTTCTTTGTTAGAACTACGATGTAGCCTAACCATGATGATATGAATTTCATGCTTTTTATGCTTTGCAAGTAATTTCATTCATGTGAGTTATATATTATTGTGCTTAATGCGTTTAGGTGATTGGCCACCACTTGAATGATCTGATGTGCATGTTTGAGACTGAGAAGTGATAATATGTAATTGCTCCTTATAATATATAACCATGAATTAAATGTGGATAGAAATATACCATGTTATTTGTGTAGCTTTCGGTGATAAGGTGGTCCAAAAGATTCATTGTAAATCGGGAATATTCACAGATTTTAATGCGCTTATGTTTATTTAAATTCACATAGAATATAGTGAATTGATAAACTGAGTAGGTTTGCTATACCTAGAGATAGGATAGTAAATAGATTAGAAAATTCCGCTATCACATGCTTGATATCTTTCTTGTATGCATAATGATCCGAAATTCATATCTAGTGGTTATGGTGAAATTGGATGCTCTAACATATTTTACCTGATTGATTATCTGCCTTTAGTTTATAAAATTTCGTTTTTAAAAATTGTCAGTTTTTATTTATTCTCAATTATATTTTAATCTGTTAGATAAATTTTAGAATTAATCTATTTTTAATATTTAATTGGTTTATTATCATCAATCTCTGTGGGACGATACTCTTCTCATCATTGTATTACTTGTTCAACACGTTCGTTGACACGTGCAGAATTTTACAAACAAGGGCTGTCCTCGCCTGCCCAAGCGGGGTCGGCCCTCGCCGACGTCGGGCGAGGGCTGTAGTCGCCCGCCCAGGCGAGGTCAGCCCTCGCCGGCGTCGGGCCGACCTCGCTTGGGCAGGCGAGGACAGCTCTCGCCCGACGCCGGCAAGGGCCGACCTCGCCTGGGCGAGGGTCGACCTCACCTGGGCGAGTGAGGATAGCCCTCGCCGGCGTCTCGCCTGGGCCGGCGAGGACAGCCCTCGCCCGACGCTGGCGAGGGTCGACCTCGCCAAATCCGGCGAGGGCAGCCCTCGCCCGACTCAAGCGAGGGTGGCCCTTGCCTGACGCCGGCGAGGGCGACCCTCGCCGGCAGCCGACGAGGGCGGCCCTCGCCAGCAACCTGCGGGCCCGACCTCGCCAGCTTCCGCCTCTGGCCGATCGCTGGTCCGGCGATAGGCCAAAGGTTGAAGATGAAAAAAAAAGAAAATTAAAAAAATTAATAAAAGTTTGAAAAAATAAAAAAAATAATATTAAAATTTTAGTTCATGGTAAAATTGTCACATGTGTACCAGTTTGGGGTTTTTTGTGATATGTTCAGGGTAAAATTGTCACAAGTGCACCAGTTTGGGGTTTTTGATAGTAAAAAAAAAGTTTTGGGTAAAATTATCATAGGTGTACCAGTTTGAGATTTTTGGTGGTAAAAAAAAAAGTTCGGGATAAAATTGTCATATATATACCAGTTTAGGGTTTTTGGTAGTATTAACCCAAAGTTAAAAGTGTTGGTAAGTGTAAGAATCTTGTTGGTAAAAACAATGGTCATTGATTTTTCTTTAAGTAAAGTGCTTACGAACACTTTTATGAAATTACCAACTTACTTGGAGTTTGCAAATTTCCAAATTTTATACAAACTTAAATACTTTTATTTACGTATCTTACTAATGCTTTGAATGTACTAACTCTTTTTTACGAAATTAATATCATAAATTAGTGTGATTTACTAAATTTTATCAAATTAGATTACTTAGTTTTGGGTTACCGACTCTCTTTGAGTTATTTAGCAACATTGAATTTTTTTCAATCCACCAACTTTCCTGTTAAAGTTACCACGCTTTATCTGTCTTGGAGCTATTCCTTCAATTTAAAACTCTTTTAAAAATTACCAATCAAATAGCTTGACTCACCAACTCTTTTCTCCTTAAATTACCACATAGAATTGGTCGACAACCCTCATTTGAATTACTACCTAACCTTTAGGTGTTTTTTATTTTACAATTGACTACTTCTCTTGTCATTTCTAAATTTTTATTTGCATTTCCTATCAACTCTCGTGATCTACCAACTCTTTTAGAGATTATAACTAACCTAATTAAAGTGACACAACAACTTTCCTTCAATTAAATTATCGACTAGTCTTGGGTTATTAACTCTCACTCGAGTTACTTGCCAAATTTATTTTTCTTTCAATTACCAGCTTTTACTATATTTTACCACCTCTTATCTTTCCTAACTCCTCTCGTATATGTTTTCCGCGCAACATGTGGCAAAGACGCGATTATACACAATCGCATCTTTTTGTGTCGATCTTTTTCATACGGAATGTGCAGGACTTCTCGAGCTCTCGATTAATCTCTATTATATGAGCTGGTCATCCCGACTCAAATAGCGCCCGATCGACGGTATATTGTAGGTTTATACTCCCGACACCCGTCTCGAGAGAATAAGCTAACCCTAACACAATTGCTAAATCCACGAATTTAGTTATCGGTTTGGCCATGGTTTGATTAAGTCAGGTAAATTAGCTGCACGCTGGGTGACTCAGAGTCCGAGACTCCAACTACCAAATCAAACTTTAATTAAAAAAAAGAAAGTTAGAAAACATTCGGGTCCAATTGCTGCTACGTTCATCTGACCCAATTGAATATTTGTGTCGCGCCATTTATCTTACAGCATGTAGATTTATGTCGGATGTGAATTTCATATTGGCTTCACCACCTCGGAGGGCCTGCGAATCGGTATTTGGTGGCGAGTCTTTTTCTCTCTTTTCTTCTTCTTCTTCGTTCTTTCTTTTCTTCGTGGTTGGTGGTGGTCATTGGTAGGCACGACTTTTGACAAATTGTACATAACTACCACCCAATGTAACTCGAGCAATCTTGGGCTTACATGTGCATTTAAAAGTTATCTGACCGCATCTGAATTGAGAAGCCAGCTACCGTCTCTCTAAGACGAAAGACATCGGGGATTTGGTCATAGTGGTGGAAGGATAATCATATTCGGTCGTTGGATCAGGTGGATGAATTTATAATCGGGCAAAAAATCACAAAAAATTCAAATTATGTCAATTGTGACATATTTATCATGAATTTTTTTTACTTCAAAAAATCCTAAATTATGTCTATTATGACATATTTACTTTAAATTTTTTCTCATGACATGAAAAAACCTCAAACTTGTACATATGCGATATATTTAGCCTTGGTTAAGGTTCCGTCGGATGATTTTTCAGCCAAAATAACGTCGTTTTTATTTCACTTAAGCCACATGGGTGCTATGTCAATACAATTTGCTTTTTGGTGTTTATGTAAGCAGATTTTTAATGGTTCTCATTTGCGAAACTTTGAAAGATAATAAATGTGTCACACAAATATAAGTTTGTGATTTTTTATATCACTGAAAAAAAGTATAGGGTAAATATATCACAGTGAGCATAATTTAGGATTTTTTGTGTGATTTTTTTCCTTTATAATCCTCAATTAATCTCGACTAATTAATTAATTTAAAACTTTGCTTTTCAAAATTTGAGTCCGAGTTCCCTGAATATTTCCCTTGTGTGCAAAGAGATCCGGCTCGTGCATGATTTGCATGCAAATAGAAAAAACAACGTTGGAACTCGTGCTTTCATAACTTAATCGAATATTAAAAAAGTGCACATGAATATCACGACGAGTCTAGAAAATCAATTTCGGTTCGGGGAAATTACACTAATGCTCCTTAAACTTTGGTCTTATATAAAATGTCATCGTTAAACTTTTAATCCATTCAACGTGATCCTTGAACTATTCCTAAATGTTCGATGTAGTCCCTAAACTTTCGATTTACTCAATTTAGTCCCTCAACTTTTTAACAAAGTCAAAATTAATCATTCAATACTATTCACATTTTTTGACAGTTACACTATAACCCAGATTTCAGAATACATTTTCGTTTTCAATAAATAACAAATAAGGACATAACGTGAGATTTATTCTTTTTGGGTCAACAACTTAGCATGAGATTTTGAGAGCAGAACTTTTCAATTCAATACAGTCAACAAATTCAAAATGTAAAGCAAAGATGTAATTGCTTGATACATCAGAAGTGAAAGATGTAATTGCTTGGATACATTAGAACAACATCGCTTCTGTCATCATTCCACAGTGTGGTCCTTCCTAAATTCATTTGCTAATCAATTTGGCATGTTTAATCTTTATATAGCTTCGTGGCCTACCTGCCACACGATGGACAATTCAACAAAACAAGTTAGGTTCGTGTTTACCAGCAACTTATCGAAATCACGATTCGATAATGGAGTTTTTCATTAGGAGTCGAATTTTCATTTGACCTTTTCTATTTTGTACGTCCTATATTGCTAACAATTACAGATCACATGGTCATGGAATGATAGAACAATTTTGATGAATGCTATTTATTTTGCTTGGGGAAAATTCAATATAGAAAAGGAACCCCATCTCTCTATTTAAACGTCCAGTTTGCAGGTGAGCAGACTCAGGAAATTCACTCGCTTTGAATTTCTATTGAACAGACATAAACGCAAACACCTGTCGTCCTTGTCCTCCTCCTCCTCCTTCTTCTTCTTCTTCTTCTTCTTCTTCTTCTTCAATTTCGATCCCTGTTCCTCGCCTCTCTCGGCTGCTTAAGCATTCGCATTTCACAGCAGCGATGGACATGGGGATATATCGGGACGCGGTGCGTAATGGCGGCAAGCTCTGGCTGTGCGCAGCCGACCCGCTTAACTGGGGCGCGGCCGCCGAGTCCCTCAAGGGGAGCCACCTCGACGAGGTGAAGCGCATGGTGGAGGAGTCCCGGAGGCCCGTGGTGTCCCTTGGCGGGCGGACGCTGACCATCGCGCAGGTCGCAGCGATCGCGGGGCGGCATGTGGGGGCGGCAGTCGAGCTATCTGAGGCGGCCCGGCCAGGGGTCAAGGCCAGCAGCGACTGGGTCGTGGAGAGCATGAGCAATGGGACGGACAGCTACGGTATCACCACCGGCTTCGGCGCCACCTCGCACAGGAGGACCAAGCAAGGTGGTGCTCTGCAGACGGAGCTCATAAGGTAAAAAAAAATAAAAACAAAATGTGTGCCACCTTAATATTATTTCTTCAAGTAATCTCCAGATATTCGTAAAAAATTTCGAAGACACTTGTTAAGTAATCAAATAACGGGATGATTACCAATTTATTTATTTTATTTATTCATTTAATTTTTGTGGTGATGTGAAATATATGTACGCGGCGATAAATTAGCTGTACGTTTGTATGTGGGACGGGGGTCGGTAGAATTCTCCTGGCGACATGCCAGTTTCTAAATCTTGGTCGAGGGTTTACTACATTGAAGTTGACGCACGAACTGGGGCCCGGCAAGAAATAATTTGTTTAATGCTGTCATGTTCCATGGAAATAATTTGTCCTAGATTCTGTAATTTATTTCGTGCCTCCCACTTTAATTAGCAATTATCCATCTACCGAAATGAAATTCCCGTAAAAAAAAATTCTACCAAAATGAAAGAAGCGTGCAAACGGGTAATTCGTGTTAATTCATGTTTTTCGTATATTTTTAAAATGGAAAATGAATGATTTCTAGCAACCAAACAATTTTGAATTGTCCTCTGTTTAATTTGTTAGCATTAATAGCCCAGGGGAATAAAATACTAATGTTTGGGGACTTTATCGAGTTTCTCAAATATTTTATCGTATTACTTTCCACGAATAATTTAAAAGACACCAAAAATTATAAAAATATATAAAACCTAACCCGCCATTTGTGAGAGGATTAGTCTACTGTTAGAGACATTTCCTCGAGTTATTTTATTTTTTAACATGTGAAGACATTGTTATTCACAAGCGCATTCATTTTTTTTTATTAAATACACAAGCAACAAATTGTTTTTTAAAATAAATAAATGGGATTTTTCATTATTGTTTGGTCTGTTCAAACTCCTTGATAAATGAATGATCCACCAGCAACTAATAAAATAAAACAACGGGTTCGTCCGAGGATAGAATTCGAATGTGGGCATCGATAGATCTAAGTTTGGACACGATGGTCTCCGGCCATGAATGTTTTTTGGCCTATTTCCACCAAACTGGGGTTTGTGTATTTGTGACCGCTCATGTTGCATTGTTCGTCTTTATGTTTGATTGTGTCTGGGTGGTTTCGGCTAGCTCACGGCCCTACAAAGTGACCTATCTCTATGATTAATGAGTTAGGCGTTGAGTGTTTAATTCGAGATTCGCGTTTCCTTGCTGTGAATGAATATGTGTGGCTGACAGAATTTCGATTGGACCAGGTTCTTGAATGCCGGGGTATTCGGCAACGGGACCGAGTCGTGCCACATGCTGCCCCACTCGGCGACCCGGGCCGCGATGCTGGTGAGGATCAACACGCTCCTCCAGGGCTACTCAGGCATCCGGTTCGAGATCCTAGAGACCATGGCCAAGTTCCTCAACCACAACATCACCCCGTGCCTGCCTCTCAGGGGCACGGTCACGGCTTCGGGGGACCTGGTCCCGCTGTCCTACGTCGTCGGACTCTTGACGGGCAGGTCCAACTCGAAGGCAGTTGGGCCGAACGGCGAGTCCATGAACGCCTTTGAGGCCTTCCGTCTTGCCGGGATCGAGCACGGTTTCTTTGAGCTGCAGCCCAAAGAGGGCCTCGCGATTGTGAACGGCACTGCGGTCGGGTCAGGGCTCGCTTCCATTGTCCTGTTCGAGGCGAACATTCTATCCGTCCTCTCGGAGGTTTTGTCTGCCATTTTCGCCGAGGTCATGCAAGGGAAGCCCGAGTTCACTGACCACTTGACCCACAAGCTCAAGCACCATCCTGGACAAATTGAAGCTGCAGCGATAATGGAGCACATTTTGGATGGGAGCTCCTATGTGAAGGAGGCTCAGAAGCTCCATGAGATTGACCCTCTCCAGAAGCTGAAGCAGGACCGATACGCGCTCCGCACGTCCCCGCAGTGGCTTGGACCCCAGATCGAAGTGATCAGGGCCGCCACCAAAATGATCGAGAGGGAGATCAACTCAGTCAACGATAACCCGCTGATCGATGTCTCGAGGAACAAGGCTCTCCATGGAGGAAACTTCCAGGGGACACCGATTGGTGTTTCCATGGACAACACCCGCCTCGCCATTGCCTCCATCGGCAAGCTCATGTTTGCGCAGTTCTCCGAGCTCGTCAACGACTTCTACAACAATGGACTGCCCTCTAACCTGTCCGGGGGACGGAACCCAAGCCTGGATTATGGCTTCAAAGGAGCTGAGATCGCCATGGCCTCGTATTGCTCAGAGCTGCAGTTCCTTGCCAACCCTGTGACCAACCATGTCGAGAGTGCGGAGCAGCACAACCAGGACGTGAACTCCTTGGGCTTGATCTCCTCCAGGAAAACTGCCGAGGCCGTGGACGTGTTGAAGCTCATGTCCTCCACTTTCCTGGTCGCCCTGTGCCAGGCCATCGACCTGAGGCACCTGGAAGAGATCCTCAAGAGTGTCGTCAAGAACACAGTGAACCAAGTGGCCAAGAAAGTCCTCTACGTCGGGTCCAACGGTGAGCTCCACCCTTCGCGGTTCAGCGAGAAGGACCTGATCAAGGTCGTCGACCGGGAATACGTATTTGCCTACATCGACGACCCCTGCAGCGCCACATACCCCCTGATGCAGAAGCTGAGGCAAGTCCTCGTGGACCACGCGCTGGACGACGTCGACCGAGAGAAGAATCCCAGCACCTCCATCTTCCAAAAGATCGGGGCTTTCGAGGAAGAGCTCAAGAACCTTTTACCGAAAGAGGTCGAGAACGCGAGGGCTCAGTTCGAGAGTGGGAACTCGGCGATCGCCAACAAGATCAGAGGATGCAGGTCCTACCCCTTGTACAAATTCGTGAGGGAAGAGCTCGGGACTGGTTTGCTCACGGGAGAGAAGGTGGCCTCACCAGGTGAGGACTTCGATCTGGTGTTCTCTGCAATGTGCGAAGGCAAGCTGATCGATCCTTTGTTGGAGTGCTTGAAGGATTGGGATGGTGCTCCACTTCCCATCTGTTAGGAATTTTCAATCACTGAGACTGCTTCATATTTATTTGCCCTATTCTTGGTATGTACTTGGAGAGTTTCATGGTCGAGTGTCAATGTTTCGAAAACTGGGTTAACTGTAACGTCTTATGTCTCTGTGTTTTTTTCTTTTTGGTCAAGTCGTCTTATGTCTTTGTTGAGTTCTTTCTTTTTCACACCCCACAAGGTATATTTGTACTTGAACTTCAGTATAACAATAATGTTGATATACGTGAAGGAAAGATTATACAGCAGACATTTCGTTATATCCTTCGTTCTTGTAAAGGATCGTGACATTTGCTCTGCATTACCTGTCGTATGATCCGCTCCAATCGATAGGCCAAAAGGTAAAAGTTAATGGTGAGCTAATTGTTACCGAGTTTATCTTACTCTATCTTCCAACTTGACACTGCCAAATATAAAAAATGGAATTGACGTTTTATTTCTTTAATGGAGTTGCTCTCAATAAGTATTGTCTGGGCGTGTCCTACTCGATCAAATGGATCGCGCATTGCGAGTTGTACATATAATATTATATGCATTGTGATCAATTCTATCTACCATATCACCCGTGGCAAAAGGACACCAGAAGTGCCACAACTTGTGTACGGAGATTACTTTGATGCCATAACTTTTTTTCGGATCACTTTGGTGTCAAGTCGGAGAAAAATAGATCACTTTAGTGACTCCGGCCAAAAAGCTTACCTGGCATTTATATTAAAAAAAATGGTCTGACTTGTACACGTGGAAATTATGTGGCTTTTTTTTCGAATTTTTTTAATTTTTAGAAAAATAATAATAATTTTTAACCAAAAAAAAAGGTTGCAGCAGCGGCGAGGGAGCCCTCACCGCTGTTGCCGCCAACCCACCATCATCGGGAAGGGTCGGCGGTGGTGGGCTCAGTGGTCAGCGAGAGTCGCCAGCCCTTGACCGAGGCCCGGCTAGGCGAGACCTCGCCATCGCGACCCAGGCGACGGCGAGGTCGGCCTCGCCTTGCCCGATCCGGCCCTTGCTGGTAGGGGTGAGCGCGGTTCCAGGGTAGAACCGGGAACCGGACCCGATGGATCCGGTTCGGTTCCAGGTTCCATGGACAGAGGGTCCGGTTCCCGGTTCCCCATTTTTAGGAACCGGCTATTCCGGTTCCGGTTCCCGATTCCTATAGGAACCGGAACCGGAACCGGAACCCGGAACCAGAATCTGGAACCGAAATTGGAACCGGAACCAAAAACATAAACTTAGTATTAGAAACCCTAATTCCCAAATGCTCCTTTCTCCACCTGAATCACACCCGATCCTCCAAAGCTCCCTCCCACTTCCGCTTCTGCCTCGCTCCCGCTTCCGCTTTCGCCTCGCCCTCGCTCCCGCTTCCGCTTCCGCTTCCGCCTCCACGGTTCTCTCCCATTTCCGCCTCGCTCCGCCTTCTTCGCCGTTGTCGCGACCTAAAAAAAAAAATCGGGTTTCGATCTTAGGCTAATGGATTACTAGATCAATTAAATTAACTAACCTAGCTCGAGTTCTCCCAAACTCTACCAAATCGCAACTTAGGTCCAATTGTGAGCATGCAAATATTTTCAACGGGAGTCGCCACTAATCATTTAGGGTAGGTTGATTAGAAATCTAAATAAAATAGCGGGAGTACTATTTTATTTCTACGAACTAGAAATCATAAATTCGGGACTTGGTTACGCTAGATTCCCTAACGCCCTTTCGGTACCAATTTCGAGAAAAATACTCAATTTGACAATTTTGATAAATCCTGACTTAGAGTTCAAAGGTGTAGAAATTTCTTTTTGATTTTTACTTATTTAAATGAAAACTAATCTATATGTAATGACGTGCAAAAATTGACATGCGATTAATGCAACCTAACATGCAAACTATATGTCATGCGACGACGTGACTTATTTCTAATGACGGGCACATTATTATTTTTATTTTTTTTAATGAAATTCGGAATTAAAAATGTCAATTATCTAAACATGCAATTTTAAACTAAAGAAATTGACCTATTCTAAAGCAATCTTTTTTTGGTATTTTTTTTAATCAAAATTCGAAATTAAAATCAAGTAAAAAAATATAACCGCGAAATCTTTCGAATTAAGTTTCGATCTGAAGCCTGACAGATCGACCCTAAAATTCGAAATACCCGCTATGGAAATAATTCTATCTAAAGCCTGATAGATAGATTTATTTCCACGTGTGCGGTTGCGGATTAGGAAATTTTCCTAATCGATCACATCTTGAAAAATTTATGATATATTAAATATCTTGGATATATTCAAAAGATTTTGAAAATTCTAAATTCTATCCAAATTTGATAAGAAACAAATATCTAAGATTTCAAAAAAAGGAAATAAATCCTAGTTGAAATATTGCCTATTATCTAAATATGCAGAATTAGATATCAATAAGCACAAATTAGGCAACAAAATATTAAAATTAAATCGGGATAAGATAATTACCCGATTTGCAGATTTCTTTCCTAATTTGAACTTGCAGTGGATCGGGATTGCGGATCGACGGTGCGTCGGGAGCGGCGACACGGCGTCGGGAACGGCAGCGGTTTACGGCGGCGGTTCTCGATGAGTTCAGCCAAGGAGAGACCGAGGATGGTTTCTTGGTTCGACAATACTCGGGGAAACCGTTGCCGAATTTGAACAACGGATGGCGGATGGGATGCGGTGCTTCACGGTAGTAACAGCTCGGTGTGGACTTGCGGCGCACAGTCACCAGCGAATGAGAAGCAGCAACGGCAAGGCCAAAACAACAACGAGGGCTGGCCTTCTCGAACGTGGCAATTTCAACTTGGACTTCACGCAATAACAGTAGACAAACATGCTGCAAAACAAGGGATAGCATAACACGTGGTCTTCCACCAATATGAACCGAAACCAGAGGACTAAACAACTCCAGCAAAAGGGAAACTAAACATAAAAGTGAAAATTTTGATGACTTTCAGAAGCAAGGAGTGGTGGTGTTCTCGGTGCTCGGCCATGTGACTCGCGGTTCTCGGCCAAGGACAACCGCGATGGTGATCATAACGCTGAAGCAACTCTCGGAGGTGTGCCCTGGAATCAATAGTGGTGTGGACTCGCGTTTGATGATCCCGAAAAAATTGGGCGTTCGTCGGGAAACCTACAAAAATCAACCGGGATCTTGCTTGCGGCAAGAAGCTCCGGTCTGACGCGGTGTGGGCACAGGAGAGAGCAGTACCGGTTGTAGCACAGTGGGAACACGCCCAAGAAGAAGACCCAAGTTATTTTCTCTCTTTTACTCTCTTTTAACTCTCTCTTCTTTCTCTATGTGTTTCTTGTGTGTGATCAGACCCCCTTTGTTGACCGAGACCTCCCCTTTTATATGCAAGACAACATAGATTTCTTCTTTTTTTTTCGGGAAAGGACGTGGTCAACTTTCAGAACATATATTTTATTTCTTTTCTCCCTTAGAATTATGTCTTCCTTCTGATTATGGGCGTGGGGAGGTCTTCTTGGCAGCACTCTTTCTTGTTTTGAGAAAGATATATTACTCAAATAATATACGTCCTCACATGAATATTCCTTTCCCAGTTGCTCTTGCTATTTTCCATTGACCGACAAAATCTTGCATATTTCCACAAATATCTGAAAAACAAAGTCTATGAAATCGTGGACATCTTCAGGAAATCATGAAAGATATTTCTGCACAAGTGCCCAACCAAAAATATATTGACCGAGAATCATGTATATATTCCGAAAATTCTTCATATCCCACGTGCGAAAATTCCACCCATGATAATGAACGAGTTTGGCGAAAATTTTTATTCGTGGGCTTTTAACTAAGTCCATTCGTCATTGATTTAATGCAAATGCAACTATATGAGCCTATTACTATAAATGCTCCTAAAATCTATATGCAGTTTAACTAATTAATTAATTTTTTTAATTTTTAATTTTTTTTAGGGGCCATGATCGATTCCTAATTTTCTATGCAATTAACACTAAATGATGCGCCAAAATTTAGGTGTCAACAGCTGCCCCTCTTTGAGTGGAGGCTCGCAGAGGTTTCGCTCAAAGACTGAGACCTAAATTTAAACCATGAAAAATGATGATTTGATTTTTTTTTTAATGTAATGATGCATGATATGCAAACAATAAGGAACGTATGCTAAGGCTTCTCACTTCATGCGGAGCGGTGAAAGAGTCTTACATACGGATCGCACAAAAAGCGTCCAAGTGGGGGAAAGCTTTATAATGCTTTGAGTTCCCTCGATCTCCAAACTTCTAGTCCACTAGAAGTAAGGTTCTCAAGGTACATGATTGCCTATCTGTTACCTGTAGTTTCCTACATATGCGAAATAGCGCATGATATGAAGAAAGAATGAGATGTGTTGCCTATACCACTGGGCAATCACGAAAAGGATCATTTCACCTCTTCCATTAGATAAGCATGAAATGGGGTGTGCTTCGTACTCCACTTAGCAACACCAAGAGATAAATTATGTCGCCTATCCTATTGGACGAACATGAGATGGAGTGTGCTTCGTACTCCACTTAGCAACACCAAAAGAGAAATTACGTCGCCTGTCCTACTGGACGAACATGAAATGGGGTGTGCTTCGTACTCCACTTAGCAACACCAAGAAAGGAATTATGTTGCCTATCCTACTGGGCGAACATAAAATGGGGTGCGCCGCGTACTCCACTTAGCAACACCAAGAGAGGAATTATGTCGCCTATCCTACTGGGCGAACATAAAATGGGGTGTGCTTCGTACTCCACTTAGCAACACCGAAAGAGAAATTATGTCGCCTATCCTACTGGGCGAACATAAAATGGGGTGTGCTTCGTACTCCACTTAGCAACACCGAAAGAGAAATTATGTCGCCTATCCTAATGGGCGAACATAAAATGGGGTGTGCTTCGTACTCCACTTAGCAACACCGAAAGAGAAATTATGTCGCCTATCCTAATGGGCGAACATAAAATGGGGTGTGCTTCGTACTCCACTTAGCAACACCAAAAGAGAAATTATGTCACCTGTCCTACTGGCGAACATAAAATGGGGTGTGCTTCGTACTCTACTTAGCAACACCAAATGTGAAATTATGTCGCCTATCCTACTGGGCGAACATAAAATGAGGTGTGCTTCGTACTCCACTTAGCAACACCAAATGTCACCTGTTTCACTTGGTGAATATACGAGAGAGATAATTTCTCCTATTCCGGAGAGAGAAACAATGAAGAATAATTAGCAGACGTACCTGAATTCTTCTTATGATAGAACCAATGGCATCGCTCCTGTTTTTACTTGAGAAAAGGTTAAAACAACACATGCGCAGAGGCAGAGAAAACATGATTCATGAATCTCCTTGCATTACCAAGCTTTGCTAGGGAATTTATTAATAAGAACAACCATTTCATCCTTTTGACATTTTGATCATATTAAATGAGAGACCTTTAATCAGAAAGGACTTTCCACTCACTCTCAATGAAAGGCTTTTGACCCGACCTTTGATGTGGGTATAAGAATCACTCGAACTCTCTTCATCGTGCTTGACAAGGGTTCGGATATTCTCAAAATCAGTATGACCTGGCCAATCTGAGAGGTCTTTATAAGGGCTAAAATGTGAGCTTGGTCAATGGCTTAGCAAAAGGGACTCTTCGAGTCGAGGCTATTGAAAGAATTGATATTACCAGCTATTCCGGGTTTACAAGTCAGGAATGCTGCAAAAATGAGATAGAAAAATCTTGCTCACACTTCTTCGAGCAACATTTATAAGCATTTGAAACTCAACGTTAACTCAAGTGCCCTATTCTAAAGAGACTTCGGTAATGGTTGTAACGTAGGTTCGGGTAGGCTTGAAATGAATGGCCTATTTCCATCAAAAGGGGTATTATGAACATGGAGATTGGTGATCATCCCATCTAGCAATTGCTTCACAAATGAACCTTCAAATGGTCTTTTCCTTGAAGAATGATCTTGCATATCGACTCAGTTCTTGTTGAAGCTTTTCTCTCTCCCTTTTTCTCTTTTTTTTTTTGAAGAGAGATTTTCTTTTCTTCTCTCTCTCTTTTTTTTTTGAGAGAGAGATTTTCTCTTCTTCTCTCTCTTTTTTTTTTTTTTCGAGAGATTTTTCCGAGAGAGAGAACTTCGATTTGATGGAGTCCTTTTGCATCCTTTCTGATGAATTTTCTTTTGAGCTCCTATTTGCCCCGAGTCAACTTGAACTTGTCTTGAGATGATTTCATTTGTTTATCATAAGAATGATCACCAATTGGGTTGAAATGAATTCACTGCTCAAATTGGGTATGCAAAGGGTATACTGTGTAGGGATTTAGAAAGAAATGCTCTTCGTCATATCTAAGGCACTCGAGCTAACACAGAACTTGTATGCAATAAATATACTTGAAGATTGATGCAAGTGAAAGCAAGAAAATTCTAACCATTTTGAACTTTCTAAGAAATTGCCCCGGTATGGGATTGTTCCTAACAGGGGTAAGAAATGAAACTCCGTTCAAAGGGGTTAAGCGAATGATAACCTGTAGTGTTTAGATAGAGGAAATGAATGCCTCTCATCATTTTGATCGTCATACTTTTCGTGAGATAATCATTTACCTTGTCAGCACGGAACTTTCACTCAACTCGCACTAGGGATTATTATTCAGGACGTGTATAGAAATATCTTGCCTTTCGTCATCTTGAAGTCTCTCATGCAACATGATCGCTTCATTAGGACAGAAATAGATTGCCAAATTAAAAGCCTTCCTCAAACAAAGCTTAGTAACATCAATCGATTCATAAAATTCAACTTGACACTTGATAGAAACAAAGTCAGAATGAGTACAAATCAAGTGTAATATTTCTTCACAGAATCAGAATTAACTGGACTGGAAAAAATACGACCATCAATCTCGGCCAAAATCAAAGCACCTCCTGGAAGGACTTTCTTCACAACGTACGGGCCACCATAGTTTGGGGCGAATTTTCCTTCTGCAAGAGGAACTATCGGCAATAACTTCCGCAGAACAAGGTCACCTACCTGAAAATGTCGAGGCTTGACTTTCTTGTTGAAAGATTTAGCAACTCGTTGTTGGTAGCACTGGCCATGACATAAAGCTCTAAGCCTTTTCTCATCAATCATGTTCAATTGGTCCAATCTCTGTTGGATCTAATCTGCTTCTGACAATTGTACCTGTGAAAGGATACGTAACGAAGGAATTTCAACCTCAACAGGTAGCACTGCTTCCATACCGTACACAAGAGAATATGGAGTTGCCCCTGTAGATGTCCGGATAGAAGTCTGATATGCCATCAGCGCAAAAGGTAATCTCTCATGCCAATCACGATAGTTCTCAGCTGTTTTAGCCAAAATTTTCTTGATATTCTTGGTGGCTGCTTCGACCGCCCCGTTCATCTGCGGACGATATGGAGAGGAATTCAGATGCTTGATCTTGAATTCTTTGAACAGTTCATCCACCAATTTGTTATTCAGATTCGACCCATTGTCAGTAATTATGGTCTCAGGTGCACCATATCGAGCAATGATGTCCCGACGAATGAACTTCACCACAACCCGGGCCGTCACTGTCGTATAAGACATAGCTTCGATCCACTTCGAAAAGTAATCGATAGCGACCAAGATAAACCGATGCCCATTTGAGGCTTTAGGATTAATTGGGTCAATCATATCAATGCCCCACATAGAAAATGGCCATGGTTCAGACATTTGATGCAATTCATTTGGAGGAGTTTTAATCTTGTCACCATAGATTTGACATTTGTGACAACTTCGGACATGCTGAATGCAATCACTCTCTAAAGTGAGCCAGTAATAACCCATCCTCATTATCTTCATCGCCAGCATATGACCATTCATGTGCGGACCACATACTCCCTCATGCACTTCTAGCATCAAGTGAACAGCCTCAGTTGAATCAACACACCTTAATAAAACCGAATCATAGGACCGCTTGTATAGGCATTCTCCGTTCAAGAAGAACTTCGACGCCATTTTCCTGATATACTTTTGGTCAGATGCGGTACTTTTCTCAGGAAACTCCTGTGTTTGAAGATATGCCTTGATGTCATGATACCACGGCTTGCCGTCAGGCTTTTCTGTCGTGGCCATGCAATAAGCCGATTTCTGTAAGACCTCTATCTTCAAAGGTTCAACTTCTAGACCACTTGTCACTCGTAGCATTGCCGATAACGTAGCCAGAGTATCGGCAAAACTGTTTTCAGTCCTTGGCAAGTATTCAAACGAAATGTCTTCAAATTCTTCCACCAATTCCTCCAAATAAACGTGATAGGGTTGCAACTTAGCATCTCTAGTTTGCCATTTGCCAACGGTCTGAAGAATAATGAGGGCTGAATCCCCGAACACCTTAAGTCGAGTTACTCCCATTTCGATTGCAGCTTGTAACCCGAGGATGCATGCTTCATATTCAGCGATATTATTCGTGTAGGGAAATATCAGTTTCGCTGCGACCGGATAATGTTGTCCCCCCGGGGATATTAAAACTGCCCCGATACCTGATCCTGACAAGTTTACGGCCCCATCGAAGTACATGGTCCATACATACTCATCAATTGGCATGACTCTATCCTCTAGCGGATCCAGATCATCATTTTTCCCAGGATTTTCAGCCAAGACATCGGCAATTACTCGTCCTTTGACTGATTTCTGAGACATGAATTGAACATTAAATTCTGAGATGAGAATCTGCCATTTTGCCAGTTTTCCAACTAAAGCTAGTTGATTGAGCAAGTATTTGATTGGATCACACTCTGTTACAAGCAATATCTGATAGTGCAAAGTGTATTGCCTCAATCTGTGTAGCACCCAGACCAGTGCTGCGCACGTTCTTTCTGCCTCGGAATAGTTCATCTCAGAGGCGGTGAACTTCTTACTCAAATAATAAACTGCATGTTCTTTTCTATCCTCTTCACCTTTCTGAGCGAGCATGGCACCTAAGGACTCGCTGTGGATTGTGAGGTACAGGATTAGAGGTTGCCCCGGCGTTGGTGGAACAAGTACCGGCGGATTCATCAAGTAGTGCTTAATCTTGTCGAACGCTAGTTCACACTCTTGATCCCATCTAACCAGCGCATTCTTCTTGAGGAGTTTAAAGAAAGGCTTCGCTGTCTCAGATAGCTGAGAAATAAATCTGGCTATATAGTTCAATCTACCCATCAAGCTACGAACTTCCTTCACCGAGGAGGGCGATTTTATTTCACAAATGGCCTTCACTTTCGACGGGTCAATCTCAATCCCTTTGTTACTAACAATGAAGCCAAGTAGTTTGCCAGAGGCTGCCCCGAATACGCACTTTGTCGGATTGAGGCGTAATTTGAACTTACGAAGCCTGTCGAATAATTTCGTCAAGGTTTCTATGTGATCTTCTCCACGCCGAGTTTTTGCAATCATATCGTCAACATAGACCTCAATCTCATTATGCATCATGTCATGGAACAACGTGACCATTGCCCGCTGGTAAGTTGCCCCAGCATTTTTGAGACCGAAGGGCATCACCTTGTAATGAAATGTCCCCCATGGAGTGGTAAATGCCGTTTTCAACTTATCATCCTCGTTCATCAAGATCTGGTTATAACCTGAGAAACCATCCATGAAGGAGAATAGTTCGAATCCAGCTGTACTGTCCACCAGCACATCAATATGTGGGAGTGGAAAATCATCTTTGGGACTAGCTTTGTTCAGATCTCGGTAGTCAACACACACTCGAATCCGACCGTCTTTCTTCAACACCGGGACTATATTAGCGACCCATTCTGAGTATTGGGTAGTCTCAATAAATCCCACGTCAAGAAGTTTCATGACCTCTTCCTTGATCTTCTTTGCCAGTTCTGGCTTAGCTCTTCGCGGCCTTTGCTTTACAGGCTCAACTGAAGGGTCAGTCGGTAGACAATGTTCAACGATCAATCGATCAAGACCCGGCATGTCAGCATAAGACCAGGCAAAGATGTCTTGATAATCCTTCAATAACTGGGTCAAGCGTTTGGCCATATCTTGAGAAAGACATGCCCCAATCTTCACCTCTCTAGGATTTTCTGTGTCGCCAAGGTTGATCACCACAGTTTCTTCAACAGTCAGAGGCTTAGATTTCTCATGGATTTCCAAGTTTCGTCGTATCTCTTCATCATTCGGATTAGAATCGTCTGAGTCATCAGATTGACTTGCATCACATATATGAGGATCCACGATTCCCGTCCCTTCGCACGCCTCAAGATTAGTCCTGAAACATGAAAGAAAGGAATCAAAAAGACAAGAGAGGGCTTAACCACTGCAATTTTCGAAAATTGTTCATTGCTTTTTGAAATTCATTTTGCTTTCGAAGACCTCGAAATGCGAATTCTTGAGAAGCCCAACCCTCAGTTCTTACCGTAGATGACAAATTTTTCAATCGTTGGTTATCGTCATCGGGTTGGTTTGGGGTACTTCAACAAGATTCAAAATGATAAAAACCGCTGTAATTTTATTGATATTGAATCAATGAATTACATCTTATTGGATTGAAAAACCTAAGTGCAACATGAATTGGAAAAAAGTAATAAAGATTCCCACGCAGGGGAGATACGAAAACTAAAAATGATTACTCTTGAGGGCCAGCGCCCATCCCTTCAAGTGGTCCTTCAGTGATTGCACCAATGGAGGTCTCAGCAAACCATCCAGTGAGGTAGGGTATACTGTCATTAAAGTCAAAGTCCACCACCCTCGACTCTGGCTTCTTGAAAATATAGGGTGGCTGGTCCCCCTCGGGATCGTCAGACAGACCGACCACAATCGCTTTACCATGCTTCTTAGGTGGTTCAGTTAAGGCTTGTGACGACTTAGGAAAGATAAGCCCAAGATCATCCTCGGTCGGGCTCAGTTTTAACCTCTCATATCCACCCACTACTCCAGCCGAGTGAAAGATGTGGTCAATGGGAGGTGGTAAGGGACTTCTGCCTCTGTAACAATCGTTGCTTTGTTCCCGACTTATGGGACCATGATATCCCAAACCAGTCTTGTGGTATTGTCCATTTGTCTCAATCGGGGCCTGAATGCCTTGGCCTTCCTTCCCAAGACCCTGACCTGGCTCAAAACCATTACCGACCATGACCTTGGCCACCATGATAGCTGCTTTAGAAACTTCCGGAACGGGCAATGGCATATCCGAGGAAGCCTGAACAACTTGAACTATCTCAAATGAATGATAGCTATCATCTTCAACATGATCGGGCTCTATGTATGGGATCGATGTTGCATTGAAGATTCGGTGATCTTCCTCCCCATAAATTGTAACTAGCTTTGCTTTAGCCACGAACTTGATTTTCTGATGTAAACTGGAGGGCACTGCGCCTGCATTGTGGATCCATGGCCGTCCCAGCAAGAAATTAAAAGCAGAAGGGATGTCCAGCACTTGGAAAAGAATATCGAACACCGAGGGTCCAATTTGCAGTGCTAAGTTAATCTGGCCTATCACATCCTTCTTTACTCCGTCAAAGGCTCGGACAGAAGTCTTGGCTGCTTGCATGGTAGATGGAGGAATGCCCAGCCTTTTCAAAGTAGCCAATGGACATAAATTCAAAGCAGACCCGTTATCAACAAGCACTCTAGCTACGTGAGTCTCTTTATACTTCACTGATATGTGAAGCGCCTTATTATGACCACGTCCTTCAACTGGGATTTCCTCATCAGAAAATGCTACTTGATCTTTGAGGAGAATCGCCCCGACAAACTCTTCTAGCTTGTCTTCTTCAATAGTCTCGGGTACATGAACCTCACTCAAAACCTTCATTAGAGCACTCCGATGTTTATCTGATGTCTGGAGAAGTTCCAACAACGAAACTTGTGCAGGTAACTTTCTCAGCTGGTCAACCACGTTATATTCACTAGCCTTTATCACAGCCAGGAATTCTTTCGCTTCTTTCTCAGCCACTGGCTTGGCCGGTTGATTATTAGCATAAGTTCGCCCTGACCTTGTTATCAGATCAACATCATATGACCATGGAACCATCTTGTCACTTTCATAAGCGTAAGGCTGAGGTGATGCCAGGACCAACATTTCCGAAGCATCGGGTATAACGATCCCGAGGTCATCGTCAGAGGCATCCTCGAGAGGGGGCATGTCAGTTAGTTCAGGATCTAGCTCATCGGTCAACATTGCGAGTTCTTCATTCCAGTCAATGATGACTTGAGATATAGTAGCCACTACCCCGAATTCATCAGCTGTCCCAATCATTCCCTTTCTCATCAACTCATCCACTTTCTTTTCTATCTCGCTGAGTGACACCACCTCACCAGTCGAAACATAACCAGCTCGGACTAAAGCATCGAACATGTCTTTGAGAGGGACCCTGAAGCCTTGAATCTGTTTGACTCCCGGACCAAAGACAACATTTGCACTGCTCGAATGATCAGGGAGTGGATTGTTCTGCACATTGGGTTTACCGGTTGGCTGTAGCGCAAACGCTCCAGTCTCGAGTAGATCCTGCACTCGATGTTTGAGTACTTGACAATCATCTGTCGAATGCCCAACTTCACCTCTATGGTAGTCGCATTTCTTCGACGGATCATATTTTGCATAACTAGCGGCATTAGATCTTTGTGGCTCTGAATTCAGCAGGTTCTTTTTCCTTAGCACAACCAATACCTGAGATAACGTCCCGGGAAGTGGAGTAAACTGGCGAGTTTTACGCTGCTGGCGTGAGTCTTGCTGGCCTTGTCGTCCATAAGAGGTTGTCTGCTGAGTGCTAAATTGCAGCTTCGGGGCCTGAGCTGGCATCTTCTGTACATAAGTCATGTTGACTTCGGGGACATGCTCTTTGTCCTTCTTACTAGTAAATCTCTTGCTCGATGAACCTGACTCACTGTACCATCCCTTCTTGAGTCCGGTCTCAATCTCCTCACCCATGGCTATCAGTTGGCCAAAAGATTGGGCGGCTGTCACTAACATTCGTGAACGAATCGGCTGCGGTAGGGTGGACACGAACAACTTCATTAAATCACGTTCTGAGGGTTCGGGCATGATCTGTCCTGCCATGTTCCTCCAGCGAGTGGCATACTCCTTTAGAGTCTCGCCCTTTTTCTGCTCGGCTCTCTCCAGGTCTTCCCTTGTAATGGTGACATCGAGATTGAACTTGAAGTGCTTGACGAAAAGGTTTGCCATCTCTTCCCACGAGTCTTTCCGGTTGATCTGGTGGTTGGTATACCACCTCATTGCAGCATCCTTCAAGCTTGCTTGGAAGGTTTGGATCATTAGAGGTCCATTAGAAACATATCTATTCATGAGCCCCTGGTACATGTCGATGTGCTGAATCGGGTTTGAGGTGCCGTCATACTTCTCGAAGGCTGGCATTTTGAATTTATCGGGCACTTGGACCCGGGTAAAAATAGACAGATCAACAGGTGGAACACATTGAGTTCCTTCCACTTCACGTAACCTGTGGTCGAGCTTAGCCAACAACTTGGCGTTCTCATCATTCGGGGGTGGATGAAGAACATGGGCCGCTGGAGACGTACTAGTGTCAGTCAGAATGACATCATCCAGTTGAAGGGTTGGATTAGTGTTCACTGCGGGAGATTTGTCGAGGCGAAGGCCTTGACGGGTTGGAAGTGGAATCTCCGATTGAGAGGCAGCATTGATCTGCTGCTGCTTGGCCATGAGATCACTCATCATTTTGGACATGGCAGCCGTGATCTGCTCATTGATTATGTTCATGTGTTCCTTCAGCTTTTCGTCAATCATGGCCGCAATCTCAGCTTGATTGGCCATCCTTCTTTTGGTCACGGATCGAGTATTATGAGGATAAGGGGGATCCGTGGCAAATTAACTGCAAAAAGCAACGATCGAATGAATACAACTGGTAAGAATAACGAGTCGGTCCATGACATCCCTTAGACCTTAAAGATGAAATTCCTTGCGAAAGACCGATTCGTCCAGTAAATCTCGAAATTCTAAATTGCTTCATTCAATAAAAACTTGGACTAATTTCAAAATTTACAAATTATAGCTTAATGCTTTTCATTGAATTGCCACAAAGGAAGATGTCTCAAAAGAATTCTTAGAAAGATCGTCTAGAAACGACATTTATTACCAGAAAACATCAATAGCAAGCTAACATTTCCTCCTAAAAAGAAAGAAAAACTCCGTAAACTAAACAAGAAATCAGACGGTCTTCCTCTTTTTAGAGGGCACATGATCTATAGACGAATGGGCCTTCAAGGCACGCCGTAATCGTGCATTCTCTTCAGCCAAAGCATCTGCCTTATCTTGGGCCTTCGTCGCCTTTTCTTCGCTGATTTTGATCTGAGTCTGAAGAGTGTGCCGTACTGTCACGACCGGGATCTTCGGGAGTATGTCAGCCGGGATGGTATGATGCTGAATATACCGGGTCATGGCAAAGTGACTCTTCATCCTTCCGATGGGTTCATCCGCGGGCCAAATCAGCTTCTGAGTGGAACAATTCTGCCAAGCGTCGGAATGACGCCTAAGCTCAACTCTGTAGGACTCGCCCTTCTCAAACTGGACTTGAAATTCATTGGGCCTGAGTGGAGGTGGGACCTCCTGCAAAACTCGGAACTGGCGTGTAACTCGAAGGGGCTGATAGCAGGTTGCCCCATAAATGCCCATCAAAGGTACGGGCTTCTGATCCCCATGGTATAGTCGAGCCTCAACCTCCCGAAACCATACAGCTTGCCAAAGGAAAATCTTAGAGCTCGGATCTTTGAACAGATGGACCCATTGTGTATAGTGCAAACTTTTAGTTTGATTTTGTATTTGTTTGAACCTTAAAATAGGGTTATCAGTTGTGTTCATTTCAAATACAGTCATATTTTCCCCGAATTGAGAAAGGTGTGAGAAAAACCAGATTTGTAAAAGCTCAATCGGGGCTCGAAAAATTCTATCTTTTCCTTTCTTAAATTGTGTCAGAGATATGAAGGTCTCTGCCAGAATTGCGTTTATAAAACTAACTCCACCACATATTAATTTTACCGTCCATGCTATGACGGGATCAATAGCATTTTGACGGAATGGAAAAACGATGAGTCCGAAAAAAGCTAAGATAAAAATTTTAGATCTCATGAGGACGGAGTTATTTTCAAAACATTCAACAAGAAAAGATAGCGGGCATGCTTGACAATTACCCTTTAACACTTTTTCAATTTCCTTTTTGGTCAAATTCAAAAATTCAGCGAGCACTACCACAGGATCTATCTTAATGGGTGGTTCGACTATATCTAACTCAATCGATTTCCCAATGGCAAAACTGTATTCTTCCAGAGTTGGTGTGAGCTCGAACTTACCTCCTAACACAAATGTGGTCGTCTCGGGGCACCAAAAATGAGCGAGTGCCTGCATGATTCCGCTCTGAACATCTATGTCTAGGATTGGCAGCATGAATCCAATGCGCTTGAGAACGTACTGCTGACCATCTGGCTTCAACTGGCTCCATAACTTCTTGAGCTCTAGCTTCGGAGTAGGCACGAAACGGATATCGAGGCGACCCATTCTTATATAGACCACGTGCCAAATGACTCAACCTAAATCATGGACCGACCCAAAATAAGACGAAGAAAACTGAAGAAAACTAAAGAAAAAGCTTGAGAAATTACCATCCTTGGGGAGAGAATGTCAATCACAGAGACATGCACATGAATCGTGAGTTTAAACCCTAATCTATCTACCCTAAAGGCTTTTGCAAAATGAAGTGATGAACGGAACGACATGTCGCAGCCTCGCGTACATTCATCATGACTAGCCGCGGCCTCGCATACAATAGTCATGACTAGTCGGGTCCAATCACTTCGGCTTGATTCGGTCGACAAGGGGAACCTCCATGCGTAGTAGCATCACGTGCATGAGGACGACCCTTGAGCCATTTTTTGAAAAATTTTCGGGATCCAAATGGGATAACCTTCAGCGAAGTCTTACCGCCAAGGTTAAAGAACCATCTAAATACCATCTTAGAACTATGGGTGTGACCCAGGTTCGATCACAGGTTGTGTGTGGTGTAGTGTAAATACTGTAAAACATGCACAATAATTATATGCAAACACCGCTTCAATAGTGCAAAAATTAAATCACAATTCCACTCCACCAAGCCTGCAAAACAAAGGATTAGCCAATCACTACTCCCCTTATAACTCCCATCCTGCAAAACCATTTAACACCTAAGAATGAGAATTCAATCAAATTTTGTCAAATCAAGTGATTTTTCCATAAATTTTTTTTTTGGCCTAAGTCCTCCTTAAATTTTCAAAAAAAATTCAAGTACGTCCCCAGCGGAGTCGCCAAGCTGTCGCGACCTAAAAAAATCGGATTTCGATCTTAGGCTAATGGATTACTAGATTAATTAAATTAACTAACCTAGCTCGAGTTCTCCCAAACTCTACCAAATCGCAACTTAGGTCCAATTGTGAGCATGTAAATATTTTCAATGGGAGTCGCCACTAATCATTTAGGGTAGGTTGATTAGAAACCTAAATAAAATAGCGGGAGTACTATTTTATTTCTACGAACCAGAAATCATAAGTTCGGGGACTTGGTTATGCTAGATTCCCTAACGCCCTTTCGGTACCAATTTCGAGAAAAATATTCAATTTGACAATTTTGATAAATCTTAACTTAGAGTTCAAAGGTGCAGAAATTTCTTTTTTGATTTTTACTTGTTTAAATGAAAGCTAACTTATATGCAATGACGTGCAAAAATTGACATGCGATTAATGCAATCTAACATGCAAACTATATGTCATGCGACAACGTGACCTATTTCTAATGACGGGCACATTATTTTTTTTGTATTTTTTTAATGAAATTCGGAATTAAAAATGCCAATTCTCTAAACATGCGATTTTAAACTAAAGAAATTGACCTAATCTAAAGCAATCTTTTTGGTATTTTTTTTATCAAAATTCGAAATTGAAATCAAGTAAAAAAATAACCGCGAAATCTTTCGAATTAAATTTCGATCTGAAGCCTGACAGATCGACCCTAAAATTCGAAATACCCGCTATGGAAATAAATCTATCTAAAGCCTGATAAATAGATTTATTTCCACGTGTGCGGTTGCGGATTATGAAATTTTCCTAATCAATCACATCTTGAAAAAATTTAGATATCTCAAATATCTTGGATATATTCAAAGGATTTTGAAATTCTAAATTCTATCCAAAATTGACAAGTAATAGATATTTAAGATTTCAAAAAAAAAAAAATCCTAAGTGAGATATTGCCTATTATCTAAATATGCAAAATTAGATATCAATGAGCACAAATTAGTCAACAAAATATTTAAATCAAATCAAGATAAGATAATTACCTGATTTGCAGATTTCTTTCCTAATTTGAATTTGCAGCGGATCGGGATTGCGGATCGGCGATGCGTCGGAAGTGGCGGCGCGACGTCGGGAACGGTGGCGACTCGCGGCGATGACACAGCGGGGCAACAGCGCGGCGATGGTGGTGGTGCTCGCTTCTTGGTCAGGGCCGACTGAAACTCGCTAGTCTGCAGTGGACAAGTGCTGTGACGTTGCTTGGAGGATATGTAGGTGCAAGGACAGTGACGAGGAACAGTGGTTGCACAAGTAAGGGACTCAAACAGCGCGTGGATGCTACACAACGCCTCTTCAGACTGAGTTTCTGGATCTAAACGTCGCCGCTTCAATGCTTCTTCAACTTCAAGCTCTCGCCACTAAGAGAAGTGATAACTTTCAGCGACGGACACCGAAACTCGTCATCAGAAGTCTGAATTGCTTTGACCGTGGAATGCTCTCCCTCTACTGCTACTCTTCACGCTTTTTTTTTTTCTAAAAAATTTCTGATCTAGATTGGAATATTTGCTTCAAAAAAAAAAAAAAAAAGAACCGGCGGCAGAAGGCTTGGCAACCGGCGAGGCTCGGCACAGTGAACTACTGGACTGTCCGACGGGGAGGAGCAGAACAGCAACAGAGGCTGCTGGGTATCTCCTGGATGCTGCAGTGAAAACTACCGAGAAGCAAGGAGTCTGGTGCACGGCGAAGACGCTGCTCTCGACTGGAGGTGGCTGGACTGCGCAGGTTGTAAGGTGTATGGTCGCGGTTGCTGTTGGAAGCTCGCTGATAGTCAGCGTTAACGATACGGGGAAGCAACGCGCGGACAGCGATTGGCAAACGTCGGGAGACCGCTATTGCTGTTAGGACTGGGTCTCGGTGGAGCAACAAGGTGCAGTTTTGCTGGATTCTCCAAGTGTAGCGATGAGCAAGGACGAAGAAGGGTCTTCTGTGAGCGGTGGGTATTGCCCTCTTCATTCTCTTCCCTGTGTTGCGTCTCCCTCTCTCTCGAATGTCTTGTTTCCTTTTGTGAAAGAACCCCACTTTTCTCTTTATTGACTTTTTCTTTCTGACTCTCTTGTGTGTGTCAGATCTCCAAAAGACCACCCCTCCTTTCTTCTGTACGTGTCTATATATATGCATGTAAATGTCCAGAGAGTATATATTTCTTCACTGACTCCTTGCGAGACCAGCAAATATTTTCCTTTTTCTTTCAATCAAATATTCTTTTCTTTTGTTGACCGAATTCTTCCTCTTTCAATTTGGCAACTGTTTTTATTTAATATATGCTTTTGATATGCCCAGAATTATTGACCACACTTTCCTTTTGAACATTGAGATAAAATATACTCGGCCACAATCTTGCTTAGCATATCTTCGGACAAATCTTGCATGACTACAATTTCCTTTCTTTAATTACTCCCCAGGATAAATCAGTCTCCAAACTCGACAAATACCTCCAATGATTGATGGGCTGGGTCAAATTTTCATTACCGTGGGCTTAGTCCAATTTCATTAAGTTCAGAGCCGTTCACTCGAGTCCAACCACCGCCGGCCCAATGCAAATGCAACTAACCTATATGAACCTATGTTACGCGATTTTAATATTTTTGTTTAGGGGTTAAAATTTAATCCCTAATTTTCTATGCAATTAACACTAAATGATGCGCTAAAATTTAGGTGTCAACAGCCGCAGGTCCTGTGACCTCCCCACACGGATTCGCTCCGATTATTCGGGCTTGTCGCCGCTTCGTCTAGTCATGCCGAGGTATCTTCTTCCTTTTGCCCTCGCTCCGGAAGTCTAGCGAGTTGAGATAAGGTGCTTCGCTGGAGACGCTGGTCCCGGCGTTTCTTTGTCGAGTCGTTTTAGCTTTGTTAGCGATGGCCACTGAAGAGCGTCAGAGTCCAGTTGGATTAGCCTCTGAGTTGGTGAGGCTATAGCCTCTTGGACCAGAGAGTCTAGGAGAAGCGATTCTCTCTAATTCCTCGTTGCAGCGTGGATGATCTTGCGCCGGTAATAGAGTACCGACTTTTGTGCCGAAAACTCAAGGTACAATCGGGGAATATGAATAAATGTCTTCAACTTCAAGCCTTGCGTACAATCGCAATCGTTCTTTGCTCAATGGGTTTTCTAAGAGATCGTGTGAATGACAGTATAAATCTTTTGATTTGCGCATTTGCTTGGCTTGCTGTGAAATATGTTTGGCTGTTTCGGTGTTCATGATGTTTGTTTAATCCATTCACTGGATTGCTTTGCGTTGAATTGCTTTTCATTCGAATGGATCAGATAGTGGATGTACTGTCAGATGCCGATCAGTCGGCGAGTGTGATAAACAGCAAAGATGAAGAAGGTTGGGCCTCGCTTCATTCTGCGGCGAGCATTGGGAATGTGCAGATTGTGGAGATCTTGTTGAGGAAAGGCAAGTATGTCTGCGAGTTCCCTAATGTGCTCGTGAGTCTGAAAAATTGTTCGAGTACACGGACACGAAGATGGATTTGTGTGCTTTCCCTTTCGCTCTTAATTTGCTAGGATAATTCTTATATAGTTAGAAAGCCTTTGAAAATCGAAAGCAGTCTGAAGCCATTTAAGCGAAATTTTCAACTGTTGGTCGAATTCTTTCGATGTTGTGTAAGCCCTTGGTTGGTATGTATCCTAGTGCATCTCCAGCTTGTGAAGTGGAGTAGTGTCAGGCAATTGTTCATTTTTACAGGGTAAATGGAGGACTTGAGGATTCTTTTCATCAGGTTCACTGTTAAGACACCATTCTTCTTGCTGAAAATATGGTCGACTGGTGTAGTCAGGCTTTAGTGTTGTTCAGACTCAGCGTTTGTGGTAGGGCGGGGGAAATACTAATTCGTTCTATGTGGATAGGGTGAAAAATTTTATATGCTACACTTAGGCTATGTAAAACAATGAATCACACAAGCCATGGATCTTTTGGCATGTGACTGGAGATATTATACAAGGTTTCGGCTTTCTTCTTGCTTTGATCATAGTGAATCATGTGGGGATGATTTGGCGATGCACCTTTATTGTGAATGATAGGTTTTCTTCTTCTTCTTTTTTTCGAGGGGGGTGTTTGATTGTATTGTATGGAATGAAATTGTAACCTGGAACCGAAATAAAAAAAAAAAAAGAACCTGTTGGAACCTGGAACCGACCCTGGAACCTGTGACAGGGTAGGTTCCAGGTTCCAGGTTCCGACGGGTAGGTTCCAGGTTCCTCATTTTGAGGAACCTGTACCCGAGGGTAGGTTCCAGGTTCCTCATTTTGAGGAACCTGTACCCGAGGGTAGGTTCCAGGCGGAACCTACCCGGAACCTGGAACCGCTCACCCTTACTTGCTGGGCGAGGCGAGGGTCGCCGGGCTGCTGCCACCAACCCACCACCGGCGATGGTGGGTTGGCAGCAGCAATGGCGAAGGCTCCCTCGTCGCTGCTGCAACTTTTTTTTTAATAATAAATATAATTTAATTTTTTTTTAAAAAAAAGTACACGTCAGCTGGCTAAACGGCGTCGTTTTTTGGTTTTTAATGCTGACTGGACCTCTCCGGCAAGCCGTGTCAGCGCCACATCGGATTTCCGGCGAGCCACGTCAGCATTGGCACTAAAATGATCGTTTTTCAAAAAAGTTGGCACCAAAGTGATCCGAAAAAAAGTTATGACACCAAAGTGATCTCCGTACACAAGTTGTGTCATTTCTGGTGTCCTTTTGCCTATCACCCGTATAAAATGAGCGCATATCTATTTGGAGCTCTACATGTATAGATATTCGGCACATGGAATAGAGTGATCAATTATCAGTCCACTAAATGTCCAAGATGGTCCCCGTATAAAAAAGTTAGGGTTGCTTATCTTTGCTTAGGCCTAGAATAATGCCCAACCAAACCTCTTGGGCATGACTTTGGAAGTGGTTGACCTACCGAGTATGAATTTCTATGTGGGTTGGCCCAAAAAGGCAAGAACTCGTTTGGGACATATATTCCAATCGAGTGGTCAACACAGTTCAAAGATAAATATCGAAACTTTGGATTTTCCTAGATGCACTAGCCGAAGCCATGAGCAGGAGGTTTCTGTCCAAAATGTTAAAACTAGCTAATCTAACAAAATGTCAGTGGATCTATTTAGGACACATCACGGTCGATTCCTGACATTCAAATCTCAAAACTGTGGCCTAAAAGTCTAATAGAATCTCAAGAATTGAACAGGCGGGCTTCATCCTAAAAATGCAGAGGTGAGCCCAGCCTAAGAGAAATTATTGACCGAGCTTAAATAGTGAGTGTTTTTTTACGACACGCGATCCATCTCATTCAAGAAGAATGAAACGACACAGAATGGCTAAATTTAAGCTAAATAATCTCAAAAAGAATCTTTATACTAGCTCTCCAAACTAAACTTACAATTCCTGGACGATCACACCATGTACTAATTAATCCAAAACGCACACAAAAGGAGAGTCGATCAAAGACGAAGTGAAGATCTATGAATGGGGGGCTTGCAGCCACGAGTTGCGCAGCAAAGGATGGTGAGGAAGAGGTTTTCATTGCACGGGATGCACAGCTTCGAGGACTGGGCGGTGAAGTCGATAGCCTCGGCGCCTTGGTCGAGCAATAGCCGAACGAGAGGGTGCTTGAGCAATGCGATGTTGATGACGTATCTCCTGCATTCCTCTCCCACATAGATTGCCAAGTGACCCCTTGGTATGTCCTTTGGTATGGAACATTCGTCTTCACAAATGCATGCCCAGAGTTTGCCACTTCCACATATTCTCAACTTGGAGAAGAATTTCTTGAGAGACTTGGCCTTCATGATCATCATGAGAGAGAGAGAGAGAGATGAGCTGTGGTTAGGAGAGAGTGAGGCTTATATAGGAGAGTACAGGAGCGTAGTGTATGGTATTTCAATGAAGAATAATGAGACGTTTCGATAACCTTTTGGAAGTTTCAAATATATGTGCATGATTAACTACATATGAGTGTAGGGGTGAGTGGTTCTCGGTCCGGTTCGATCCCACCCAAGAACCGAGAACCGGACAGGGAGAACCGGTTCCCAGTTTCTAGGATCGAGGATCGGACCGGCTAGTCTTGAGACCATGGATAGAAACGGACTGGACTGGACCATCGGTTTGGTCCGGTTCCAAATAGAACCAATCACTTATTCATTTATTAACCAATGATATGAAATAATAACCTACTGCAATATGACAAAAGCGTTAATTATAGTGCTACGGCAAAATCCAAGCTTGTTTCTTAATAGAATGTCTTAGGTAGAGCCTTAGAGGTGAGGGCGGGAGTGAATTGGGGAGAGCCTCACTGATTAGGGTTTCCATTTTTTAATCTCAGAGCATTGGACTGTCTTTTCTTTACGGGAAACAGCAGGGACATTTGCCGCAGAGGTAAACTAGTAAATTGCTTTCTATTTTTTTCATAAATTTTAAAAAAGTAAATAAATATATATTTTCTGAGCAAAATAAATAAATAAATATATTTATCAGTTCGGTCTGGTCCGGTTAGTCCGGTTTCCACCCTAGAACCGGGAACCAAACTGCCCGGAAACCAGTTCCACTTTTAGGAATCGAGAACCGGACCGATACTCTCGAGAACCGGACCAAACCAGCTGGTCTGGTTCTGGTTCGGGCGATCCATTGTGCTCACCCCTATATGAGTGTACTCGTTTTTTTTCTTTTGGTGGGTTACTTTTTCAAGTGTATTGGTTAATTGGGGATAGACGCAAGGGGCCTGAAGACAGTTGTTTGTTTATTTACATGCCTCATCACCTTTCAATTTTGTCAATTAAGTCATAAACATTTTCATGTTTTGCCAATTGAATCAATCTGGTCAATTTTCACCGAAAATCGCTGATATGAACACCGGCTGTTCTACATGGCACGACCGACTGGACAGTTGGCGCTGAAATGGAATTTTTATTTCTTTTCTTTTCTTTCTTTTTCTTTTCTTCCTTCTAAGCCCGGCGAGGGTCCCTGGCCAATGCTCGCCAGTCGTGGGCAAGGCCTTCACAGCCCTTGCCGGACTTGGTAGAAAAATAAAAAGAAAAGATAGAAAGAAAAAAATAAAAAAGCAGCCAACCTACATTGCATTATCGGCATTCACGTCAGCAATTTTCAGTTAAAATTGGCCAGATAGACTCAATTAGCAAAACGTAAAAAGGTTTAAGACTCAATTGATTCAATTAAAACGTTTAGGACTGAATCGGTGAAAGTACAATAAATTTATGACTTTTTGGATAATTCTCTCCTAATTCTTCGTCACGATATTTTACTGTGGCTAACAATGAGAAGATTATCAATAAATCCTAACTTCATAAAAAACTTAATCATATAAACTATTAGTGCCGAGTGCTGAGTAGGAAAGAAAGTTATTGCGTTTCGTACGAAAGATATGAAAGACTTCGCTATGACTTTAGTATAATAAAAATTATACTATATGATTCTTCGAGTGCGTAAACCATAGAAGGACTGTTTAAAATTTGAAAACAGGCTTCTATAATTTCGAGAGACCCGACTTTGCTTGAGAAAAAGAAAGTTCGTCCATCAACTTCACGCGCGATAAATTGACTCAGCACTCTTTCGTTATATACAATATTTGTGCTTGTTTCACCGAAATTTCTCCTGTGACGAAATATAATTTCAACGAATGTCATTCTTCGACTTTCAATGAGAGGATATCGGGTTCTGTGGCGACTCTGGACAGGAAATATCTAGGTAGATAAGAAATAACTTCGAACTTTTACTTCGAACTTTGAACCGGACTGTAAGTACAAGCCATGTCGGAATTTAATCGACAACAAAACTTGAAAATATAATCACACACGTACACAAAGATGTGGCATCAGAATTTAATCGATAACGCAACGCCAGGGATAAAGATACACGCTGGAATTTAATTGATGACTCGAATCGGAAGGAAAGCTACAGCTAAGGAAAGATAAAATGCAGTGTAGGAAAGTGAAGATAATTGAAAGATAACATGTTGTTTGATTTATTGAGGGGCTCTCCAGTAGATGGCCAGTGATATTTATAATGGTTGTCTGATAACTGCTCCTTAGCAATTTCCAATAGTTGTGCCCATGTTCTTTCATTCCGAAAATCTTGTCTTCATATTCATATAATGCTTCTTGCTTTCAAGATAACTGTCTCACAATCTTGTTTACAAGTGATAACTGTCTCATAATCATGCTTCCAAGTAACTGTTTCCTCAAAATATACATGCGTGCTCCTTAGTGGTTCCCCAACGGTTGCGTTGAGTCCACTATCTTAACGATTTATTCGACTTTACTACGTTGGCACTTGTTTCGATTCCACTACATTGACTGCTACTTCTTCGATAGATGTATTCGAGATTGTCGACTCCACTTTTAGTTGATTCCTTCAAGTTGGCTATTCTTGACTAAAGTCCCTATCCTATTTCCGCATTCTGATCAGTCACAACCATCCACTTCCTTCCAAAATAGAAGACTCTACAATACTTTTCTAAGAAAACTCAACACATAAAAGTTGTAGATCCATGAATCTTCGTTCGTTTAGCTTTGGAATCAGGTCAATCTGATATGTATCAATAAAGCTATGGCCATTTTCCTGAACTAGTACAAAATTGAAATTTTCGCATTCTGACCAATCATGACCGTCCACTTCCTTCCAAAATAGACAACTCTATAGTACTTTTATGAGAAAAATCAAATATAAAAGTCGTAGATCCATGAGTCTTTGTTTGTTTGGCTTTGAGAATCAGGTCAATTCGATAAGTATCAATAAAGCTATGACCATTTTCCTGAATTAGTATAGAACTGAAATTTTCGCATTCTGACCAATCATGACCGTCCACTTCCCTTAAAAATTAGATGACTCTGCAGTAATTTTCTGAGAAAAACTCAAAACATAAACGTTGTAGATCCATGAGTTTTCGTTCTTTTGGCTTTGGAATCAGATCAATCCGATCTGTATCGACAAAGTTATGATCATTTTCCCGAACTGGCTCAGAACTGAAATTTATGACATCAAAAAGACCACGGAACTCTACTTTTATTGACTAATCCCATCACTTGTCGATAATAACCAAAATTGGTCATTTTTTGGTGTAAATAGTGCTCTAACTTTTTTGGGGTCATACGTGATTGGAATTATTCTTTTTTTAAAACTCTTTTTTTTTTATGTAAAAGGCATGACTAAAGCTTGGAAAGGAAAAGAAATATACGCACGCATGAGAAATGCCTCTTCTATCTTTATGCAAGATTTGAATAATTTTGTGTCAAAATTCGGGCCAAGCTCTTATGGTGTTGATCCAAGCCACGACCTTAAGGTTTGCACCCCAAATAACACTTTGGGCCTTGTATGTAAGTAGCCTATATAGTCCAATGACACTTTAATACTCTTGTTCATGAAAGATGCATGCTTTTATTTTCTTTTCCGACATTTTTCAATATTAAAAATTGGGTATCTTTTCTATCCCGCAACAGCCTTCTTAAAAGAGATTTCAAATCTCGAAATAACCTTCTCTTTTCGCAAGTACAGTTTTTTTGTTTTGTGTATTTTCCAATCGATACTTTCTGTCCATTTTATAACGATTCGAATATTTTGCAACGAACTTAATCTCACAATCGTTGATTTCTCGCACCCACGCGATGCGCACCCCACATTTGCCGGCGTGAATCATCTTGCATGGCCGATGCCGGAATCTGACCGCATGCTTTGAAAACCTAAGCTTGCGAGAAGAAAGATTTTCTACTAACCATGAGTCCATGACCACAGTATCGAGTCATGTTCGATCACACTTGTTGATTAGTGTAGCCAGGTATACGGGGATGGTCCAGGATGAATAGATTTTATCAAGAGTTAAATTTTTGGTTAATTAATGACAAGAATTTGGTCTTAATAAATAATTAGTTTTGCTAATTTGGAGTGGACTTAAGGGCATCGCATCTTTCGCTCCACATTGCGGATGCAAAAACCATTCTGATTGCCTTCAGAATTAGGTCTGCTCATCAATAATTAGTCAGATGGAGTTGTTGAATCCCACGCCATCTCCTGGTCTGTGCACAAATCATTTAACAAAACAAAATTAAAAAAAAATCGTCGAAAATTAATAAAAGAAGCATCTCTTTGACTGCATCTAAAGTGGAAATTTCTTCCTCAGTACTGTCATTGACAACGAAAAAACATAAGATATTAGTTAATTTAACCAATTTTTTTTAAAAAAAGATGCTATTTCCACCTTATTTATGAATTTAATACCTCTTTTTTCTTGCAAGTTTCTTCTCCAGCATGGGCTTCTAGACGAAGGAGCGTTTGACATGCATATAGTCTAACTTGATCCGGATTTTCTTGATATATTAAGTATAAATCTACAAGTAAGTACCTAAAACATATATAATAAGTACATAAGTTCCCATTTTCTTCTGGACTTATGAAGAAATCGGATGGATGGAGACACCCCTTGGATTCTTCCAAGGTTGCAACTTGTTGAGGGAATAATTAAATTCACAATTAAATTCCCAACATTAGGAACTCAATGATAATAATTGCATGTACACATGCATATTATTCAAAAGTATAGATAAAATTCCCTTGCTTTAGCTCAAGGATAAAAGTCCATCTAAATAAACATAGGTTCAAGAAATTCGACAATCGATTTAATTTAAAAAAAAAGAGAAAATACCACGAAAAACTCCAAATTATGCCACTTGTAACAAATTTACCCAGAACTTTTTTTTGTAACACGAAAAATCCCAAACTATGTCACTTGTGACAAATTTACCATGAACTTTTTTTTATGATATGCAAAACTCAAAACTATGCTACTTGTAATATATTTACTCCACAATACTTTGGCCCAAGGGCATTTTCGTCTTTTTCCTTTTTCTGTTTTTTTTTTCCTTCCTTCTCTCTTCCCTCCGCCAGCCATGGCGGAGAGAAGCCGGCGAGGGTGGCCCTCGCCGGCGTTGGGGTTAGGGGCAAAAACGAAAATGCCCTTGGGCCAAAGTATTGTGGGGTAAATGTGTCATAAGTGACATAGTTTGGGGTTTTTTGTGACACCAAAAAAGTTCAGGGTAAATTTATCACAAGAGGCATAGTTTGGAATTTTTCGTGTTACAAAAAAAAGTTGAGGGTAAATTTGTCGCAAGTGGCATAGTTTTGGATTTTTCGTGGTATTTTTCAAAAAAAAAACCAAAATCTCATATATTTATGGTTGAAAATTATAATATGACATCAAAGCTGGAGTATCAAAAGTACATCTCACATAACTTATTTACCGGATTTATAATGAAGTTATATACATCATGATCGTGTATACATTTTGATCATTTGGTTAATAGTTGAAGATGAAACTTCTAGGAACCCCGTAGATCTACTGTGTTCAATCCTACAGAATTTTTCTGTCTTGCTAACAAATTTAAAGAGTGTTGTTAAGTGTGAGAAATCTGTTGGTAAAAATAATGATCATTGATTTTTTTTTCCAAGCAACGAGTTTGCTAACAATTTTATGAAATTACCAACTTATTTGGAGTTTGCAAATTCCCAAATTTTGTACAAACTTATCTACTTTTATTTACATATCTTACTAATGCTTTGAATTTACTAACTCTTTAACGAAATTAGTAAGACAAATTATAGTGATTTACTAACTTTTGTCAAATTAGATTACTTAGTTTTGGGTTACTGACTATCTTTGAGTTATTTACTAACATTTAATTTGCTTTAATCTACCAACTTTCCGGTTAAAGTTACCAAGTTTTATTTATCTTGGTGCTATTCCCTAAATTTATTAACTCTTGTAAAAATTACCAATCAAAATGAGCTTGATTCACCAACTCTTCTCGCATATTTACCACATAGTATCGGTTGCCAAGCCTGTTTTGAATTAGTTACCGACCTTTAATTATTTTTAATTTTGAATTTCCTTAATTTTTCTTATCGTTTCTAAACTTTTATTTGCTTTTCCTAGCAACTCTTGTGATTTACCAATCCTTTTTAGAGATTATCACTAAGTTAAGTAAAGCGACGTAACAACTTTCTTCAATTAAATTATCCACTAGTCTTGAGCTACCAATACTCACTTGAGTTACTTACCAAATTTATTTTTCTTTTATTGGCCAAATTTTATTATCTTCTACTACCTTTATCTTTCCCAACTCCTCCCATTTATGTTTTCTCCACAACATGCGACAAATACGTGATCATACGCAATCACATCTTTTTCCATCGATCTTTTTCATATAAAATATGCAGAATTTCTCGACCTTTCAATTAATCTCCATTGAATGAGCTAGTCATCCCGATTCAAATAGCACCCGATTGACGGGACATATAGCTTTATACTCTCGACAATCATCTCAAGAGAATAAGCTAACCCTAACCCAATTGCCAAATATACGGATTAGGCATCAGTTTGGCCACGGTTTGATTAAGTCAAGTAATTGGGTGACTTCGAGTTCGAGACTCCAGACTACCAAATCAAGACGCGAAAAAATACAAGAGCTTAGTAAATTTGATCACTTTTTTAAAAGATGCTATTTCCACTTTATTTTACGTTTTTAATGCCTCTTTTTTACTTGCAAGGAACTTCTCCAATATGGGCTTCTAGACGAAGAAGGGTTTGACATGCAGATAGTCTGACTTGATCAATATTTTCTTGATATATTAAGTATAAATCCACAAGTAAGTACCTAAAATACATATATAATTAGTACGTAAACTCCCATTTTCTTCTGGACTAATCAAGAAATCGGATGGATGGAGACACCCTTTTGGATTCTTCCAAGGTTGCAACTTGTTGAGGGAACACATCAGTAACTCGATGATAATAGGGTTAATATCACGAAAAATCCCGAACTGGTACACGTGTGATAAATTTACCCCAAACTAATATTTTGATCACTAAAAATCTCAAATCGGTACATTTATGATAAATTTACCCTCCGTTAGTTTCCGTTAAATTGAATTAATACCATAAAAAATCACAAACCAGTACACCTGTGACAAATCGAGAGTAAAACATAAAATTGGTACATCAGTTAACTATCGCGTGTCATTTGACAAAGCAATCTGACGGTAAAATTTAACGGAAACAAACTGAGGGTAAATTTATTACAAGTGTACCAGTTTGGGATTTTTGGTGGTCAAAAAATTAGTTTGGGGTAAAATTATCACAGGTATATTAGTTTAGAGTTTTTCGTGGTGTTAACCCATAATAATACTTTCATGCACACCTGCTTATTTTTCAAAAGTCTAGAAAATAATTCCTCATTTATACGTTGGCTCATGGGGAAAAGTCCATTTAAATAAACCTAGGTTAAAGAAATTCAATAATCGATTTAATCTTGAAAAAAAAACCCAAAATCTCATAAAAATATATATAATTTCGATGATCTTGTTCTGGCTGGTGGTTGATGTAGTTCGTGTGCGTTCACAAACCATACACACCTCTCACGTTGTGACTAGCTTTTAGCCTTTCCTAGTGAAGAACATGAACTGTGGAGTGGGAGTTGGGACTTGGGATAATAGATGCCTCCTCCATCTAATATCTTATATTTGCAGGTTGAAAATTCTAATATGGCATCAAAGTTAGGGTAATAAAAGTGCATCTCACGTAACTTATTTACCAGATTTATAACGAAGTTACATGCATCATGGTTTTAGCATACATTTTGATCATTCGGTTAACGGTTTAAGATGAAACTTCTAGGAACGAGTGAATCTATTGTTCCGTGTTCAGTCCTACCGAATTTTTCTGTCGTGATGGAAAATTTAAAGGGTTAATACCACCAAAAATCCTAAACTGGTACATGTATGACAATTTTACCCCGAACATTTTTTTTTACCACCAAAAACTCAAAACTGATACATATATGACAATTTTACCCCGAACATACCCCAAAAAACCCCAAACCGGTACACTTGTGATAATTTTACCCTGACCATAACACAAAAAACCTCAAACTGGTACACATGTGACAATTTTACCCTGAACTAAAATTTTCATATTATTTTTTTATTTTTTCGAATTTTTATTAATTTTTATTTATTTTTTTTTTATCTTCAACCTTTGGCCGGTCGCTAGCAGCGGAAGCCGGCGAGGTCGGCCCCACTGGCTGCTGGCGAGGGCCGCCCTCGCCGGCGTCGGGCGAGGGTGACCCTCTCTTGAGTCGGGCGAGGGCTGCCCTCGTCGGATCTGGCGAGGTCGACCCTCGCCGGCGTCGGGCGAGGGCTATCCTTGCCTGCCCAGGTGGGGTCGGCCCTTGTCGACGTTGGGCGAAGGCTGTCCTCACCGACGTTGGGCGAAGGCTGTCCTCGCCCGCCCAAGCAAGGTCAGCCCTCGCCGGCGTCCGGCCGACCTCGCTTGGGCGGGCGAGGACAGCCTCGCCCAACGCCGGCGAGGGCCGACCTTGCCTGGGTGAGTGAGGACAGCCCTCGCCCGACGCCGGCGAGGGCCGACCACGCCTGGGCGAGCAAGGACAGCCCTCGCCGGACGCCGGCGAGGACAGCCCTCGCCCGACTCAGGCAAGGGCCGTCCTCATCAGATCTGGCGAGGGCAGCCCTTGCCCGACTCAGGCGAGGGTCGCCCTCGCCTGACGCCAGCAAGGATAGCCCTCGCCAGCAGCCGGCAAGGCCGACCTCGCCGGCTTCCGCCTCTGGCTGGTCGCCAGTCCGGCGACAGGCCAAAGGTTGAAGATGAAAAAAAAATAAAAGAAAAAATAAAAAAATTAATAAAAATTTGAAAAAATAATATTAAAATTTTAGTTCATAGTAAAATTATCATATATGTACCAGTTTGGGATTTTTTGTGGTATGTTCAGGGTAAAATTATCACGAGTGCACCAGTTTAGGATTTTTGATAGTAAAAAAAAAAGTTTGGGGTAAAATTATCACAGGTGTACCGGTTTGGGGTTTTTGGTGGTAAAAAAAAAGTTCGGGGTAAAATTGTCATACATGTACCAGTTTAGGATTTTTGGTGGTATTAACCCAAATTTAAAAGTGTTGGTAAGTGTAAGAATCTTGTTGGTAAAAACAATGGTCATTGATTTTTCTTTAAGTAAAGTGCTTACGAACACTTTTATGAAATTACCAACTTACTTGGAGTTTGCAAATTTCCAAATTTTATACAAACTTAAATACTTTTATTTACGTATCTTACTAATGCTTTGAATGTACTAACTCTTTTTTACGAAATTAATATCATAAATTAGTGTGATTTACTAAATTTTATCAAATTAGATTACTTAGTTTTGGGTTACCGGCTCTCTTTGAGTTATTTAGCAACATTGAATTTTTTTCAATCCACCAACTTTCCTGTTAAAGTTACCACGCTTTATCTGTCTTGGAGCTATTCCTTAAATTTAAAACTCTTTTAAAAATTACCAATCAAATAGCTTGACTCACCAACTCTTCTCTCTTTAAATTACCACATAGAATTGGTCGACAACCCTCATTTGAATTACTACCTAACCTTTAGGTGTATTTTATTTTACAATTGACTACTTCTCTTGTCATTTCTAAATTTTTATTTGCATTTCCTATCAACTCTCGTGATCTACCAACTCTTTTAGAGATTATAACTAACCTAATTAAAGTGACACAACAACTTTCCTTCAATTAAATTATCGACTAGTCTTGGGTTATTAACTCTCACTCGAGTTACTTGCCAAATTTATTTTTCTTTCAATTACCAGCTTTTACTATATTTTACCACCTCTTATCTTTCCTAACTCCTCTCGTATATGTTTTCCGCGCAACATGTGGCAAAGACGCGATTATACACAATCGCATCTTTTTGTGTCGATCTTTTTCATACGGAATGTGCAGGACTTCTCGAGCTCTCGATTAATCTCTATTATATGAGCTGGTCATCCCGACTCAAATAGCGCCCGGTCGACGGTATATTGTAGGTTTATACTCCCGACACCCGTCTCGAGAGAATAAGCTAACCCTAACACAATTGCTAAATCCACGAATTTAGTTATCGGTTTGGCCATGGTTTGATTAAGTCAGGTAAATTAGCTGCACGCTGGGTGACTCAGAGTCCGAGACTCCAACTACCAAATCAAACTTTAATTAAAAAAAAGAAAGTTAGAAAACATTCGGGTCCAATTGCTGCTACGTTCATCTGACCCAATTGAATATTTGTGTCGCGCCATTTATCTTACAGCATGTAGATTTATGTCGGATGTGAATTTCATATTGGCTTCACCACCTCGGAGGGCCTGCGAATCGGTATTTGGTGGCGAGTCTTTTTCTCTCTTTTCTTCTTCTTCTTCGTTCTTTCTTTTCTTCGTGGTTGGTGGTGGTCATTGGTAGGCACGACTTTTGACAAATTGTACATAACTACCACCCAATGTAACTCGAGCAATCTTGGGCTTACATGTGCATTTAAAAGTTATCTGACCGCATCTGAATTGAGAAGCCAGCTACCGTCTCTCTAAGACGAAAGACATCGGGGATTTGGTCATAGTGGTGGAAGGATAATCATATTCGGTCGTTGGATCAGGTGGATGAATTTATAATCGGGCAAAAAATCACAAAAAATTCAAATTATGTCAACCGTGACATATTTATCATGAATTTTTTTTATTTCAAAAAACCCTAAATTATGTCTATTATGACACATTTACTTTAAATTTTTTCTCATGACATGAAAAAACCTCAAACTTGTACATATGCGATATATTTAGCCTTTGTTAAGGTTCCGTCGGATGATTTTTTAGCCAAAATAACGTCGTTTTTATTTCACTTAAGCTACACGGGTGCTATATCAATACAATTTGCTTTTTGGCGTTTATGTAAGCAGATTTTTAATGATTCTCATTTGCGAAACTTTGAAAGATAACAAATGTGTCACACAAATATAAGTTTGTGATTTTTTATGTCACAGAAAAAAAAGTATAGGGTAAATATATCACAGCAAGCATAATTTAGGATTTTTTTTGTGGATTTTTTTCCTTTATAATCCTCAATTAATCTCGACTAATTAATTAATTTAAAACTTTGCTTTTCAAAATTTGAGTCCGAGTTCCCTGAATATTTCCCTTGTGTGCAAAGATCCGGCTCATGCATGATTTGCATGCAAATAGAAAAAACAACGTTGGAACTCGTGCTTTCATAACTTAATCGAATATTAAAAAAGTGCACATGAATATCACGACGAGTCTCTGGAAAATCAATTTTGATTAAGGAAAATTACACTAATGCTCCTTAAACTTTGGTCCTTTATAAAATGTCATCATTAAATTTTTAATCCATTTAACGTGATCCTTGAACTATTCCTAAATATTCGATGTAGTCCCTAAACTTTTGATTTACTCAATTTACTCCCTCAACTTTTTAACAAAGTCAAAATTAATCATTCAATACTATTCACATTTTTTTATAGTTACACTGTAACCCAGATTTCAGAATACATTTTCGTTTTCGATAAATGACAAATAAGGACATAACGTGAGATTTATTCTTTTTGGGTCAACAACTTAACATGAGATTTTGAGAGCAGAACTTTTCAATTCCATACAGTCAACAAATTCAAAATGTAAAGCAAAGATGTAATTGCTTGATACATCAGAAGTGAAAGATGTAATTGCTTGGATACATTAGAACAACATCGCTTCCGTCATCATTCCACAGTGTGGTCCTTCCTAAATTCATTTGCTAATCAATTTGGCATGTTTAATCTTTATATAGCTTCGTGGCCTACCTGCCACACGATGGACAATTCTACAAAACAAGTTAGGTTGGTGTTTACCAGAAACTCATCGAAATCACGATTCGATAATGGAGTTTTTTATTAGGAATCGAATTTTCATTTGACCTTTTTTATTTTGTACGTCCTATATTGCTAACAATAACATATCACATGCTCATGGAATGATAGAACAATTTTGGGGAAAAGTGCCAAAAAAGTCTTAAACCTTTTGCAATAGTGTCAATTTAGTCCTAAACCTTTTTTTAGTGCCAATTCAATCATGAACCTTTTGTATTTGGGCCAATTTAGTTCTAAACCTTTTTTTGGTGCCAATTAAGTCCTAAACCTTTTAAATTGGTGCCAATTCAGTCCTAAACCTTTTGTTTTTGTGCCAATTTAGTCCTTCCGTCCAATTTTGATCCGAATTTGCGGACGTGGACCCTCGCCGGCCAGCGGCTGGTCACCGGCGCTGACGTAAACAAATTTAATAATATTTTAATATTTCTTTGAATTTTTATTTTTTTTCCTTTTTTTTCAATTTTCTTTTTGGTTCTCTTCCACCTTCCTTTGGCCGGTCGCCGATCCGGCGATAGGCCAGAGGCCAGAGGCCGGCGAGCTCGACCTCGCCGGAGGCCGCGGCGAGGGCGAGCCTCGCCATGGTCGGGCGAGCCCCGACCTCGCCGGATCTGGCGAGGTCGAGCGTCAACCTCGCCAGATCCGGTGAGGTCGGGCCTCGCCAAACTAAGGCGAGGCTCGCCCTCGCCAGTGGCCGACGAGGTTGAGCTTGCCGGCCTCTGGCCTCTGGTCGATCGCCGGATCGACAACCAGCCAGAGGAAGGAGGGAGAGAACAAAAAAAAAGTGGAAAAAATAAGGAAAAAAGGAAAAAAATAAAAATTCAAAAAAATATTAAAATATTATTAAAGTTGTCCACGTCAGCGCTGGTAACCGGTTGGCGAGCATCCACGTCGGCAAATTCCAGTCAAAATTGATCGGAAGGACTAAATTGGCATAAAAACAAAAAGTTTAGGATTGAATTGGCACCAATTTAAAAGGTTTAGGACTTAATTGGCACCAAAAAAAGGTTTAGGACTAAATTGACACCATTGCAAAAGGTTTAGGACTGAATTGGCACTAAAAAAAGATTTAGGACTAAATTGACACTAATACAAAAAGTTTAAGACTTTTTTGGCACTTTTCCCAACAATTTTGATGCGAATGCTATTTATTTTGCTTGGGGAAAATTCGATATAGAAAAGGAACCCCATAGTTAATTCTTTCTTCGATATATATGAAGACAAAAAGGTCCCTCTGTACTCTTCCAATTTGAGTTAAAATTGTCACGCATGTCGCTACATCGAGATTTTGATATTGCATTGAATTTTGCGATTGGATTGGATTTTACTTATTATTCAATAAAAATTTTACGATCGACGGACATTGATTTGTATTTTAATTCGAAACATCTGAGACTTTTAGGCTGCGTTTGATTGACCGAATAAAAGTTAGGATAAGATATATTTTATACTATCCTGTGTTTGGTGGTCGTCCAGAATAGGATAAGGTTGGATATAGACTGGATATAGCCCGGATAAAAAAATCCGGAAGGGTGGGATAGACCCGGATAGGATTTCTAATACCTATTTTTCCAGAAACCATAAGCTCCACTTGCCGTCATCTTCATCCCCACACCTTGTGTGCTTTAACCAAAAAAATTTCTCAGCTTTTTTTCCTTCATTAACTCCTCCGGACCCGTGAATAGCAAAAAAATATATATATATCTTATCCGACTTTAAATTCGTAATCCACCAAACAGTGGACATGATATGAAGAAATCCTATGATTTCTTATCCTATTCTATCCAGTCCTATGATGTTTAAAAATCCGAACGACCAATCGCAGCCTTACAATATATAAATGTCAACGTGCGGATTAAGACACACCATCATTAAAATGCACACATGTCCTCCACGTGTCGCGATCCCACCGGTCCCGTGTGGGCGCCGGGGGCTGAGATCTGACGGCCACGGGAGGATTTCAACTAACCCATCGGCCTGGCCTACCCAACGCTTCAATGACCAGGAGGAGGAGGAAGCCTCCATATCTCTCTATTTAAACGTCCAGTTTGCAGGTCAGTAAGACTCAGGAAATTCACTCGCTTTGAATTTCCACTGAACAGACATAAACGCAAACACCTGTCGTCCTTCTTCTCCTTCTTCTCCTTCAATTTCGATCCCTGTTCCTCACCTCTCTCGGCTGCAGCATTCGCATTTCACAGCAGCGATGGACATGGAGATATCTCGGGACGTGGCGCGTAATGGCGGCAAGCTCTGGCTGTGCGCAGCCGACCCGCTCAACTGGGGCGCGGCCGCCGAGTCCCTCAAGGGGAGCCACCTCGACGAGGTGAAGCGCATGGTGGAGGAGTCCCGGAGGCCCGTGGTGTCCCTTGGCAGGCGGACGCTGACCATCGCGCAGGTCGCAGCGATCGCGGGGCGGCATGTGGGGGCGGCGGTCGAGCTGTCTGAGGCGGCCCGGCCAGGGGTCAAGGCCAGCAGCGACTGGGTCGTGGAGAGCATGCGCAACGGGACGGACAGCTACGGTATCACCACCGGCTTCGGCGGCACCTCGCACAGGAGGACCAAGCAAGGTGGTGCTCTGCAGACGGAGCTCATAAGGTAAAAAAAATAAAAACAAAATGTGTGCCACCTTAATATTATTTCTTCAAGTAATCTCCAGATATTCGTAAAAATTTCGAAGACACTTGTTAAGTAATCAAATAACGGGATGATTGCCAATTTATTTATTTTATTTATCCATTTAATTTTTGTGGTGATGTGAAATATATGTACGTGGCGATAAATTAGCTGTACGTTTGTATGTGGGACGGGGGTAGGTAGATTTCTCCTAATGAGCTCATGATGTTTAATGCTGTCATGTTACGCGGAAATTTTTTGTCTTAGATTCTGTAATTTATTTCGTGCCTCCCACTTTTAATTAGCAAGTATCCACATTTCCTCGAGTTATTTTATTTTAAAAATTATAAAAATATATAAAACCTAACCCGCCATTTGTGAGAGGATTAGTCTACTTTTAGAGACATTTCCTCGAGTTATTTTATTTTATTTTTTAACATGTGAAGACATTGTTATTCACAAGCGCATTCATTTTTTTTATTAAATACACAAGCAATAAATTGTTTTTTAAAATAAATAAATGGGATTTTTCATTATTGTTTGGTCTGTTCAAACTCCTTGATAAATGAATGATCCACCAGCAACTAATAAAATAAAACAACGGGTTCTTCCGAGGATAGAATTCGAATGTGGGCATCGATAGATCTAAGTTTAGACACGATGGTCTCCGGCCATGAATGTTTTTTGGCCTATTTCCACCAAACTGGGGTTTGTGTATTTGTGACCGCTCATGTTGCATTGTTCGTCTTTATGTTTGATTGTGTCCGGGTGGTTTCGGCTAGCTCACGGCCCTACAAAGTGACCTATCTCTATGATTAATGAGTTAGGCGTCGAGTGTTTAATTCGAGATTCACGTTTTCTTGCTGTGAATGAATATGTGTGGCTAACAGAATTTCGATTGGACCAGGTTCTTGAATGCCGGGGTATTCGGCAACGGGACCGAGTCGTGCCACATGCTGCCCCACTCGGCAACCCGGGCCGCGATGCTGGTGAGGATCAACACGCTCCTCCAGGGCTACTCAGGCATCCGGTTCGAGATCCTAGAGACCATGGCCAAGTTCCTCAACCACAACATCACCCCGTGCCTGCCTCTCAGGGGCACGGTCACGGCTTCCGGCGACCTGGTCCCGCTGTCCTACATCGTCGGACTCTTGACGGGCAGGCCCAACTCTAAGGCAGTTGGGCCGAACGGCGAGTCCATGAACGCCGTTGAGGCCTTCCGTCTTGCCGGGATCGAGCACGGTTTCTTTGAGCTGCAGCCCAAAGAGGGCCTCGCGATTGTGAACGGCACTGCGGTCGGGTCTGGGCTCGCTTCCATTGTCCTGTTCGAGGCGAACATTCTATCCGTCCTCTCGGAGGTTTTGTCTGCCATTTTCGCCGAGGTCATGCAAGGGAAGCCCGAGTTCACTGACCACTTGACCCACAAGCTCAAGCACCATCCTGGACAAATTGAAGCTGCAGCGATAATGGAGCACATTTTGGATGGGAGCTCCTATGTGAAGGAGGCTCAGAAGCTCCATGAGATTGACCCTCTCCAGAAGCCGAAGAAGGACCGATACGCGCTCCGCACGTCCCCACAGTGGCTTGGACCCCAGATCGAAGTGATCAGAGCCGCCACCAAAATGATCGAGAGGGAGATCAACTCAGTCAACGATAACCCGCTGATCGATGTCTCGAGGAACAAGGCTCTCCATGGAGGAAACTTCCAGGGGACACCGATTGGTGTTTCCATGGACAACACCCGCCTCGCCATTGCCTCCATCGGCAAGCTCATGTTTGCGCAGTTCTCCGAACTCGTCAACGACTTCTACAACAATGGACTGCCCTCTAACCTGTCCGGGGGACGGAACCCAAGCCTGGATTATGGCTTCAAAGGAGCTGAGATCGCCATGGCCTCGTACTGCTCAGAGCTGCAGTTCCTTGCCAACCCTGTGACCAACCATGTCGAGAGTGCGGAGCAGCACAACCAGGACGTGAACTCCTTGGGCTTGATCTCCTCCAGGAAGACTGCCGAGGCCGTGGACGTGTTGAAGCTCATGTCCTCCACTTTCCTGGTCGCCCTGTGCCAGGCCATCGACCTGAGGCACCTGGAAGAGATCCTCAAGAGTGTCGTCAAGAACACAGTGAACCAAGTGGCCAAGAAAGTCCTCTACGTCCGGTCCAACGGTGAGCTCCACCCTTCGCGGTTCAGCGAGAAGGACCTGATCAAGGTCGTCGACCGGGAATACGTATTCGCCTACATCGACGACCCCTGCAGCGCCACATACCCCCTGATGCAGAATCTGAGGCAAGTCCTCGTGGACCACGCGCTTGACGACGTCGACCGAGAGAAGAATCCCAGCACCTCCATCTTCCAAAAGATCGGGGCTTTCGAGGAAGAGCTCAAGACCCTTTTACCAAAAGAGGTCGAGAACGCGAGGGCTCAGTTCGAGAGCGGGAACTCGGCGATCGCCAACAAGATCAGAGGATGCAGGTCCTACCCCTTGTACAAATTCGTGAGGGAAGAGCTCGGGACCGGTTTGCTCACGGGAGAGAAGGTGACCTCACCAGGTGAGGACTTCGATCTGGTGTTCTCTGCAATGTGCGAAGGCAAGCTGACCGATCCTTTGTTGGAGTGCTTGAAGGATTGGGATGGTGCTCCGCTTCCCATCTGTTAGGAATTTTCAATCACTGAGACTGCTTCATATTTATTTGCCCTATTCTAGGTATGTACTTGGAGATTTTCATGGTCGAGTGTCAATGTTTCGAAAACTGGGTTAACTGTAACGTCTTATATGTCTTTGTTGAGTTCTTTCTTTTTCACACCCCACAAGGTATATTTGTACTTGAACTTCAGTGTAACAACAATGTTGATATACGTGAAGGAAAGATTATACAACATACATTTCGTTATATCCCTCGTTCCTTTTTAAAGGATCGTGACATTTGCTCTGCATTGCCTATCGTATGATCCTCTTCAGTTGATAGGCCAAAAGGTAAAAGTTTATTGTGAGCTAATTGTTACCGAGTGTATCTTGCTATATCTTCCAACTTAACACTGCCAAATGTAAAAAATGAAATTGATGTATTGGCATTTTATTTCCTAAATGGAGTTGCTCTCAATAAGTATTGTCCGGGCGTGTCCTACTCGATCGAATAGGTCGCGCATTACGAGTTGTTCATACAATATTATATGCATTGCGATCAATTCTGCCTATCACATCACTTGTATAAAATAAGCGCATATCTTTTCGAAGCTCTACATGTATAGATATTCAGCACATGGAATAGAGTGATCAATTATCAGTCCACTAAAAGTCCAAGATGCTCCCCCTATAAAAAAAGAAGATAAAGGTTGCTTATCTTTGCTTAGGCCTAGAATAATGCCCAACCCATCGTCTTGGGCATGACTTTTGGAAGAGGTTGACCTTCCGAGTATGAAATTCTACGCGGGTTGGCCCAAAAAGGCAAGAAATCTTTTCGGACATATATTCCAATCGAGTGGTCAACACAGTTCAAAGATGAATATCGAAACTTTGGATTTTCCTAGATGCACTAGCCTAAGCCATGAGTAGGAGGTTTCTGTCCAAAATGGTTAAACTAGCTAGTCAAACAAAATGTCAATGGATCTATTTAGGACACGTCACGGTTGATTCCTGACATTCAAATCTCAAAATTGTGGCCCAAAAGCCGAATAGAATCTCAAGAATTGAACAGGCGGGCTTCATCCTAAAAACGCAGAGGTGAGCCCAATCCAAGAGAAATTATTGACCGAGCTTAAATAGTAAGTGTTTTCTTGCGACACGCAGTCCATCTCATTCAAGAAGAATGAAATGACACAGAATGGCTAAATTTAAGCTAAATAATCTCAAAAAGAATCTTTATACTAGCTCTCCAAACTAAACTTACAATTCCTGGACGATCACACCATGTACTAATTAATCCAAGATGCACACAAAAGGAGAATTGATCAAAGACGAAGCAAAGATCTCTTAATGGGGGGGGGGGGGGGGGGGTCGAAGCGGCTTGCAGCCGCGAGTTGCGCAGCAAAGGATGGTGAGGAAGAGGTTTTCATTGCATGGGATGCACAGCTTCGAGGACTGGGCGGCGAAGTAGAAAGCCTCGGCGGCTTGGTCGAGCAATAGCCGAAAGAGAGGGTGCTTGAGCAATGTGATGTTGGTGACGTATCTCCCGCATTCCTCTCCCACATAGATTGCCAAGTGACCCCTTGGTATGTCTTTTGGTATGGAACATTCGTCTTCACAAGTGCATGCCCAGAGTTTGCCACTTCCACAGATTCTCAACTCGGAGAAAAATTTCTTGAGAGACTTGGCCTTCATGATCGTCATGAGAGAGAGAGAATGAGGGGAGAGTGAGGTTTATATTGGAGAGGACAGGAGTGCAGTGTGTGCTATTTCAATGAAGAATAATGAGACGTTTCGATAACCTTTTGGAAGTTTCAAATATCTGTGCATGATGAACTACATGAGTGTCCTCGTTTGTTTTTCTTTTGGTGGGTTACTTTTTCAAGTATATTGGTTAACTGGGGACAGACGCAAGTAAGGTCCTGAAGACAGTTGTTTGTTTATGTACGTGCTTCGTCACCTTTCAATTTTGTCAATTGAGTCCTAAACATTTTCACGTTTTGTCAATTGAATCAATTTGGCTAATTTTCACTGAAAATCGATGATGTGAATACCGACTGTCTTACATTGCTCGACCGACTGGATGGACGGCGCTAACATGAAATTTTTATTTCTTTTCTTTCTTTTTTCTTTTCTTCCTTCTAAGCCCGGCGATGGTCCCCGGCCAATGCTTGCCAGTCGCGGGCAGGGCCTTCACGGCCCTTGCTGGACTTGGTAGAAAAATAAAAAGAAAAGAAAGAAAGAAAAAAATAAAAAAAGTGGCCAACCTACATTGCACTACCGGTGTCCAAGTTAGTAATTTTCGATTAAAATTGGCCAGATAAACTCAATTGGCAAAACGTGAAAAGCTTTAGGACTCAATTGATTTAATTAAAAGATTTAAAACTGAATTGGCGAAAGTGCAATAGATTTATGACTTTTTGGACAATTCTCCCCTAATTCTTCGTCAAGATATTTTACTGTGGCTAACAATGAGAAGATTATCAATAAATCCTAACTTCATAAAAAACTTAATCATATAAACTATTAGTGCCGAGTGTTGAGTAGGAAAAAAAGTTATCGCGTTTCGTACGAAAGATATGAAAGACTTCGCTGTGACTTTTATTATAATAAAAGTTATACCATATGATTCTTCGAGTGTGTAAACCATAGAAGGACTATGCAAAATTTGAAAACAGGCTTCTATAATTTCGAGAGACTCGACTTCGCTTGAGAAAAAGAAAGTTCGTCCAGCAACTTCACGCGCGATAAATTGACTTGGCGCTCTTTCGTTATATACAATATTTGTGCTTGTTTCACCGAAATTTCTCCCACGACGAAATATAATTCAACGAATGTCGTTCTTTGGCTTTTAATGAGAGGAGATCGGATTCTGTGGCGACTCCAAATAGGAAATATCTAGGTAGACAAGAAATAACTTCGAGCTTTTACTTCGAACTTTGAACCGGACTATACGTACAAGCCGTGCCGAAATTTAATCGACAACAAAGCTTGAAAATACAGCCACATACATACACAAAAGATGTGGCACCGGAATTTAATCGACGACGCAATACCCGCGATAGAGATACACGCCGGAATTTAATTGACGACGCGAATCAAAAGGAAAGCTACTGCTGAAAAAAGATAAAGTGTAGTGCAGGAAAGTAAAGATAATTGAAAAATAACACGTTATTTTATTTGTCGAGGGGGCTCTCCAATAGATAACCAGTGATATTTATAATGGTCATCTGATAACTGCTCCTTAGTAGTTTTCAACAGTTGTGCCCATGTTCTTCCATTCTGAAAATCTTGTTTTCATGTTCATGTAATGCTTCCTGCTTTCAAGAGAACTGTCTCACGATCTTGTCTACAAGTGATGACTATCTCATGATCATACTTCCAAGTAATTGTTCTCTCAAAATATACATGTGTGCTCTTTAGCGGTTCCCCAACGGTTGTGTTGAGTCCAACACCTTGACGGTTTATTCGACTCTACTATGTTGGTGATTGTTTCAACTCCACTATATTGACAGTTACTTTTTCGACAGTTGTATCCGATATTGTTGACTCCATTTTTAGTCGATTCCTTCAAGTTGGCTATTCTTGACCGAAGTCCCTATCCTATTTCTGCATTCTGATCAGTCACGATCATCCACTTCCTTCCAAAATAGAATACTCTACGGTACTTTTTTGAGAAAACTCAAAAGATAAAAGTTGTAGATCCATGAGTCTTCGTTTGTTTGGCTTTAGAATCAGGTCAATTCGATAAGTATCAATAAAGCTATGACCATTTTCCTGAATTAGTATAGAACTGAAATTTTCGCATTCTGACCAATCATGACCATCCACTTCCCTTAAAAATTAGATGACTCTGCAGTAATTTTCTGAGAAAAACTCAAAACATAAACGTTGTAGATCCATGAGTTTTCGTTCTTTTGGCTTTGGAATCAGATCAATCCGATTTGTATCGACAAAGTTATGATCATTTTCCCGAACTGGCTCAAAACTGAAATTTATGACATCAAAAAGACCACGGAACTCTACTTTTATTGACTAATCCCATCACTTGTCGATAATAACCAAAATTGGTCATTTTTGGGTGTAAACAGTGCTCTAACTTTTTTGGGGTCATACGTGATTGGAATTATTCTTTTTTTAAAAATCTTTTTTTTTTGGATGTAAAAGGCATGACTAAACTTTGGAAAGGAAAAGAAATATACGCACGCATGAGAAATGCCTCTTCTATCTTTATGCAAGATTTGAATAATTTTGTGTCAAAATTCGGGCCAAGCTCATATGGTGTTGACCCAAGCCACGACCTTTAGGTGTGCAAACCCAATAACACTTTGGGCCTTTGTATGTAAGTAGCCCATATAGTCCAATGACACTTTTATACTCTCTCGTTCATGAAAGATGCATGGTTATTTACACCAAAAAAAAAAAAGAAAAAAAGATGCATGGTTACATTTCTTTTACGACATTTTTCAATAATAAAAATTGGATATTTTTTCTATCCTGCAACAAAAAACCTTCTTAAAGAGATTTCAAATCTCGAAATAATCTTCTCTTTTCGCAAGTACATTTTATTTGTATTGTGTTTTTTTTCATTGATACTTTCTGTCCATTAGTTAACGATTTGAATATTTTACAACGAACTTAATCTCACGATCATTGATTTCATGCACCCACGCGATGCGCGCGCCCCATTTACCTGCGTGAACTATCTTGCATAGCCGATGCCGGAATCTAACCACGTGCTTTGAAAACCTAAGCTTGCGAGAAGAAAGGTTTTCTACTAATTGTATCGAGTCATATTCGATCACACTCGTTGATTGGTGTAGCCGGGTATACTAGGATGGTCCGGGATGAATAGATTTTATCGAGAGTTAAATTTCGGGTTAATTAACAACAAGAATTTGGTCTTAATAAAGAATTAGTTTTGCTAATTTGAAGTGGACTTAAGGGCATTGCATCTTTTGCTCCACGTGGCGGATGCAAAAACCATTCCGATTGCCTTCAGAATTAGGTGTGCTGATCAATAATTGGTCAAATCGAGTTGTTGAATCCCACGCCATCTCCTGGTCCGTGCACAAATCGTTTAACAAAACAAAATTTTAAAAAAAATCGTAAAAAATTAATAAAAGAAGTATCTCTTTGACTGCATCTAAAGTGGAAATTTCTTCCTCACTAATGTCGTTGACAACGAAAAAACACAAGATATTTTCCGCCAAACGAACCGTTCGTTTGGCGGAAAATATTTTTCCGGAAAATATTTTCCGCATTTTCTGGTGTTCGGGGGCAGAAAATATTTTCCGTGGGAAAACATTTTCCTTCCCCACCCCAAAATTCTTCATTATTTTGAGGAAAATGATTTCTTCTTTTCATAAAGAGGAAATTATTTTCCCCCAGAGTGAAGGCAAAATTGCCCATGGGAGGAAAAATATTTTCCGTTGAAGAGAAAGTTGATCGCCAGTCACCGCCATCGGCCGCCGCCGCCGGTTGCCCGCTGCCAACAGTTGCCGCCGGCCGCCGCCGCCGCCAATCGCCAGCCGCCGTCGGTTGCCGGTCGCCGCCGCCGGCTGCCGGTCGCTCGCCGCCGCCGCCGCCTATCGCCGGCCGCCGCCGATCGCTGACCGGTCGCCGCCGCCCATCGCCGCCGCCAACCACCGTCGGTTGCCAATCGCCGTCGCCGGTCATCGGACGCCGCTAGATCGGCGATCGCCGAACACCAGAAAATATTTTTCAAAACTTTTTCAAATTTTAGCCGAACACCAGAAAATTGTGTTCCAGAAAAACATTTTTCAGGAAAATGAATTCCGAAAAAATATTTTCCAAAAGGAGAATATTTTCCAGCAAACGAACGGAGCCTACTTCTTTTTTCTTGCAAGTTACTTCACCAACATGGGCTTCTAGACGAAGGAGGGTTTGACATGCATATAGTCTAACTTGATCCGGATTTTCTTGATATATTAAGTATAAATCTACAAGTAAGTACCTAAAACATATATAATAAGTGCATAAGTTCCCATTTTCTTCTGGACTTATGAAGAAATCGGATGGATGGAGACACCCCTTGGATTCTTCCAAGGTTGCAACTTGTTGAGGGAATAATTAAATGCACAATTAAATTCCCAACATTAGGAACTCAATGATAATAATTGCATGTACACATGCATATTATTCAAAAGTATAGATAAAATTCCCTTGCTCATACGTTTGCTCAAGTAGAAAAGTTCATCTAAATAAACCTAGGTTCAAGAAATTCAACAACCGATTTAATTTCGTAAAGAAAAACAAAAATCTCATATATTTACAGGTTAAAAATTCTAATATGACATCAAAGCTGGAGCGTCAAAAGTACACCTCACATAACTCATTTACCGGATTGATAACGAAGTTATATACATCATACTCTTGTATACATTTTGATCATTCGGTTAATAGTTTAAGATGAAACTTTTAGGAACCCCTCTACCGTGTTCAATTCTCCACAATTTTTCTGTCGTGCTAACAAATTTAAAGAGTGTTGTTAAGTTTAAGAAACCTGCTAGTAAAAATAATGATCACTGATTTTTTTTTCCAAGTAACATGTTTACGAACAATTTTATGAAATTACCAACTTATTTAGAGTTTGTAAATTGCCAAATTTTGTACAAATTTATCTACTTTTATTTACATATCTTACTAATACTTTGAATTTACTAACTCTTTTACGAAATTAATAATATAAATTAGTGTGATTTACTAACTTTTGTCAAATTAGATTACTTAGTTTTGGGTTACTGACTCTCTTTGAGTTGTTTACCAAAATTTAATTTGTTTAATCTACCAACATTCCGGTTAAAGTTACCTAATTTTATTTGTCTTGGAGCTATTCCCCAAATTTAAAACTCTTTTAAAAAATTACCAATCAAAATGACCTTGATTCGCCAACTCTTCTCCCATATTTACCATATAGTATTGATTGCGAAGCCTGTTTTGAATTACTTACCGACCTTTAATTATTTTTTATTTTGAACTTGCCTACTTTTTCTTATCGTTTCTAAATTTTTATTTGCTTTTCCTAGCAACTCTTGCGATTTACCAACTCATTTTAGAGATTATCACTAACCCAAGTAAAGCGACATAACAACTTTTCTTTGATTAAATTATCCACTAGTCTTGAGTTACCAACACTCACTCGAATTACTTACTAAATTTATTTTTCTTTTATTGACCAACTTTTATTATCTTCTACTACCTTTTATCTTTCCCAACTCCTCCCATATAAATTTTCTCCACAACATGCGACAAAGACTCTGATCATACACACACTACAAAAAAACTAGATTTTTGCCACGAAAATTTGCGACGAAAAAATTTTCGTTGCAAATTTGCGACAAATTTTCCAACGAAAAGAAAAATTCGTTGGAAATTTCCAACAAAAAATTTTCATCGCAAAATTCGTTGGAAATTTCCAACGAAAAAATTTTCGTCGCAAAATTCGTTGGAAATTTCCAACGAAAAAAAATTCGTTGGAAATTTCCAACGAAAAAAAATTCGTTGAAAATTTCCAACGAATTTTGCAACGAATTTCAATTTTCCGGGAAATTAATTCAATGTGTACAATTTTCGTTGGAAATTTCGTTGGAAATTTCCAACGAATTACAAAAAAACCCACATTTTTCATATTCGTTGGAAAATTCGTTGGAAATTTCCAACGAATTTTCCAACGAATTTCAATTTTCCGGGAAATTAATTCAATGTGTACAATTTTCGTTGGAAAATTCGTTGGAAATTTCCAACGAATTTTTTTCGTTGGAAATTTTCAACGAATTTTCCAACGAATTACAAAAAAAACCCGATAATATTCAGCATTTTTTATATTCGTTGGAAAATTCGTTGGAAATTTCCAACGAATTTTCCAACGAATTTCAATTTTCCCTAAAATTAATTCAGTTTGTACAATTTTCGTTGGAAAATTCGTTGGAAATTCCCAATTCCGGACAATTATTTTAGTGTGTACAATTTTCGTTGCAAAATTCGTGAGAAATTTCCCACGAATTTTACAACGAAAACCCTACTTCTTCCTTATTTCGCGCTCATTATCCCCACAATTCTCAAATTCAATTTTCTCTCTCTCTCTCTCTCTCTCTCTCTGTCTCCTTCGCCTTCCCCCTTCTCCCTCCGTTTCCCCCTCCACCTCCCCCTCCGCCTCCTCCCCCGCCGGCCCCCCTCCGGCTCCGGCTCCGGCTCCAGCGCCACGGACACCAAGCCTCCGACGCCCCCGACGCCTCCGACGCCCCCGACGCCACCAAGCCTCGTCGCCGGCGAGGCTAGGAGACGACGACGGACTTGACGAGCGGCGACCCCGAACCTGCTCCCGTCCCGCCCTTGCTGCTGCTGCTGCTTCTTCTTCATCTGCGCAACAGCCTCGCCGGCCATGAGGGCAAGCCGAGCTCGCCCAGATCTAGGCGAGCTCGTCGCCGGCGAGGGCCGAGCTCGCCGGCCATGGCGAGGGCCGAGCTCGCCATGGCCGGCGAGCTTGGAGCTCGCCCAGATCTGGGCGAGCTCGGCCCTCGCCGACGACGAGGCTTGCCCTCGCCGGCCATGGCGAGGGCCGAGCTCGCCATGGCCGGCGAGCTCGAGCTCGCCATGGCCGGCGAGCTCGAGCTCGCCATGGCCGGCGAGCTCGAGCTCGCCCAGATCTGGGCGAGCTCGGCGCTCGCCGGCGACGAGGCTGGCCCTCGTCGGCCATGCCGAGGGCCGAGCTTGCCATGGCCGGCGAGCTCGGCCCTCGCCGGCGACGAGGCTGGCCCTCGCCTGCAGCAAGGCTATTTTTCGACCAAAAAAAAAATTCGACCAAAAAAAAAAATTTTCGATGGAAAAAAAATTTCCACGATTTTTCGACAAAAAAAAATTGTAGTTTCCAACGAAAAAAAATTCGTCGGAAAAAAAGTTCGTTTCTAACGAATTTAGCCACGAGTTTTCCAATGAATTTTCCAACGAAAAAAAATTCGTCGCAAATTTCCAACGAAAATTCAAATTTTTCGTTGGAAAATTTTCCGACGACGAATTACCAACGAATTTTTTTTCGTTGGAAAATTCGTTGGAAATTCTTTTTCCAACGAATTTTCCATAATTTTTCGTTGGAAATTTTGTCGGAAAAAAATCGTTTTTTTGTAGTGACAATTACATCTTTTTTCGTCGATCTTTTTCATACAAAATACGCAAGACTTCTTGAGCTCTCGATCAATCTCCATTAAATGAGCTAGTGATCCCGATTGAAACAGCGCCTGGTTGACGGGACATATAGCTTTATACTCGCGACGATCATCTCAAGAGAATAAGCTAACCCTAACCCAATTGCCAAATATACGGATTGGGTATCGGTTTGGCCACCGTTTGATTAAGTTCGGTAATTAGCTGCACTTTGGGTGACTCCGAGTCCGAGACTTCAACCATCAAAGCAAGAAGCCAAAAAACACAAGAGATTAGTTAATTTACCCATTTTTTATAATAAAAAAAAGATACTATTTCCCCTTTGTTTTATGATTTTAATACCTCTTTTTTTTTCTCGCAAGTTACTTCTCCAACATGGGCTTCTAGACGAAGAAGAGTTTGACATGCATGTAGTCTAACTTGATCTGGGTTTTCTTGATATATTAAGTATAAATCCACAAGTAAGCACCTAAAATACATATATAATAAGTACATAAACTCCCATTTTCTTCTGGACTTATCAAGAAATCGGATGGATGGAGACACCCTTTGGATTCTTCCAAGGTTGCAACTTGTTGAGGGAACACATCAGTAACTCAATGGTAGTACTTTCATGTACACATGCTTATTTTTCAGAGTCTAGAAGATAATTCCTCATTTATACGTTAGCTCAAGGTGAAAAGCCCATCTCAATAGACCTAGGTTAAAGAAATTCAATAATCGATTTAATTTTGAAAAAAAAACCCAAAATCTCATAAAAATATAACGCACGCGCACACATATATATTTTTAATTTCAAGGATCTTGTTCTAGCTGGTTGATGAAGTTCGTGTGCGTTCACCCATACACACCTCTCAGGTAGTGACTAGCTTTTAGCCTTTCTTAGTGAAGAACAAGAACTGTGGAGAGGGAGTTGGGACTTGGGATAATAGATGCCTCCTCCACCTAAGATCTTATATTTGCAAGTTGAAAATTCTTATATGACATCAAAGCTAGAGTAATAAAAGTACATCTCACATAACTTATTTACCAGCAATTGATGCAATGGTTCCCACAAGCTTAGCTTGGCTGCTTGAGCTTTTCCAATTCACTTTCTCCATCCTAGTTTTTAATTCGATCAACAAATTCAAGAATAAAATAAGTTTATGTGGTTTCATTGGATGACATATCATGCAGTGCTATCTTTTGTGTTTCGTATGAACGTGCAGCCTCCATTTGCTATGGTTCTGGGCTTTCTTGATTCTGTCCCATTTCAGGGATTTAATCGTTTGCGGGAGCGATCCGGCATCATGACAAGTACTGGTTATAGAACTATTCTAATCTCTGAGATTAAGAGGACAGACACACAGTAGATGATTATGAATTACGTGGTAGCAAAGTGAATCTCTCCGGGCCTGGTTAAACCAGGAACTCTGAATTTTGCTTTGATCAGACTTTGATTAAATGCACTCGCAACTGTAAGTTGAATCAAACCCCCATCATCCAGTTAACAAACCATCATCTGCTTCTGTCATTTCTACAGATAAAGTATGTTTAATTGCACTGCGGTGAACGAGAAAGAAGAGACAAAGAACCTTAAAATAACGGCGAGAATGAAAGTGAAAGCTTGGATGAGGTTCATCATGGCCGTGCCCAGAACAGGGGAGCCGTAATCGATGCCGACATACTCGCTAATCTGTGTTCCGAATCTGCATCAACAAAATTATTCAAAAATCCGCTTTGTTTCTTTTATGAATTTCTCTGCAGTTGATTAAGACCTTTTGCTTCAAAAGAATTCCAAGAAAAGCAAATCCCAGGTCTGCAAATTCATGCGATATGAAGAAACTTCACTCGCTCACCCAACCAGAGCGAGCAAGAAGATCTTGCGAAGCACGGAGAAAGTGAGGGGAGGACACGACCCTGACCTGCCGAACAGAGCAAACAAGCAAGTCAAGGACTTACAACCTTTTCTTCTTTTCCCCTTAAACCAGACAACAACGGAGTTGGTGAGCGACATAGACAGAGTACAAACCTGCGAGATATGATTGAATTAACCAGACAAACTTATTTTATTCTTGAATTTGTTGATTGAATTAAACCTAGGATGGAGAAAGTGAATTGGAAAAGCTCAAGCAGCCAAGCTAAGCTTGTGAGAACCATTGCATCAATTGCTGGTGCATCAGTAGCCACTCTTTACAAGGCCCAATTCCCTAAAAATTCCTCAACTTTAGCCTTTGTCCCAATTATATTTCAAACTTTTTTTTGTCCCATAAAAAACCCCAAACTTTTATTTTTGTCCCAAATCTACCCGTTAACTTTTCGTCCAATTTTTTAATATTATTTTTTTTTCGAATTTTTTATTTTTTATTTTTCCTTTCCTTTTCTTTTTTTTTTGTTTCACCTTCGACCTCTGGCCGGCCTCGCCGTTGCTGGGCGAGGCCGACCTCGCTAGTTGCCGGCGAGGCCGACCTCCGGCGAGGCTCAACCCCGCCGGCTATTGGCGAGGTCGGCCTCGCCCAACGCCGACGAGGCCGAGCCTTGCCAGCGGCCGGTGTGGCCGAGCCCTCGCCATGGCTGGCAAGGCTCGGCCCTGTCGGCAACTGGCGAGGTCGGCCTCGCCCAGCAACGATGAGGTTTAGCCTCGGTCGACCTCGCCGTTGCTAGGCGAGGCCGACCTCGCTAATTGTCGGCGGGGCCGAGCCCTCGCTAATTGTCGGCGGGGCCGAGCCCTCGCCAGACTGTCCTCGCCATGGCTGGCGAGGCTCGGCCCCGCTGGCTACTGGCGAGGCGGATCGGCGACTAGCCAGAAGCGGGGGCCGCCAAGGTTGGCCCCTAGCGAGGCTTAGCCTCGCCATTGCTAGGCGAGGCCGACATCGCCAGTTGCCGACAGGGCCGAGCCCTCGCTAGACTGTCCTCGTCGTGGCTGGCGAGGCTCGGCCCCGCCGGCTATTGGCGAGGTCGGCCTCGCCAGCGGTCGGTGGGGCCGACCTTGCCGACCAGAGGTTGAAGGTGAAACAAAAAAAGAAAAGGAAAGGAAAAAGAAAAGAAAAGAAAAAATAAAAAATTTCGAAAAAATAATATTAAAAATTGGACAAAAAGTTAACGGGGTAGATTTAAGGTAAAAGTAAAAGTTTTTTTTTTGGTTTTTTATGAGACAAAAAACGTTTGAGATACTACCACCCGCCTGGGTGGCGCTGCTGGAGCGCGCACTCTTCCTCTCGCAAAAGGTTGAGTGTTCGAATCCCGGGCGCCGCAGGGTGACTTAACCGGTGGCACGTGTGTGGTGGCTAGCACGTGTCGCCCCCAGGGTTTACTCCCCGGCTGTCGGCCGTGCGGGGGTTCCCTGGGTTACCAAAAAAAAAAAAAAAACGTTTGAGATATAATTGGGACAAAGGCTAAAGTTGAGGGTTTTTTTGGGTATTCGGCCATCTTTACAACGGTCCATATAAGATCAACATTAGTCACATAACTCCTCCCATATGTGTTTACTGCGCAACATTCGGCAAAGACGTGATCATACACAATCACATCTTTTTCCATCAATCTTTTTCATATGGAATATGCAAGACTTCTCAAGTTCTCGATTAATCTTCGTTAAATGAGCTAGTCTTCCTGGCTCAATTAGCGTCCAATCGGCGGTTCATATTGGGTTTATACTCCCCACACCCCGTCTCAAGAGAATAAGCTAACCCTAACACAATTGCTAAATCCACGAATTTAGGTATCGGTTTGGCCATGGTTTGATTAAGTCAGGTAAATTAGCTGCACGCCGGGTGACTCCCGAGTCCGAGACTCCAACTACCAAATCAAGCTTTAATTAAAAAAAAAAGTTAGAAAACATTCGTGTCCAATTGCTGCTACGCGTTCATCTGACCCAATTGAATATTTGTGTCGCCCCATTTGTCTTGCAGCTTGTAGATTTATGTCGGATGTGAATTTCTTACAGGCTTCACCAACTTAGAGGGACTGCGACTCGGTGGTTGGTGGCCACTCTTTTTCTCTCTTTCTTCTTCTTCTTCGTTCGTTCTTTTCTTCGTGGTTGGTGGTGGTAATTGGTAGGCACGACTTTAACAAGTTGTACATAACTACCACCTAATGTAACTCGAGCAATCTTGGGCTTACGTCAGCATTTAAAATGTGGTCTGACCGCATCTGAATTGAGAAGCTAGCTACCGTCTCTCTAAGACGAAAGACATTGGGGATTTGGTCAAAGTGGTGGAAGGATAATGATATTCGATCGTTGGATCAGGTGGATGGATTTATAATCGGGAAAAAATTACAAAAAAAACTTCAAATTATGTTCATTGTGACATATTTATCATAATTTTTTTTTTGTGAATTCAAAAAATCCCAAACTATACTTATTGTGACATATTTACTCTAAACTTTTTCTTATGACACGAAAAAAACCCCACACTTGTACGTATGCGATATATTTACCTTATGTCAAGGATCCGTCGGATGATTTTTCAATCAAAATAATGTCGTTTTTATTTCATTTAAGTCACGTGAGTGCTATGTCAATACTGTGGCAGATTTTTAACGATTCTCATTTACATAACACCGGAGGATAATGAATGTGTCACACAAATATAAGTTTGTGATTTTTTGTGTCACAGAAAAAAGTTTAGAGTAAATGTGTCATAATATGCATAGTCCATAGTTTTTTGTATGGCTTTTGCCCTTTATAATCCCCGGCTAATCTCAACTAATTAATTTAAAACTTTGCTTCTTGAAATTTGAGTCTGAGTTTCCTGAATGTTTCCCTTGTGTGCAGAGACCCGGCTTGCTCATGATTTGCATGCAAATAGAAAAAATGACGTCGGAGTCTGCATGAATATCACGACGAGTCTAGAAAATCAATTTCAATTCGAGGAAATTAGGCTAATGCTCCTTAAACTTTGGCCCTATATAAAATGTCATCGTTAGACATTTAATCCATTCGACCTGATCTTTGAACTATTCCTAAACGTTCGATGTAGTCTCTAAACTTTCGATTTGCTCAATTTAGTCTCTCGACTTTTTAACAAAGTCAAATTAATCATTCAATACTATTCACATTTTTTTGTAGTTACACTATAACCCAGATTTCAGAATACATTTTCGTTTTCGATAAATAACAAAGAAGGACATAACGTGAGATTTATTCTTTTTGGGTCAACAACTTAACATGAGATTTTGAGAGCAGAACTTTTCAATTCAATACAGTCAACAAATTCAAAATGTAAAGCAAAGATGTAATTGCTTGGATACATTAGAACAACATCGCTTCTATCATGATTCCACAATGTGGTCTTTCCTTTTGACCAAAGAAAAAAAAATGTGGTCCTTCCTAAATTCATTTGCTATTCAATTTGGCATGCTTAATCTTTATATAGCTTCATGGCCTACCTGCCACACGATGGACGATTCAACAAAACAAGTTAGGTTTGTGTTTACCAGCAACTCATCGAATACACGATTCGATAATGGAGTTTATTATTAGGAATCGAATTTTCATTTGACCTTTTTTATTTTGTACGTCCTATATTGCTAACAATAACATACCGCATGGTCACGGAATAATAGAGCAATTTTGATGTGAATGCAATTTATTTTGCTTGGGAAAAAGTCAACATAGAAAAGGAATCCATGGTTAATCAATATATAAGAAGACAAAAAGGTTCCCTATGCATTCTTCCAATTTGAGTTAAAATTTGTCACGCACGACGCTACATCGAGATGTCGATATTGCACTGAATTTTGCGATCGGATTGGATTTTACTTTTTATTCAATAAAAGTTTTACGACATGAGACTTGAGACTTTTACGGTATATAAATGTCAACACGTGGATTAATATGTCGCTTTTCATGAGTTTTGGGAATCTAAGTATTTCAAATTACGGTGGAAAAACAAAAGAATAGATTTTTCTTTCAATTAATTGCCAACAAACAAGCTCGTCTTATTAATTCTCTTAGATTATAAATTTGTCGGTGTACTTGTCTCTTTTGCCATCAAAGTGTTTAGTGTCATACAAAAAATGTGCAATCAATCAATTATTAATGGCTCCAAAGGGTCAAGACATCCGAGGTTATCGAGCTATTAAAAGTATAGCCAATCGTGATTAAGCGGCAAATGCCTTCACGCACATGTTTATTTCCCTTTTGGAAGAACGAATCATCTGAAAAATGAGGAGAATGATGCACCTTTAGTGTCTTCTTAACAAGCACTCGGAAGCGCTTGCGAAGTAATCAAATTTTTTTTTGTATAGTTTTTAATGTGCTGATTATCCTCATATCACGCACATTTAGGATCTTGAAAATTAAATTATTCAAAATAAGGTTCGGGACCCTCGTCAACAAATAACGACACCCTTAAAAAATAAATGAGCGGACATAAATTAGTAGAATAGGGCTAATTGAAACCGGCGTTTCTGCTATGGATTTTTGTTAAATAGTGCCTCATGGGCACTTGAAAGGAACAAATTGAAGAAATTCTACGGTTCCAATGTTGTTATCGCCTTCGTGCTCCGCACAACCTTAGCCTCGAAATTCAATTACCCGGATAAAATATACCTAACAAATGTCCACGGAGCGGTCTTTGACTTTGGTTATAAGTCTTGTTAACGAGTATCCCCATGCACATATTAAGCATATTTAATGAGGAATATATACAAATTTTTTAAGGCATTAACTGTCCATATTAAGAGAGCATTTGGTAAATTGAAAGTTACGTAAATATAATTTTTTTATCAAATGTCTCTGGGACCCCGCGGCAATGAAACCCGTTCGAGATTTTTCCATTTCTGTGCCGAGCAGTGGAAGAGGCTCACCGACCCCACGTCCCCATTGGTTGGTGCATTGGTTTTGGTTCGTAGGGAGGACATCGCGCACTCTCTCTTTCCCTCTCTCGAATTGACATCGTCCGACAGCACCAATTCCCTTGTTTTTTGCAATTCGGAATGTTTCGTCGCAGGCTCCGTTAGTTTCCCCGGAGAAAGCCCTCGCGGCGCGGGCCCACAAAGCTCGTCGTGCCGCCTCGACGGGGCTCCGAACCCGACATGCTCGGGCCGGACACGGGGCACGAATGGGAACTTTCGGCGCCGCAAGGCATTGCGCCGCGCGTCTCCCGTGGAATATCGAAAGATCAGGTCAAGGGACGGGGGCCGAAAGACTGCCTCGAGGAGGAGCGGTGCCGGTTTCTCTGGGTAAGGAATTGACCGGTTCCTTACGCAGAGATGACGATGACGATGAGATTGAGATGGAATGTGGTTCGGACGACTCGGCAAGCGCAATTGTTAAATGGTCGGGGGTTGGTGATCGCTCGCAAGGCGCGGGTGCTCATGCAAAGCGTGTCGATGCTCGAGTTCCATGGAGGAGTCAACTCAAGACCACTTCTTCATCCCCACTTCGTATTTCAACAACTATTGGCAAGATCCCGAGCAACTTGAGCAGAAAAAAAAAACGAGTAATTTAGTGCTAGCTATTTCTAGGTGGCGCAATTTCACGGGAGACGGTTTTTAAAATCGGCTCTCGGTTTTTTGCCCTTCGGTGCCGTTTGTTTCACCGAAAAATGGAATTTCTGGAGATAATCGTTTATACCGCCGACGAAATTATTTTTTACCGTCCGTGAAAATATTTAGACATAAATTGTTCTCGATTACAAAAGCCTTTTTTCCATCGGCTAATTATCTGAAACGATAGAGGCGATCGATCGTGTTTTTATGAAAATATTTTCTAAATCGTTCATTTTTCGTAAATATTTTCCAATTTTCCACGGCGGAAACAATTGACTTGGTCTGCTCTATTTTTTTGATCTTCTCGTGAAAAAGAAATTCGTCTTCATATTACTTATAAGATCCATCTTTTTTTCCTCAAAAAACACATGATACAAATTCCTCCGCATCGAATAATGCATTTCCGAGTCTTCCTTTCCCGCGATGTGCCCTAAACTCCAAATCTTAATTGATTTCTCAAATGGCGAAGCAATTGTAGCGGAACAGGGTCAATGTGTCGCCCGTCATCGCTCATACGACACCAAATACCAGTTCACTCCCTCGATTACCAATTCAAGAAAAACTCACACCTAATCGGGAAATTTTAAATTCGGGAAATTGACTCTGACCCCGAAGAAAATCTCCGAAATCCCCGCGAGGGAAGACGCCATCGCCGTATCCACCGCTCCCTCCGGAACAGCGGAACGAGAAATTTGAATAAAAAAAGGCAAAAAATAAATAATATAACCCCGCGAGAAATTTAAAAGCGAAAAAATTCTCAAAAACCGTATTGGACGACTCTTTCTACATTTCCCGTCCGGATTTAGTCTCGCGTATGTTTTTTTTGTTAATGCAAACATGGTTCCGAACTTCCGATCATAAACTGCGCGTCGTTTTACAGCCGATGACGTGGCGCTTTCGTGCGTCCGCCGGGGCATCTCTCGCTCACCAACCCCCCTCCCTCCTCCTTTGACGGGTAAACGCCCCAGCGTTTCCATCATTCGAATTTTCATTTCTCGGTTTTTTCAATTTTTTTTTTTTTGGACGCACCGAAGCGGCCAAACAGGATGCCTAAATAGAAGGGCGCACCATCATTAACATGCACACATGCCCTCCACGTGTCGCCATCCCGCCGGTCCCGTGTGGGGCCCCGGGGGCCGGGATCCGACGGCCACGGGAGGACTTCAACTAACCCCTCGGCCTAACCTACCCAGCGCTTCACAATGATGGCCCGGGGGGAGGAGGAAGTCTCCGTATCTCTCTATTTAAACGTCCAGTCCGCAGGTGAGCAGGACTCGGGAAATTCACTCGCTTTGAATTTCCATTGAACAGACATAAGCGCAAAGCACCTGTCGCCCTCCTCCTCCTTCGGTTTCGATCCACCTCCGCTGCTCGCCCCTCTCGCGGCCGCTTCAAGCATTCGCATTCCACGGCGGCGATGGACATGGAGATATGTCGGGACGCGGCGCGCAACGGCGGCAAGCTCGGGCTCTGCGCGGCCGACCCGCTCAACTGGGGCGCCGCCGCCGAGTCCCTCAAGGGGAGCCACCTCGACGAGGTGAAGCGCATGGTGGAGGAGTCCCGGAGGCCCGTGGTGTGCCTCGGCGGGCGGACGCTGACCATCGCGCAGGTCGCCGCGGTCGCGGGGCGGGACGCTGGGGCGGCCGTCGAGCTGTCCGAGGCGGCACGGCCGGGGGTCAAGGCCAGCAGCGACTGGGTCGTGGAGAGCATGCGCAACGGGACGGACAGCTACGGGGTCACCACCGGCTTCGGCGCCACCTCGCACAGGAGGACCAAGCAAGGTGGTGCTCTGCAGACGGAGCTCATAAGGTAACAAAAACAAAAAAAAAAAAAATGTGTGCCGCCTTAATATTATTTCTTCAAGTAATCTCCAAATATTCGTAAGATTTTTCGGAAACGCTTGTCAAGCAGTCAACTAAAGAGATAATTACCGATTTATTTATTTTATTTATCCATTTAATTTTTATGGTGATGTGAAATATATGTACGCGGAGATAAATTAGCTGTGCCTTTGTATGTGGGACGGGGGTAGGTAGATTTCTCCTAATGGGCTATGATGTTTAATGCTGTCATGTTACGCGGAAATTTTTTGTCTTAGATTCTGTAATTTATTTTGTGCGTCCCACTTTTAATTAGCAAGTATACATCTACCGAAATGAAATTCCCGTAAAAAAAAAATCCTACCAAAATGAAAGACGCGTGCAAACGGTAAATTCGTGTTAATTCATGTTTTTTCGACTATTTTTAAAATAGGAAATGAATGATATCTAGCAACCAAACAATTTTGAATTATCCTCTGTTTAATTTGTTAGCATAAATAGCCCGGGAGAAGAAAATAGTAATGTTCGGGGGCTTTATCGAGTTTCTCATATCTTTTTATCAAATTATTTTCCACGAGTAATTTAAAAGACACCAAAAATTAGCAAAATATATGAAACCTAACCCGCCAGTTGCGAGAGATTAGTCTACTCATTTCCTCAAGTTTTTTATTTTATTTTTTAACATGTGAAGACATTGTTACTCACAAGCTCACATGAGGCCGGTTACAAAAGTACTAATTAGCACATTCATTTTTTTTAATTAAACACGCAAGCAACAGATTGTTTTTTAAAAAATAAATAAATGGGATTTTTCATTATTGTTTGCTCTCTTCATACACCTTGATAACGATCCACCAGCAAACGATAGAATAAAACAACCAGTTAGTCCATCCCCATCGCCCCCATCGCCCCCATCCAATTTTTACAAGAATATTTTTAAAAAAATAATCAAGCAATCTCCTTATTTTAATTTAAAATCAATATTTGTCGTCTTTGGTATAAATTGTCCCCTCGTGGAGGACTGCCAAGTGCCGGCTCAAGCTTTTCCAAAATATATATATATATTGGAAATGCTTGAGCTATATATAGCAGCAGACGTAGACGTGCAAGAATCAACCCAAGGGCCACCAAAAATTAATTTCTAAAATTTTTCAAGTATTAGATAATCCCAAAATTAAATGGGAGATAACACGTAACAATCAATTTCGAAGACAACGAGCACAAAGTACCTAACTTCTCGTCTTCAATTAATGGCCGCTTTTGTGGCGTACGCCCTCGAGCAATCTTAATGGTGGCCACTCACTTAGGTCGTCCTCCAGAAAGTTGAAGCAGTTGGCAGTCTCAACCAATCCCTCAGCGAAATTTCCTTATTCTCCAACTCATTTCCTTAGTGTACTCCCCAAACTGTAGATTCCCTACGGAGTACTCGATCGGTCGGTTTATGTGGGGGTGGGCGCAGACATCGGCCGCCAGATTTCGGGCCCGAGGATAGAATTTGAATGTGGCCTATCGATAGATCTAAGTTTCGACACGATGATCTCTTGCCATGAATGTTTTCTAGCCTATTCGCACCTAACCGGGGCTTGTTTACTTGTGACCGCTCATGTTGCATTGTTCGTCTTTATGTTTGATTGTGTCTAGGTAGTTTCGGCTAGCTCATGGCCCTACAGAGTGATTTATCTATGATTAATGAGTTTGGCGTGGTTTGTTTAATTCGAGATTCGCGTTTCCTTGTTGTGAATGATGAGTTTGTGTGGCTGACGGAATTCCTGATTGGACTAGGTTCTTGAATGCCGGGGTATTCGGCAACGGGACGGAGTCTTGCCACACGCTGCCCCACTCGGCGACCCGGGCCGCGATGCTCGTGAGGATCAACACGCTCCTCCAGGGCTACTCGGGCATCCGGTTCGAGATCCTAGAGACCATGGCCAAGTTCCTCAACCACAACATCACCCCGTGCCTGCCTCTCAGGGGCACGGTCACGGCTTCGGGCGACCTGGTCCCGCTGTCCTACATCGCCGGGCTCTTGACAGGCAGGCCCAACTCGAAGGCAGTCGGGCCGAACGGCGAGTCCATGAATGCCGTCGAGGCCTTCCGACTCGCCGGGATCAAGCACGGTTTCTTTGAGCTGCAGCCCAAAGAGGGCCTCGCGATTGTGAATGGCACTGCGGTCGGGTCTGGGCTCGCTTCCATTGTCCTGTTTGAGGCGAACATTCTATCCATCCTCTCGGAGGTTTTGTCCGCCATTTTCGCCGAGGTCATGCAAGGGAAGCCCGAGTTCACTGACCACTTGACCCACAAGCTCAAGCACCATCCTGGACAAATTGAAGCTGCAGCGATAATGGAGCACATTTTGGATGGGAGCTCCTATGTGAAGGAGGCCCAGAAGCTCCATGAGATTGACCCTCTCCAGAAGCCGAAGCAGGACCGATACGCCCTCCGCACGTCCCCGCAGTGGCTTGGACCCCAGATCGAAGTGATCAGGGCCGCCACCAAAATGATCGAGAGGGAGATCAACTCAGTCAACGATAACCCGCTGATCGATGTCTCGAGGAACAAGGCTCTCCATGGAGGGAACTTCCAGGGGACACCGATCGGTGTTTCCATGGACAACACCCGTCTCGCCATTGCCTCCATCGGCAAGCTCATGTTTGCGCAGTTCTCCGAGCTCGTCAACGACTTCTACAACAATGGGCTGCCCTCTAACCTGTCCGGGGGACGGAACCCGAGCCTGGATTATGGCTTCAAAGGAGCTGAGATCGCCATGGCCTCGTACTGCTCAGAGCTGCAGTTCCTTGCCAATCCTGTGACCAACCATGTCCAGAGTGCGGAGCAGCACAACCAGGACGTGAACTCCTTGGGCTTGATCTCCTCCAGGAAGACTGCCGAGGCCGTGGACGTGTTGAAGCTCATGTCCTCCACTTTCCTGGTCGCCCTGTGCCAGGCCATTGACCTGAGGCACCTGGAAGAGAACCTCAAGAGTGTCGTCAAGAACACAGTGAACCAAGTGGCCAAGAAAGTCCTCTACATCGGGTCCAACGGTGAGCTCCACCCTTCGCGGTTCAGCGAGAAGGACCTGATCAAGGTCGTCGACCGGGAATACGTATTCGCCTACATTGACGACCCCTGCAGCGCCACATACCCCCTGATGGAGAAGCTGAGGCAAGTCCTTGTGGACCACGCGCTGGACGACGTCGACCGAGAGAAGAATCCCAGCACGTCCATTTTCCAAAAGATCCAGGCTTTCGAGGAAGAGCTCAAGACCCTTTTACCGAAAGAGGTCGAGAATGCGAGGGCTCAGTTCGAGAATGGGAACTCGGCGATCGCCAACAAGATCAGAGGATGCAGGTCCTACCCCTTGTACAAATTCGTGAGGGAAGAGCTCGGGACTGGTCTGCTCACGGGAGAGAAGGTGACCTCACCAGGTGAGGACTTCGATCTGGTGTTCTCTGCAATGTGCGAAGGCAAGCTGATCGATCCTTTGTTGGAGTGCTTGAAGGATTGGGATGGTGCTCCACTTCCCATCTGCTAGGAATTTTCAATCACTGAGACTGCTTCATATTTATTTGCCCTATTCTTGGTATGTACTTGGAGAGTTTCGTGGTCGAGTGTCCATGTTTCAAAAACTGGGTTAACCGTAACGTCTTATATGTCTTTGTTCAGTTCCTTCTTTTTCACACCCCACAAGGTATATTTGTACTTGAACTTCAGTGTAACAACACTGTTGATATACATGAAGGAAAGATTATACAATATACATTTCGTTATATCCCTCGTTCCTTTTTAAAGGATCGTGACATTTGCTCTGCATTGCCTACCGTACGATCCTCCCCAATGGATAGGCCAAAAGGAAAAAGTTCATCGTGGGCTAATATATTGTTACCGAGTGTATCTTACTATATCTTCCAACTTGACACTGCCAAATGTAAAAAATGGAATTGACGTCTTATTTCATGAATGGAGTTGCTCTCAATAAGTATTATCCTGGCGTATCCTACTCAATCGAATGGGTCGCGCATTACGAGTTGTTCATACAATATTATATGCATTGTTATCAATTCTGCCTACCACGTCACCCGTATAAAATGAGCGCATATCTGTTCGAACCTCTACATGTATAGATATTCGGCACATGGAATAGAGTGATCCAAAGTCCAAGATGCTCCCCCTATAAAAAAAGAAGTTAAAGGTTGCTTATCTTTGCTTAGGCCTAGAATAATGCCCAACCCAACCTCTTGGGCATGACTTTGGAAGAGGTTGACCTTCCGAGTATGAATTTCTATGTGGGTTGGCCCAAAAAGGCAAGAAATCTTTTGGGACATATATTCCAATCGAGTGGTCAACACAGTTCAAAGATAAATATCAAAACTTTGGATTTTCCTAGATGCACTAGCCTAAGCCACGAGTAGGAAGTTTCTGTCCAAAATGGTTAAACTAGCTAGTAAAACAAAATGTCACATGGATCTATTCAGGACATATCACGGTCCATTCCTAATATTCAAATCTCAAAATTATGGCCCAATAGCCGAAAAGAATCTAAAGAATTGAACAGGCGGGTTTCATCCTAAAGACGCAGAGGTGAGCCCAGCCCAAGAGAAACCATTGACCGAGCTTTAAATAGTGAGTGTTTTCTTGCGACACGCGGTCCATCTCATTCAAGAAGAATGAAATAACACAGAATGGCTAAATTAAAGCTAAATAATCTCAAAAAGAATCTTTATACTAGCCCTCCAAACTAAACTTACAATTCCTGGACGATCACACCATGTACTAATTAATCCAAGATGCACGCAAAAGGAGAGTCGATCAAAGACGAAGCGAAGATCTATGTATGGGGGGCTTGCGTCCGCGGGTTGCGCAGCAAAGGATGGTGAGGAAGAGGCTTTCATTGCACGAGGACTGGGCGGTGAAGTCGAAAGCCTCGGCCGCTTGGTCGAGCAATAGCTGAAAGAGAGGGTGCTTGAGCCGTGCGATGTTGATGACGTATCTCCCGCATTCCTCTCCCACAACGATTGCCAAGTGACCATTTGGTATGTCTTTTGGTATGGAACATTCGTCTTCACAAATACGTACCCAGAGTTTGCCACTTCCACAAATCCTCAACTTGGAGAAGAATTTCTTGAGAAACTCGGACTTCATGATCATCATGAGAGAGAGACAGACAGACAGATAGAGACAGAAATAAGATGTGATGAGGAGAGAGTGAGGTTTATATAGGAGAGTACAGGAGTGTATGGTATTTCAATGAATAATAATGAGACGTTTCGATAACCTTTTAGAAGTTTCAAATGATATGGTAAAAAGAGTGTCAGAGGTGTATCTGTGCATTATGAACTACATGTTAGTGCACTCATTCTTTTTCTTTTGGTGGGTTACTTTTTCAAGTGTATTAGTTAACTGGCGATAGTTGTTTGTTTATGTACATGCCCCATCAAGTGAAAGTGTAGTAATCAGAAACAAAAGGGCATTGAGATCATGGGAAAACTCATAAAGTACAAGTTGCACTGCGCTTGAGAGAGAGAGAGAGAGAGAGAGAGAGAGAGAGAGAGAGAGATTCCCTCCAAATTCTTGGTATAGTAGTACATGAACTGACGAATACATCTGCATGTCCAAGTGGCTTCTTAATGTCCAAAAGATTCCGAATTCCGACATGATGAGGCTTCATGCATTACATGTTATCTCAATCAACACTTGCACACGTTGATGTCAAGTCACAGGCGGTTCCGTGTGGATGATACGAAGCACGAGTCATAAAAAAACGGATCTTGAAGATAGAATGCATATTTTTCTGAAGATGGAGGTTGAATTTCTGTCAGAGTTGATGAAATCAGGTAATCATTTTTAAACTTCGATTTACTATTAACGTGACAGCAAACCCATGCTACCTTCCGTGCCCTTTCCTGGGCTTCACCGTCATCAAACTGCGACTAGTCGAGTTTATATCAAACTTAACCTTGTGCAGCTTGTGTTACCAACAGATTGATAAGGATATTAGGTGGGCCGCCATATCATGTAATGGCGGATTTTCTGCTAGTTTAGCTGAACCTCGATTCGTTCACAGGTGTTCAGTCTGGCTTTCACTCTCTAGTAAGCTGTCAAAAGCACGAGCATAGTTACCTATGATCTTCCCACGCAGTTTGAGGTGCATCCACCCACTTGCAAACTTTCATTTAGGACTTCAATCTATATATATAGAGGATATTAGATGCGGAGAAATGGGTGTATATCTGAAAACATGAATTCTCCGAGTCACTGACAGACTTCATCATTTGGTACCTTTCCATTCGTGGAGAGTTTCTTGCGTAGCACTAGTGTAGAGGAGCAAACAGCTTCAGTTTACTGGGGACAAGTTTTCTAGGGCAAATAGGAACGGAAAGGGGAGATCCTGGTCGAGACGCATCACTCCAATGTAAGCAGCCAACAGATTTCCCCAAACATGGGCCTTCCAATCATTCCTAGTCTTCAGACCAAAAAAAAAAAAACAATCCTGATCCTCAGAATAGTTGGATTTCAATGTGTCTGTGTGTGTGTCTCTGTCTATCACACATGATGCTTTCAATGTGTCCGGCTCTATGTCTTCAAACTGGGGTTTGCCTTGCTGGTGAGCTCAACCTGATCACGAAGCATGTAGCTCACTCTTCTGTAAAGATCGATTGACCTTTTTCTAAGTGAATCCTGGGTTTGTCCCTCCCACTAAAGATCGACGGACACATGCGTCAATCGAATTGGGCGAGCGAACTTCGACGTGTTCTTGCTGTTTCGCTTTCTAACTTCTCTTTACAACCTTGGTGGGCGACAGCGAGAGACCGTGAATTCTAATGTTTGTCTCTCCGAACAGGCCTGTATGTGCTGACAAACAATGGTCCTATATTTCGGAATAATATGGCAAACGCGGGTGATAAAGAGATCGATTCTACCTTCTATGTTCGTGGGATGTCATGTTTTCCTCATGATGACAAATCACTCTATATTTCTAGTTCATCTAAGTTTACTTAAAGCACAGACCTGGACAATATGAGATAATCAAATAGCTCTATACATATAACTAGAACAATAGCAGCATTCAACTGTCCATGGCCGAGAATATGAATTTCTTTTTTCCGCGGGGGTAAATTATAATGACCGTTAGTCAAAAGACCGTTGTTGTTAAGAAAAGAATGCCACTTTGGTATTTTCCGTTACTCAAATTGGATGGAGTTAACGGAAGCACTTGGCTCCACAAAGTAGATAAGTTGTACGACTTATTTGCACTTTTTGAAAGGTTGGGACTTGATTGCACTGAAACTTTAAAGAAACCGAAAAAGGGAATTCTTTCTAATTTAACTCGATATGGTTTTATACCGACAAAACATTTGTGGTAAATTCAGAGGCCGGTTGAACTTCCCAACAAAATACGTGAAAAAAAAAGCCAAAGTGAAATGTTTGCGAAACTCCATAATGCCCTAATATGTCTCCATGATTTTCTCCAAGCCACAGAAATTTTTTTTTTGGAAACAGCAATAACAAGCATTCCCCTCTTGGCAAGCACGGTTGTCTACACATTGATCAGTTAAGACTTAGCCCCCTTCTATATAAACCCCATTAGGGCTTCACCCGCAGCATTCAAGGCCATCATTTGCAATCCAATTAAACAGAAGAGGAAGAAAAGATGATGGCGACGAGGAGCACAGTTTTCGCTATCGCCATGATCGCCGTGCTTCTTATGGCACGTGCCACGTCCGCGACACCGGAGTGCATCTGGGAGTGCGTGCCGAAATGCACGAAGTCGGGCGGGAGCGAGAAGGCGTGCACCGGAGCATGTACCACGGCCTGCAGTAAAGTGCAGCCGGAAGGCTTCTTTGAATGGGGTTGGGGCTGGGGAGGGACAGATAGAAAGGTCCCCCAGGTCCCTAAACAGCCTTAGATGATTCATACTGTATTAAACTCCTTCGCCCAATCGCAAAGCGATCGTACATGTATTAGCCTCGAATGAAGGTAGGGTGCGTTCGTTTCGTGATGAATTAAGGTGATTTGTATGCATACTGCAAAAAAGGACAACGGAATTAATAAAATTATGTTGTCTTGAATACTAGTAATGTCGAGTAAACAATCCGTGTATCCTGATCCATCTCTCCTTGATTTTCTTACTTTTGTTGGATTATGTTCGAGCAACAGCTTGCAATTACTTTGATACCCAAAGCCTCTTTTTTTTTTTGGGGGCTCAATTGGTAGAGCAAGATTTATATGAGTAAAAACCAGAACTTAATGCCCAATATATAAAGAAGGTTTTACAAAATTTGATGTCCAGCATGACGCGACCAATGCTTAAAATGTGCCCTGAAAAGATCTAAGTATCAACCACTTTAAATTGTTGTGTCATACTATAAATCTAGCGTGCAATCTAGTTCTTTCGTTATCCTCACGATATAATTCTACGAACGACCCTACGGGTCCGCGGGTCCGAGGTTCGTAACACAGCTCGACATAATCAACCGATTGGCTTAACTTTGTACGTGTGTTTGTTTATCGTGCAGACAGCGCTCTCGACGACATTCAAACTCGCTTAAACGACGACGAAAGGATCGAGCAAGCGGGAATTGAAGTAATTAAGATAACGTTCAAAGCCCTTTGCTTCTTCATCCCGCGACATGCAACGGCGAAATCCGCTGAAGCGCGCGGATTCGCGTGTTTCGAGTGACGCGGGAGTCGCTCGTGAACAGAGGACACGACGGATCCGAATTGGAATCTCGAAAGCACCGCGACGCCGGGTCAAACAATGTCCAAATTTGGTGCAGTCGATGGATGTCAACGCCACAAATCATGGCCCCTCTAAAAGGCTACGCGAAGTTCCAAAGTGTTCCCTCGTGCCTCCGCACCACGAGCACATCCCTTTCGAGCTTCCTTTTTCGTTGCGCCGATCGATTCAAAACCCGTCGACGGCCGTCGGATTGAAAAACAGTGAACTCCGTTCGTTTATTATAAGGTTTTCAAGTTTTTTGTGGTTTGTGATACTTTGTATTCTCAAAACGTTACGGCCCATTTAGTCTCAAGGATCCGTCGCTTTTTTTTTAATCGAAAAAAATAGTATTTATTGTTCAAAAGGGTGCATGAGAAGTAAATACACTTCTAGCTAAATCCAAAAAATAAGAAGGATCAATAGAGCACTGATGGGACTAAGCACACTCGTTCCATAAAAAATAAATTTATCAAGGAAATCACCGGACGTCGTATTATCATTAAAGTTGAGCATACGCCGGAAAGTGCTCCTTTAGGAGTTCGGCTTTATCTACACCATTATCGCATGGAGACAATCAAAATGGGTAAAATATACACGGATCTATGGTTTGGAAGGGCATGTCTTCATAGTTTAACGAGACACCACAGCTTTTGTGTTTAGTACTGAAATTAGAGATAGATGAACCTAAATATTATTAAATTCCCGGATTTAAATCCGCCGTTTGATTTGATAGAGCACAGAATTCCGACCACGCTCGAAAACCCAAAAAAAAAAAAAAGGTGATCAAATCGTAAGGACGATAGACAGTTAGCCCCCTCACCGTGCGCCCGATGCGCCCCCCGGATCACAGTAACCCCGCCCCCACCGCACGTGGCTAACGTGCGCCACCTTGGCATGTCACTCCAAACCTAGGCACACACCTCTAATCTCTCTCTCTCTCTCTCTCTCTCTCTCTCTCGCTCCGGCGAAATTCGACCCGCCGATTCACGAAGCGTTGCAGGTTCTGCCCGCCGGGATGCTTCCGTAATCCAGGCTCCGCAGCCGTCCGCCATTCCCCATCACTTCCCCGAGCTCCGTGTCGTTCGTGCGGGGAATCAGTTCGCGGTGAGGCCGCTGACGCTTTTCGTGACCGGAACAAGCACTCGGCTAGGGTTCTAGTGTCCGGCCGCCGCTTCTCGCCGCTGCTCAATTCGAGCGTCCCGCGCCGTGCCCCGCCCGGTATGTTCTTGTAGGCCGAGGGGGGGAGGGGGGCGGGGGGGTGAGGTGGTGGTGGTGGTGTCGTTCCTTTTCGTTCCCTTTTCTGTGGTCGATTCGCCGTCATGGGTAATGTGGAAATCCCCGATTGGCTCAAGGGCTTGCCTTTTGCGCCCACGTTTAGGCCGACGGACACCGAGTTCGCGGACCCTATTGCCTATATATCCAAAATCGAGAAGGAGGCGAGCGCTTTCGGGATATGCAAGATCGTCCCGCCCTTGCCCCGGCCCTCGAAGAAGTACGTGTTCGGGAACCTGAACAAGTCGTTGCTGCGGTGCCCCGAATTGGGGTCGGGTTCGGGGTCGGGGTCGGGCTCGCAGAGCGCCCCGCGGAGACCGGGGTCCGAGGAGAACGGCTCCGACGGGGAGGCGAGGGCGGTGTTCACCACGAGGCAACAGGAATTGGGTCAGAGCGTGAAGAGGGCGAAAGGGGTGGGGAGTAGTGCGCACTCGGGTGTCCAGAAGCAAGTTTGGCAAAGCGGCGAGATGTATACTTTGGAACAGTTTGAGGCGAAGTCGAAGGCTTTCGCGCGTAGCCAGTTGGGTATGGTGAAGGAGGCTTCTTCTGAGGTTGTGGAAGCCTTGTTTTGGCAGGCGGCTTTGGAGAAGCCTATATACGTGGAATATGCTAACGATGTGCCCGGATCCGGTTTTGGAGAACAGGATGGTAGGTTTCGCAATTTTCATAGACGGAGGAGGATGAAGATGGATTACCATAGGCATAGAGAAGGAACCAATTCCAAGAACAATGATGTAGATAATGTAAAAGATTCTCATCGTAGCGAAACCAAAGATTTGCCTCATGCGGATGATTCTTCAGTTTTGGAGACATGTAAATCATCACCGTCTCAATCGGGTTTAACGCCGGAGGAAACTTCACGAGCCTGTCGTAGAAGTAACTCTGGTAGCAATGAGCTTGAAGGCACTGCAGGTTGGAAACTTTCAAACAGTCCTTGGAACTTACAAGTGATTGCAAGGTCGTCTGGATCACTTACACGCTTCATGCCAGACGATATTCCGGGTGTTACTTCTCCGATGATCTATATTGGTATGCTGTTCAGCTGGTTTGCTTGGCATGTTGAAGATCATGAGCTTCATAGCATGAATTTCCTTCACATGGGCTCTCCAAAGACCTGGTATGCCGTCCCTGGAGATTATGCGTTTTCTTTCGAGGAAGTTCTTCGCAAGGAGGCTTATGGGGGAAATATTGATCGCTTAGGTATGTTTTTTCTTTATATTTGATTACACGGACAAAAAGGTTCATGCCAACTGTGAAGGATGAAATGTGAAAATGTGTATAACAACCATATATGTTGAAACTAAATTGCTGATTTAATGCTTCCGATGCATGAGTTGACTATTCTGTGCTCCAGAGGTGCACAAGTGTATACTGGAGGTGAGCAAACTAAGTAACCATCTTTTTGAAATCAACCTGATCGGATCATGTAGTTCACTCTTTTGTATGTTGTGGTGTTGCAAATTGCCATCTAGGGATACATTCTTCTGTCCCAATCTTGTGTTAAGTTGTTATTGGCTTTTCAAAAATGACATAGAGTCATAACCAACAAAAAGGAAAGTGAGTGCTGTATTAAGTCTCATGGCTTCATCACATGGGCAAAATCATCTAACCCAGGCCCAGTTCTTATTTCCAGCTGTTCTCTCGCTTCTGGGTGAAAAGACAACTCTTCTGTCACCTGAGGTAATTGTTGCGGCTGACATTCCTTGTTGCAGGTCAGTTTTTGTTCTCCTTGGCCCTTCTTTTTAGCGGGTTGTGTTGCACTTGAGTTGCGGGGTCTGCAAGATTACTAACATGCGGTTATCTTGTTTTACTTTTTTCAAGGTTAATACAGCATCCGGGTGAATTCGTGGTGACTTTTCCAAGGGCTTATCATATAGGATTCAGCCACGGTAATTGCTTTGTTAATTGTCTGCAAATTAACAAGATTCAGCTGAGAAGTACTAATATTCATTTCGTTGCATCATTTCTATGATCTATTACACACTTGCCACTGGGGAAATGAGATATCACGAAGTCACTGGAGACTAGACGCAGAGGGCAAGTTCTTGGAATCACAATTCCATGGATTGTCACAATTGTGTAAAACATGAATCTCATATAATATTTTGAGGATCTGTAGTATGGAATTGTGTGGTTGAACTTGTCAGATACAGTAAACTGGGTACTGCAGCGGCACTGCCTTGTTTTATCTGGCTGAACGATGGTTTATCTGTGTAGACAGAAGGGATTTGAAGTGTTACCCTTTTGGCTATTGAACTATGCTAGGTCCAAAACATAAATAAAAGTTCTAGTTTTATCCTTCCTATGGGTTGGGTTTGGCAACAAGGTTTCTCTTCATCATTTTATCCAAAACTGTTCATACTATCAAGATGTGTTAGGATGTGGCCAGATGGCATATAAAGTATTTTCGCATTTCGTTATGCGTTATACATTTGATGGTTAGGTTTATTTTTTATTTTTTTACGTTCTCATAACAGATGGTGTCTGACAGAAGTTATATTTTTTGGTTGTTATTTGCAATTTGGTACACCTCGGGTTACACTTGCAAGATGAATATTGCATCCATAGACTTTCTGGGTTTGGTTTGTTGATATTCTTGCTTGCTACATTTACGGTGTCATTTTTAAACTTCTAGGACGTTTCAAATCCTTTCAGCACAGTATTCTTGTCTTTATGTGGTACTATATTGGCCCTTTCTTTTCCACAACGTAGGTTTTAATTGCGGTGAAGCAGCTAATTTTGCAACCCCTCAATGGCTTAGATTTGCGAAGGAAGCTGCTGTACGTAGAGCTGCGATGAATTATCTGCCCATGCTCTCTCATCAGCAGCTGCTCTACCTGTTAACCATGTCTTTTGTTTCAAGGTCAGCTTATGCATACAGATTCTCATGCATATACAGAAAGGTATCTATGCGTAGTAGTTACTTCAGTGATAATGTTTTCTTCTGATGCCAGAGTTCCAATGTCCTTAATACCTGGGGCACGAAGTTCTCGCCTGAAAGATCGCCTGAGAGAAGAAAGAGAGCTATCTGTGAAAAAAGCCTTTCTAGAAGACATTTTGAATGAGAATGACCTATTATCTTCTCTTCTTAGAAAGGAGTCTACCATACATGCGGTAATATGGAACCCTCATATGCTACCTTCTCTGAGTAAAGGATCTCAGTTGCCTGATGGAGCTGCTGCCATTTCATCCTCAGAAAGAGAGAATTCACACCAGTATTCTGGAAATGATTGTTCGATTAATCTTTTCAAAGAGATGACAATGTTCATGGAAGCGCTGAATGATTCATATGTGGACAAGGACGATTTATTGTTTGATTTTCAAGTTGATTCAGGAACGTTGCCCTGTGTAGCTTGCGGAATTCTTGGTTTCCCGTTTATGTCTGTGATAGAACCATCTGAAACAGCATCAGCAGCATTGCTACCCACGAAACATTATACTCAACAAACCTGCGGTAAATTATACTCCAGCATTTCTATTTGTCTTAGTTCCCCATTTATGCCTGTAACTCGAACCTTGGCGAAGAAATTGGCTATTTACATGTTTTTGCTTATATCCTCTTATGCTATCGCTGATTTTAGAATTACTAGTCATAATTTTGGCACGTATGAGATAAGGCTTGTTGCCATGGGGTTTAGCTCTTATGCAGACTAATAGGTGTTCATTCTGGTCTCAGAACAACTGCCCAACGCCCACAGCACACGTCTAAAACCCAAAAACAATTTTCTTTTATTGTGTATTTATTTATTATGAGGAACATAAAGCAAACTGATTGAACTTTGAGTATTTTACTTTACCTCAACAGGTTAACTTGAAGTGTTTGATGTGTTATCGTCCTTTCTTCTGCAGAGGACCGGTCAAATATTTCTGATTCTGCTTCACCTCCAGTGCAATTGCAAGTAGCATCAAGCACAGACTCAGAAAAGGGTACGGGCAGTTCTGGTGGATCGCTAAGACCCCGAATCTTTTGTTTGGAGCATGCAATTCAAACAGAAGAGCTTTTGCGGTCCAAAGGTGGAGCAAATGTGCTGGTGATCTGCCATTCGGGTAAAATTGGCTTCGTATCTTTGTCTTGTTGATTGGATTGAGTTTGTGAGCTATTTTTGAAAATACGAAGCAACTCACGTCCTGAGTTCAGATAAATTTTCAGTGATTTTCACTTTTTTAACGATAACAGAGTTTTGCAGAGGTCTATGATACCATATGATAATTATGGTAAAGGAAGTCATCTATCTAGATTGTGCTCTCACTATCATTGTGGAAGTGCACACTCCATTGGCTTAGTTACTATGCTGATTCCCCTTAAATTCTGATTTTGTAGACTATCAGAAAATGAAGGCATATGCTGGTGCCATTGCCGAGGAGATTGGTGTTTCTTTTAAGTATAAGGATATTCCATTTGATTCTGCTTCAGAGGAAGATCTAAACTTGATAGACCTTGCGATCGATGATCAGGAATCCACTAGTTACAGAGACGATGACTGGACCTCAAAGCTGGGCATTAACTTGCGGTATTGTGTAAAGGCAAGGAAGAATTCCCCATCAAATCGAGTCCAACATGCATTAACATTGGGTGGATTGTTTTCTGATGACAGCCCCTCGACTATTTTGAATCTTAGATGGAAGTCCAGGAAATCGCGCTCGAGGACTAGGTTAGATACTCCAGAGAAGTGCGAGCCATGTGAGAACCTTCAAAGAAAGGACTACGAAATATTGAGGAACAACTTGGACAGTGATGCTGTCAGAAAGGAAGAAATAATTCTTCAATACACTAGAAGGAATGCCAAGTTCAAACCTGGTGGTTCTACTGGAACTAGCAGAAGCCTTGGCTGCTATGATAAGCAACCAGTAGAAGTCTCACTCGCCAGTTCTGGAGAAGTACATCGGAAATCAAATAATCAGACAGAAAATGCCTACTGTGGCACAGAAAATCCTTTGTGCAAAGCTGCAGCTGTTGAAGTTCCTGTTGGATTGGGTGATGTTAGCCATGAAATCCAGGTTCTTGAAGCAACCACGGATCTGACCTTGGATTTGATTCCAGCACAAGTTGCAAGTTCACTTGCCAGTGTCACTACATATGTGGGAAATGTTGAAGTGCAGATCATAAATCAAGCTTCAGAGGAGATGGATGTAAAGCAACAATCTCTCAGTTCAGCTGCAAATACTTCTCAAAGGTGCAGTGAAAATGAGTTTTCCCAAATATTAGGTGGTCAAAGTGAGACTTTGGTTAGCACGGACTCTTGTTTTCCAACCATCATTGAAACTGGAGAAAATATAGACATAGTAAAAGCGACCAAAACAACAGAAGTTTCAGATAATGATATTGTCACCGATTCAGAATTTGTTGAAGTTCCAGGTGCACCGAGCCCTTCATCAAGTCTATGTGCCAAGGTGACTTCAGGTTGTAAAGTAGATGAGGAAACAGCATTCTTAGAATTGAAAGATGGTCACAATGTTAAGGGTGATGCTGTTGCGTGTACAGAAGCAACTCAGCATAGTTCTCCAACGGGACCACATCCTCATGTTTGCAATGGGGGTGATGAGGAAGAGGATGAAATTCACAGAACGGTCAACCAGTCTGTTCCTCTTCTCATTGAAGCATGCACAGGGGCTCCAAAAGGAACCTCTTCGGAAGAACAAGGGAGCAGCTATGGGAGTTCATATTGTGAATCACCGGAAAATGACCAGACTGCAAATGCAACTAGCGATGAGAACCGTGTAGTTTGTTCTGTAGAAATTACAGATCAGCATAGTGCTGCTTCTGATCAAGAATATTCTCATGTTCAAAGAGATTCCAATGACAGCAAAGGTGAGATGAATCTCGAAGACTCTCCTTGCCAGTATGATAGGGAGCCACAAACCATGGAGTCCACTAAAGTAGATCAAGTATCAACAACACGAAAGAGAAGGAAGAGAAAGAGTGAATTGGAGACAATAGCGGAAGACCAACTTATCTGCAGTGGCTTCATCAGAAGTCCCTGTGAAGGTTTGAGGCCAAGAGCTGGGAAAGACCCAACCAATGGGACTGACGACATCAGCTCATCAGGATGTGAAAATCCTGCCAAGAAGGCTAGGGAATCAAGAAAAGATGTCAAACCTAGAAAAGAAACCGTCTCTTTTGATGATAAAAAAGAGAAGAGGGGTGGCTCTCACAGGTGCGATATGGAAGGCTGCCGGATGAGATTTAAAACGAGGGCTGAGTTGACAGTGCACAAACGGAATCGGTGCCCCGTCGAAGGGTGTGGAAAGAGGTTCAGCTCCCACAAGTATGCCGTACTTCACCAGCGCGTCCACGAGGATGACAGGCCTCTCAAATGCCCGTGGAAAGGTTGCAATATGACATTCAAGTGGGCCTGGGCCAGGACCGAGCACATACGGGTGCACACGGGGGAGCGACCATACAAGTGTAAGGTGGAGGGGTGCGGGCTTTCTTTTAGATTCGTGTCAGACTTCAGCCGCCACAGGAGGAAGACGGGTCATTACGTGAGCTGACTTTTTGATAGCTACATATCCCGAGCAAGGCAGGAATGCATCTGTAAAATATGTGAAATTGGGCACGAAATAGGTGATTCTGCGAGGGCCAAAAATGGCCTCACGAATCAATTCGTAGTTTTTGAGTGTTACGGTAGGATCGGAATGGTGACAGAATATTCATAGAGGTAGGTAGGTAGGAAGCCTGTGAATTCGGGCGCTCTAGTTATTCAAGTGCGCTGATTGTTTGAATCCTTTTGTATCTCCTCGTCTCTATTGTCAATTCCACACCAATTCCATTTGTTCTGTCTTCCGTGCTGATCCTGCTTTGATCGGATGCAATGTACGGTATCTCGTCGGCAGATTTGTGTAGTCTCATGCCTCAAAAGGAGACTCCTGATTGTCTTAGCTCGCCCGTTTCGGTGAGGCGATTCGAGCATCGCAGCGAACTATTAACTCAGCATAGCCCACCATAAATTCGCATGATTAGATGATCGTCTAGCTAACTCCTGATGATTTTCGTTTAGTCATAATTCTGGTTACTGTTCTCAATTCGGCGAGATGATTTGTGCGTGGAACCGACGCCGACTTGTTATTGATCAGTTTAATGATCCCCGAGATGATTCGCGTGTCCCAACGTGAATCCTGGGGCGAGCCAGGCGGGCTCGCTCCCAGCACGGCCTGATTGTCATCTCTCGTTACCGGCATTTGTCGCACAGGCGGGTTTATTTCTTTTGGTTCTTTACGTTTCTTTTTGCCATGCGATAGAAGTATTGTACCTTACGGCAGAAAGTCGAAATTTGCAGAAATTTAGGAATGTGGTCAAGGGAAGAGTTCTGTTCTGATCCTATCATCCACTTCATTTTTAGATTTAGACGAATTGACAATGTCGTTCAACGGAGAGTTCTCATCTGATCACACTTCTCTTTCTCCTCCACTGCCTCCGTTCCTCGCATCTTCATATCTAGCTCTGCGTTTTGACCGAAATGCCCTCGATCCGATCAAGATATTCCCAGTCCCCCCCTACCCCCCACGTCCCTATTTAATTTAGCCACTCACACTCTCCAGAACCTCCAGAACCTCCCCGTCTCCTTCTCTTCCGCCAAAAAGCAAACACCTTGCGATCAATCTACCCACCCAGGGAAGAAACAACCCCACCACCATGGCCGCCGCCGCACCGCCTCCGCCTCCCTCCGACGTCCCCGGGATGCCGGAGATGGCTCCCCCTTCCGCCCGCCGCACGCTCTTCGCCCGCGTCCGCCTCGCCGCGCCCTCCGACGTCCCCCACATCCACAAGATGATCCACCGGATGGCCGTCTTCGAGCGCCTCGCGGACCAGTGCACCGCCACCGAGGCCTCCCTCTCCTCCACCCTCTTCAACTCCCCTCCCTTCCAGTCCTTCACCGTCCTCCTCCTCGAGGTCTCCCACCTCCCCTTCGCCCCGCTTCCGCCGCCGCCGCCGCAGCAGCAAAACCCTACCGCCGCGCCCTCATTCGCCCCGATCGTGAGCACCATCAACCTCGACCTCCCCATCGAGGACCCCGAGACCGAGGTCTTCGCTTCCGGGGCCGAGGGGGGCGGCGCCGCCGTGGTAGCGGGGTTCGTCCTGTTCTTCCCGAACTACTCGACGTTCCTGGCGAAGCCGGGGTTCTACATAGAAGACCTGTTCGTGAGGGAGTGCTACCGGAGGAAGGGCCTGGGGCGGATGCTGCTGGCGGCGGTGGCGAGGCAGGCGGCGAGGATGGGGTACGGGAGGGTGGAGTGGGTGGTGCTCGATTGGAACGTGAACGCCATAAAGTTCTACGAGGAGATGGGGGCGAAGCTTCTGCAGGAGTGGAGGATTTGCAGGCTGACCGGAGAGGCTCTCTCTGCATATGCCAACATCAATTACTGAAGAAGAAGATGACCGAGAAAAAAAGTTTACATTTTTAACGTGGTGAAATGATATTCCAAGTCGTGGTTCTGTGTTTCTTAGTAGAGGTCTAATCTGATCTCTGTTGTTTTGTTGGGGAACTTTGGAATTTTAACAAAGTGGGTCGACGAGAGTCTGATGTTTGTGTTGGCTTCTGAAAGCAATGGAATGAACTCGAATGTGTCTGTTTTGGCTTCTTTGTTTGCATCTGCGAGTGTATTTAGTGCAGTTAATAAGCGTATTTTCAAGTTTTTCAGTTCGGAACTGATGTCTGGATTGGGCATATACCTGTTTTTCCTGCTCATGATCTGGGCTTTTCGTTTGCGTTGGACTTTTGGGTAATCTGATGATCTCCTCCACTTTCTCCCGACTCTTTCCGGCCGAAGACTTCGGTGGCAGACCCCGGTCCGAAGCCTGTTTGATGATGACATCGTGCGTGCTTGGGTGCCTAATTGACTAGCAACAGTAGCCATTCCCCACTAGCCTTTGGTGGTCAACTCACTTCCAGTTATACTAATCTGTTTCAAAAACCGACCTGTTCTATCGACGCCGTGTGATGAGCATTGAGGATTGCAGAAGCAAGACCCAATGTGGTCAGGGCTTACTTTGTCAGTCGGTCAACACATGCATGATTCAGTCCAGTGCATCTAGCGACATCAATGAACAGTTGGTCGCGCCCCGAAGATCAGGATACTACCGTCTTCTGTGTTCTGTCCCGGTTAATGGCTGAAGTGCAGAGCGAAAACCTGTCTTGTTTCAAAGCTTTCTTGCAGTGATAGAACTGCTCATTCCCTTTTTAAATCTTTCCTTCTTTTTTCTCGACAGTGATGAGGTTGCCATTACCACGTTCTGCGATTAGGTCAACACACGGTTTCTTTAATCCCGCCTTCTTCTTTAGATAATGTCAGGAGGTGAGGAGTTGGTATTGGAGCGAGGGCAAGAAACTTCTGCTCTGTAATAAAGAAACGATGAAGAAGAAGCCAACGACCCAATTCTCAGGCAAAAACAGAATTGCTTGGCCAAAGAAAGGGAAGGCAAAAGGAGATGAGATTTTTTGAGCGATTTTTTTTTTCCGGCCATTGGTGGTAAAAGATCGGATGCATAGTGTTTGTGCCCAAAATTCAAAATGGACGTTGACCTTCCTGTTTCTGTCCGTCTAGAGGAGGCCTTTGACTTTGCAACCTGTATCCATCGAAGTCGGCAATACCATAAAACTCCATAACGATCAGCTCACCACGCGACACCGGATAATGACTCCATTCCCCTGCAACCTGAACCCAAATTCGACCGCCTCCCACCCAAAACGAATGACTCAAAGTCAGAGGAGAAGAAACTTTGAACAAAGAACAAATAATTCACTAAAGCACTCGTGAGCCGAAGGACAAAAAGCTCGCAAGAAGAGAAACTTTCCTCCGTTCTTGTGCTGATAAGCTTCTTCCATCTCAATCTCCCCCACCGCAGACTCTGGTTTCGTTTCTGCCGCCGCCACCCCCAGTTTCAGAATCGAGAATCCCTCGGATTCTCCGATCCCCACCCAAAAGACTGCAACTTTTCTCTTGCAATTCCCGGCGACGACGAATCTTGATCCCGCCCACTCATAATCTCCATCTCTGTCCTTATGTGCAGATCAAGAAAGTCCACTGACTCGATCCAACCCAACCAGAAGAGCCCAAGAAGATTATCGAAATCCTCGAGAGCACTCTCTTCCTCCTCCAAAACCTCCTCGATTGACCCGCCGTCGTCGGCCACCTTCTTCACCGTCACCTCCACCACCACCAGCTCCTCCTTCTTCAACAACCGCCACCGCCCCGCCTCCCCCTCCGACTCGTCCTCCCTCTCCACCACCCCGTCCTACTCCCTCCCCGCCCACCTCAAGCACCACCTCCACGACACCCCCCACATATACCCCATCTCCGACATCTCCTCCGCCACCGGCAACTTCCTCCTCCGCCGCCTCTCCCCCTCCTCCTCCGCCTGGCGCTGCTCCCTCCGCGGCCGCGACGTCGCCGTCTTCCGCCGCAGGCTCCGCCGGCCCGTCGGGCTCCCCCGCCTCCGCCAGCTCCTCGCCTCGGTCTGCAGGAGCCACCACAGCAGCGTCGCGAAGCTGCTCGGCGCGTCCCTCTCGGAGGGCGACGTCTACCTGGTCTACGAGTTCGTGGAGGGCGCGAACCTCAGCGACTGCCTCAGGAACCGGGTCAACCCGGACTACTCGCCGATCGCGAGCTGGGCCTCGAGAATGCAGGTCGCGACGGACGTGGCTCACGGGTTGGAGTACATCCACCACTGCACGGGGATGAACGGGTCGGGTTTCGTCCATAACCGGATCAAGAGCTCCAGCATCGTCCTCACCGAAGATTCCTTGAACGCCAAGATCTGTCACTTCGGTACGTTGACCCTCCCACGCAAATCTTTTTGCCTGGTTTTTCCGTTTGCGTTTCCGACGAGAAACAAACCGTACCAAAGTGTCATTTTCCTGATCCTTTCTTCCCCCCTCTTTTGTTTGAACCTGTGTGATTTTGCGAATTACTAGATTAACCTAGTACATCTGCTAGCTAATATCTAGATTATCGAAAATGAGGGTTTCGCGTGGATTAACCATATTTGAAGTTTGCTTACCTGCACGGGGTCGATGGGCGATCAAAAAGGCCCATGGCCTAGTTAGCGACCTCCATTGCACACTGGTGGGGCGCTCACCGTATCCGAAATTCAATATCAATTTAGTATAACATGTAAGTGATTGAATAATTTCTTTTGTGTGATAAAAAATAGAAGATCCAAGAAGCATTTCCTATGCTAATCGTTGTGCGTCTCGACATCTTACGAAGTTTGGCCAAAGCATGATACAAGAGCACGTGTCGCATATATCTGTTGCCAGCGACAGGTTGCGATTGTGTTGTTCTGTCCTTTGGATATTTCGTTACCGACTTACAAAGTTTATGAGCACAAAGAAAAACGAGTGATTATGAACAATCATGACTCGACTGGCGGTCTCCACCAGGTACGGCGGAGCTGTGCGGCGAAGTGGCGGAGGAGGACGAGCCTCTGTCGTCCCCAAACACACCCAAACTGATGAGAACCAACAGCAGCGCTATGAAGTTCGAGGGTACGAGAGGCTACATGTCGCCGGAGTTCCGTTCCACAGGAACCCCGACCCGGAAGTCCGACATCTATGCATTCGGGGTCGTCGTACTTGAGCTGTTGTCCGGGGAGGAGCCGCTGAAGTACTCCCTCGACAGAGAGAGCGGCGACTTCAGGAGGACGAGCGTGATAGAGGGGGCGAGGGAGGCGGCGAGAGGGAGCGTGAGGAGGTGGGTGGACAAGAGGTTGAAGGACTCGTACCCGGTGGAGGTCGCGGAGAAGATGGTGCAGCTGGGATTGGAGTGCGTCGACGACGACCCGGAGAGGCGGCCCGACATGGGTCGGGTCGCGGGTAGGGTCTCGAAGCTGTATCTGGAGTCCAAGAAGTGGGGGGAGAGGTTTGCTCTGCCCCAGGACTCTTCGGTATCCATGGCACCCAGGTGACGGTGATGGCGCTTGCTGCTTTATTTTTGGTCATTCTTGTCGATAGATTCTCCAACATTTTTTAGTTAGGGGTTCGTGAATATGCAGGATTTCACAGGTTTTTTATTTTTTTTCCTTTCGGATTGTTTGTTATTTTTGTTGAGGAAAGTATCAAAAAAATTTCTAAATCTATTATATTGATATCGAGTTAATCCTAAACTTTTCAATTTGTACCTCCATCCGATCAATTTAAATCTAAGATTGTTAACTTGGATGCTAGCCGTCATACGTAGTATAACCGGCGATGTCGTAGATCTGGGCGACGTTGGCCCTCACCTGGGGCCGGCGAGTCTTGCCAGTCCCGATCGAGGCATCGCCGTCCCCAAGCAAGGGCAAGCGACCCTCGCTAGGCCCAAGCGAGGGTCGACGACCTTCGCAAGCCCCTCCGTTGATGGGCGGCGGCGGCTACGCCCACTGGCGAGTCACTGCCCTCTTATTTTTTTTCCTTTTTTGTTTAATTATTTTAGCCTTTTTTAAAGTTTTTAATATTATTTAAATAAGATTTAAAGGAAAAATCAATATAAAAAATTGCCACCTAGGAGAGAAAAATTAATTTAAAAATGCCACTTCAGCATTTTCAGTTAGTCAAATTGACGGTGTTAAGAACTCAATTGCATCAATTTAATAAGTTTTAAGATTTAATTGTACTTTTTGAAAGTTTAATGATTCAATTGCACTTTCCCAACAAATTTTAAGACTTGTAATATACATATCCCTTCTTTCTTTCTTTTTTTAGAAAAGTACCAAAAAAGTCTTAAACCTATTGTATTGATATCAAGTCGGTTTTAAACTTTTCAATTGACCAATTTAATTCTAAATATTTTATAATTTAGTCCATCCGGCTAATTTAAGCTGAATATTGCTGATGTGGACACTGATCATCCTGCGTAGCGCTAGCCTAACGTTAACAAATTTTACCATTTTTTTTTTTAACTTTTTAAATATTTTGTTAATTTTTTTCTTTCTTTTTTACACTTTGGGTCGACGAGGCGTTGGTCAACCATCACCTGGTTTGGGCGATGAACCCGGCAAACGCGTTCGATAGAAGAGCTCCGGCCGAGCGAGAAGACAATGAACAGTAACTTCAAATATGATGGATAGTAACTCGCGATGAACAATGCAATTTTTTCTTGGAGAAGATGTGCGATGAATAGTAATTTTGGACGGAAAAGAAAATTTGGGGTAAATGTGTCATAAAATGCATAGTTTTGAGTTTTTTGTGTCACAAAAAAAAATCGGATAAATGTATCACAATGGGTATAGTTTTGGATTTTTTGTGTCACGATAAAAAATTCGGAGTAAATATGTCATAAGTGACATAATTTTAGATTTTTAGTGGTATTAACCCTATTAATTTTTGCACTGCATCTCGTTTACTCTTTCTCTTCTTATTCTTCATTTTTTTTCCTTAGTGTCCTTTTCTCCTCGCCGATAATCTTTGGATCTTCATATCATTGACCATATAGAATTTGATGTTACCGGCCAGAGTTTTTTTTTTTATAACTTTTTTCCCGATAATAAAAGAATTATTTTTGTTCCATATGCTACTGTGAATAACATTACTAAGGTATTCGTTTTAAGTGTAACAAGAAAGCCTAATGATCTTCGTTGTCTTTAAATATCAAATAATTTGCCTATAGAATGGCAAATGTATCTATGCCTTTTTGAAATCTTATTTTGATCGAAAGAAAGTGTACATAAGTTAACCTAACAAAATTTGTACTTGTGACCCCATTTATCTTGATAATCTAATAAACACATACGATAGTTGATCATACCTTATTTTATTATTTTAAATGTTGTTTGAACTATCGTTCATGAAACATCTCCCATAGATATTGGTTAAACTTAAGTCAATCGAGATATCAAAGTATTATAGGATATATATAATAATTAAAAAAGGAGAGAGATGTAGTTATAACAATTAAAGCTAGAGTTCTTTTTTAACTATTAAAAAACAATTACAAAACTAAAATAGTTAATATGTGGCGGGTTTCCCATTACATCAATCATTTTTACCTTGATATTATTTAGCTAGGAAATCCCTATAAATTAAAGAATATCACTCATCGCATACTTTCCTCTTTGAAATGAAAAGATAATGAGTAAATTTTAATAATAAGTATAAAAAGTCAAGCCACCATATACTATTTAATTTCACGATGAAAAAAAATGAAATTATGCTTTCTCGACCTTTAAATTCAAAAAAAAAATCAATTCTAAGAAAATCACATCAACAAAATGTAAATCTGCTCCCCGTTTCATCTTAAATAAAACATTCGAAGCTAACCTTTCTACTGTTCGAATGCTCGTCGTCTAATATATACATTTTTTTTTAATAAATAGCACAACAGCAACATTAGGCTAGTAAAAACAGAGCTATTAGATAAAAAAAAAGTTAAAACCATTTGAAAATTCATCCAGGAGGCCATGTCACTATCAGTTAATCTTAATATACATACAAATACAGAGAATACTTTTGATTAAATTGTTTTTGTTAGATTTTATATTTGCTTTGCAGCATCATCGATATCCATCATATAAAAAATGCTTCCTAAGCTAGATTTTATGCTCGGTTTAATATCATCTCTTGATGAAAATCTTTTGTTTGATTTGATATGATCTTTATCGAAATCTTACAAGGATCAATCCAACCATATTTTTTTCTCGACTTCGCGTAGCTTGAAATGTTAAATTTAAGTGCGTTTATTTCACCAAAAACTTCATGACAAAATAAAATATTTTTCGTGAAAATTATTTCCAAGGAAAATAGTTAATTTTTTATATATATTTTGTGATTTAAGAAAAGTGATTTTCTTCTTACCAAAAGAGAAAGCCATTTTCCCTTACCAAAAAAAAGAGAAAGTCATTTGATACCGAAGTGCATAGAAATTAGGTTAAATAGAAGAATTGAAACGATAACGAGGAATAAACTGTTCTGTTAATCGATTAACAATCGATAAGTTTTCAAAACGTACAAAAAACTACTGCCTCTCAAAACCCTAAAAACGAGTTTATAAAGGGTATTAACCCTAATGACATAGAAAACGCAAAAATTACAAAAACACCCTTAATTCGAAAATTACTAAAATAATTAAAAAAACCATATAAACGACCTCGAATAGCGAAAATCCATAGTTTATCATAGCCAAAGGCTATGAGTATTGATCAGCACGCTGTTTCACTTTAGCCGACCAAATTTGAGCTCAATCCCACATCGTTGATTTCAAGCCCGCAAGTTCGTCTAGTCACATAACGGGTCCGCCGGTCCCCTAGGTGCATCATCATTTTCCCCTGATTTAAATTTTATTGTTTTCAATCCATAAAAAGTGATTCCATAGACAATGTCGATTTCCGTTTTCTAAACGAATGGGAAAGTCGGAAAATAATTTTCTAAAAAGAGTTATCGTTCGAACAAACAGACCCTTAACTAATAATGTTAATCGAATCTAATAGCAAACTCGGACGCAAATTTAATTGTCTAGGGAGTATATACTTATTATTATGGTTTTAAGTATTTGTATTTTTAGAGTTCGAGTTAATATTAACTCAAGCCTAGGTTGAATTTTCTTTTTATTTAATTTAATGATCAAATAGTGTCCGGATCAACTTTATGAAACTCGAGCACAATTTTGCCAGAGCTCCGGTTGAAGAATTGAAGGTTAAAACCAGCTAGCCGAGAGCAATTGCGCCGCCGTGCCGACTCTTGCCGACCCGACCAGACTCGGTTGTCTTTACCCTCCACCATTCCCACCGTTGATCGGTCGAAGAAGCTGAGTTCGGAGCGTTCGCGGAAGGAGCTCAGCTCCCCCATGGCGGCTGCTGGTGTCGGGAAGATGATGTTGCAGAGGCGAATCCTGTCCCTGTTCGCCGCTCATCGTGCTCAGAATCTTCTTCCCTCCGGTTAGTCTCCTCTCGCTCTACGTGTTGTCGGTCATGGGACACGCAACCGGAAGAAACGAACCCTAATCGCGGCTATGCCGGTCGAGCATCGATGCCTCTTGTCTCCTCGACGATTTGGGACGCTACGTCTGTTTTGCTTCTCCATTTCCCGTCGCGATTGATCTGTTTGTTAGGTTTCGATGGGCTTAGATCATTTATCGTTTCGTTTGCGAAAATGGGTAAGCAAGAATCGCTTAAAGTCTGTCGCTTTTATCCCGCTCTGATTCCGTGCTCGTATCTCTTCCTCGGACCTGAAGGGTCATGCCCGAGCCTTAGATGAGAGTCGTTTCCGGTGCTTATTATGATCATGTTCGAATGAAGGGTGGTGAGAGTTTCTATAGGACTCAGATTACCTTGCTCAGAGGATGTTCACATTGAGCTCTATGATTGCCTTTAGGAGAGGGAATTGAGAATTTTTTAAGGGAAAACGAAGCAGCAGTGGTGCCCCCATGAGCATGGCTGGGAAGTCCTTCCTGTTATTTTGAATAGTTGTATTTTGTTTATTTAAATTTTGTCGGACTTAGGGAGATTGAGAGGAACCCTACATTTTCAAATAAGAGTTATCCTTACCTATTACTAGAGTAGTCGCTGAGGAGGAAGGAAGGAAGGATTCGGCATGGGTAAATTTGGATTAGAATTATAAGCAAGACAGACGTAGCATTTCACGGAAGGATGATTGGCGATGCTGTTCACTCAGATTAGAGGCCTAATTGATTACCCGCTTGTTGATGGAGAGAAAGATGCTTCTTGAATTTGCGTTATTCTTGAGTCGCAGTAAATATGCTTGTTGAGAAGACTAGATGAATAGACTGTCTTGACTGGACAATCTCTTATTCTTATTTGATGCAAGCCAGTAGAATGAGATGCTGCTACAATACCACGTTAAAGATTTGCCCTTGGTAACCTGCAGAGATGAGTAGTGTCGAGTTACTTGATTACTTTGGGAACCATATAGATATCTTACTCTTTGAGTGGTCACAGATTGGTAACGGATGTATGAACCAGGACATGTAGAGGAAAATTTACGCTTTACAAAGACATAAGCTTTTTCTTAGATCTTTGTTAGAAGTATAAAGGGTAAAGTTGTCTTTAGGACCTTTAGGTTTTATTTTGATGTGTATATATTGAACTTTCTTGGATTATACAACTTCACTTTTTCCTCTCACATGATATCATGAGTATGAATTTCATAAATAAATGCACGAAATATAGAGAACAATTCCGAACGATTTTTCATCAAATATAACCAAGTGACTCTTGAATAGTCAGTCATCAACGAAAGTAACAAAATATCTGTAACCCAAATTGGAATCAATATGACAAGGACCCCAAATATCTGAATGAACTAACAAAAATGGAGATGCTGCTCATTTAATGACTCGAGGTGGATGGGATTGACTATTTGGATACTTTTTCTCCTGTTGCTAAACTAACTTCTGTTCGAATTTTGATTTCTCTTGCTGCAACATATAAATGGCCATTGTTTCAGCTTAATGTTAAAAATGCTTTCTTGCATGGTATTCTTAATGAAGAAGTTTATATGGACCAACCTCCGGGGTTTGTTGCTCAGGTGGAGTCTGAGGGACTAGTTTGCAAATTAAAAATGTCTTTACTTGGTTTGAAGCAATCCCCACAGGTGTGGTTTGGAAGATTTTCTGAGGCTATACTTTCTTTTGGACGGTCTAGATGTGGAAATGATTACTCTTTCTTTTATAAACAATTAGGTGGAGGCAAACTATTCTTGATTGTGTTTGTTGATGATATTATCATCACGGGAGATGATTTGGTTGCTATAGTTGAACTAAAAATATATTTTCAGCAACAGTTTCAGACCAAGGACTTAGGAAAGTTGAAGCACTTCCTAGGAATTGAAGTTGCACAGTCACAAAAAGGTATTGTTTTGTCACAGCGAAAATATGTTCTGGATTTGCTTACCGAGATAGGTATGTTGGGATCAAAGCCTCTTGATTCATCCATGGAACAAGGGGTTAAATTGGTAGCCGAGGAAGGAGAAATTCTTGATAATCCCGAGAGATGTAGAAGACTGGTAGGTAAGTTGAATTATCTCACAGTTACTCGACCAAACATTGCCTTTCCAGTCAGTGTGGTAAGCTAGTTTTTGTCTTCCCCCGTACATCTCACTAGGATGTAGTTATTTGGATATTGAGATACTTGAAGAAGACTCTCGGGAAAGGAATTGTTTACCAAAACCATGGTCATAGCAGAGTTGAAGGATTTTCTAATCCTGATTGGGCAAGATCTCCAGATGATAGGAGGTCAACTACTGGCTATTGTACCTTGGTTGGATGAAATCTGGTATCGTGGAAGAGTACGAAATAGAGTGTCGTTGCCTGCTCAAGTGCTGAGTCAGAATATAGAGCCATGGCACAAGTGACATGTGAATTAGTGTGGATTCGTCAATTATTGACTGAGTTAGGCTTTAAAGCTTCAGTACCCATAACTCTATGGTGTGATAATAAAGCTGTACTGCACATAGCTTCCAACCCCGTGTTTCATGAGAGAACAAAACACATTGAGGTTGACTTTCATTTTATTCGAGAGAAGTTGCAGAGTGGATTGATCCTTCCCAGTCACATTCGAACTTGTGAACAAATTGCAAACATGTTTACTAAACCTCTGGGTAATGGGAGGATAGATTATATTTGTAACAAGCTAGGCATGATTAATATCTATGCTATAGCTTGATGGGGATTGTTAGAAGGGTAAAGGGTAAAGTTGTCTTTAGGACCTTTAGGGTTTATTTTGATGTATATATATTGAATTTTATTGGATAATACAACTGCACTTTTTCCTCTCACAATCTTCTTTATAATTTTCTGATTGGATTAACCTGCAGTGTATGTGATCTGTCAGCCTTCCCCTATTGATCTGCGTATCCTTTAGCCAGCCACGCACCACGCAGTCTCAGTCTCCACTGCCTGACAATTTTGAATGCATGCTCAATCAATCTGCGTCTGCAAGCTCTCGCACACTAGATTTGTGTTGTTTCACATCATCCTTGAATGCAGTCCATCATTTGTTGATGCTCTTATTAACTTCTGCTGTTGCTGCTACTTACACCACTTAAGCATTGCAGAAGCTTCGCGACATATCCTTCCTTTTGCAAGTGCATTGTGCAGTAGACACAATCTTTATGAAAGAGGCTTGAAGACTCGAGCAGAGGCCAATGGGGACTTGAAAATCCAAGAAGTCGGTGAAAGGAAGCCCAACAATTCCCTTCCACTGGAGCCGAAGAGCAATGACAATCCTGAAGTCAAGTACTCCGCCATATCAAACTTGAAATCTTCTTCGAGGCATGATCTTGCCCTGGTTTTTACTTGCAAGGTCTGTGAAATGAGATCAGTGAAGACGGCTTGTCGCGAATCATACGAGAAAGGCGTAGTTGTGGTCAGATGCAGCGGTTGCAATAATCTACACCTGATAGCGGATCGGCTTGGGTGGTTTGGAGAGCCCGGGAGCATAGAGGATTTCTTGGCTGCTCGAGGAGAGGAAGTGAAGAAAGGCTCTGTTGATACCTTGAATTTGACTTTGGAGGATTTAGCTGGAACCAGAAATTGAGAATACTTCCAAACATTGGTCGTGTGAATTGCTGATGTATTCCCTTTAGAAAATTTTGAGTCTTGATCATATCACTTGTTGGCAAGCTGCTTCAGGTTGTAAGGAAGAATTACTGGAGCCTTTTTGGTGCGTTTTCGCCGATATTACGAGAATAGTAGCTTCGTTACCACCCTTGTCTCTCTCCTCTCAATTCGCCGTGCGATTCATTGATTCATCAGTCAGATTGCAAGAGTCGCGAGAGCGTCGATAATATAATTTGTATTCCATGGATCGAGGAAGTGGCCGTGATGATCGGGCGAGCTTTCAAGCTTCTAAGTGTGAAAGTCTTATTGAATACTTTGGTATATTCTTAGGGCAATATGAAAAATGTACGCATTGATATTCTAGAGTATTCTCGAGATAATAAGGAAAATAAACACTTATATTCTAGAGAGTTCTTATCAATCTCCATCGTTAAACTCTGAATTGAGCGAAACTAAAAAAAGCAAAAAGATGAAATAATCAGCAAGCGGATGGTTTATGAATCGTTCATTAAAATTCAATTTATTTATATAACAGATTAATCATCGACAAAAAAAAAGAGAAAGATCTGGTTGATAGAATAGTAATCGAGTAGGAAAAATTACAAAAGATAAGAAAAAAATGATTTTTATAACGCCGAAAATAAATATAAATATTAATTATAATAGATAACTTATCCTATTAAACTATTAGCATCCATTAAAAAATTTATCTGTACTGATGTTAAGGGTGCGCATGAGAACGTTTCTGTGCCCGGGAACTATTTCTGAACAGAAATGATTTTTTTTTATTCTGTGTCGGGAAACAATTTCTGAGTATTTGAAGGCGTTTGATAAACTGTCCAAAATTTCTATTCCTAGAGTAGAAAAGAATAGAAATGCGTTTGGTAACTACACAAAATTTTTGTTCTCAAATAATATTTTGAATTGTTTATTTTTTTTTCTTTATATCCATTTTCTTCTTTGGCTATGGCCGGTCGCCAGCGACCGGCGGCTGGCGGCCGGCCGCTGCCCAGGGCTGTTGCGACCCATAGCGAGGTCGGCTTCGCTATGGGTCGCGACGGTGAGGCTCGGCCTCGCCAGATCTGGGCGAGGCCGAGCCTCGCCGTCTCTGGGCGAGGCCGACCTCGCCGTCGCGACCGACGGCGAGGCTCGGCCACGCCCGATCTGGGCGAGGCCGCCTTGCCCAGGCGGCAAGGGTCTAGCCCTCGGCCTCGCCGGCGAGGGTGACCCTCGCCTCCGCCGGCGGCCGGCGAGGGCCGTGACGCCCTCACCGGCCCTGGGCTGTGGCCGGTCGCCTGTCGCTGGCGACCGGCCATGGCCAAAGAAGAACAACACAAAAATAACAAAAAAAAAAAGAAAAAGAAGAAAAAAAACTGATTCTCAAAAATGTGCCGAGAAACAAGAAGCAACTTTTTTTTACTTCTTGTTTCTCTTCCAAAACTGTTTCTCGGCACAAATTTTTGCAAAAATGTGCCCGGGAATAAAAAATTTACCAAACGCATTTCTGTTCCTAAACTATTTCTGGGAACAAAAGAACAGAAATTTTTACTGTTTGGCACGTTGCCAAACGGGCCCTAAGCAGCCACTATACTATACTTGAGAATCTACCTTGCCAAACAAGAAGACAATTTTTTTCTGACCAAAAAAAAAAACACAAGAAGAGTTTTTTTAATTTTCTTTCCAAAATGATCAAGAAGAACCTCTTGGGTAATCCCAATCTTTTCACCGCGGACATAACCTGTCCTTGTTCTTTTTCGGGGATTACTAGAAAAAGAAACGCACGCGCGCACGGTCCTGACGGACTCTCTCTGCCTGCCTGGCTCCCTTAGCGGAAGGAGAGAAGGAAGAAGAAGGGACGACGATATGGCGACGGCTCCATGTATACCCTCCATTTCTTCACCTGCTTTCCGCAAACCCACAACATCCGTCGAACCCATCAATCCGCTTTCTCATCTTCCCAAAACGCTAAAACCGACGAATCCTTTTCGCAGCAAGCTCGTCTCGCTTTCCATCGCCAGAAAGACTCGGGGGAGTTCTTTTCGAGGTAATTTAATCGGTGCCCACTTCGCTGAATGCCCGAAAAACGGTTGGGCTTAATGAAGTTTTTCATCTAAGTGATTCCTAATCGTTAATTCCGCTATTTGAGCTGAAAAGAACCTTCAGCTTCTGTGCTTAGGGGGCTTATCGTAAGAACTGGCTGTGTTCCTGGAATTTTAATCTGCAAAGTTTGGATTTTTCAATAGTTGCGTGGAGTAGTCGGTTTGCAGGTGTATTGGTTGCTGTTCTTGCTGATAAGTAAACACTGTGGAGGTTTCGTGTGCATTAACCAAGAAATTAGGAGAATGACAAGCTGGACATTTCTTTCATCAATCAAATTAATGAGCTAAAGCATTCCCTGTACTTTATTTGGCCAAAAGAAGGGATGAACTGAGCTTTAGATTTTTCCTTTTCTTCTTAACTAAATGTCATATGTATTATGCGGGTACTCCATGGAAGTTGGTGTCCGCACCGAAAGAACTGTCTTTATTGGTATACATCTTATTCTGCATCTGTGCAAGAATCTCTCAGTGTGATGATGGGCTGGTACCAATTGTATAGTAAAATGTCCTTGAATGCACGGATGATTAATTCCCCTGATGTAATGCATGAGCATGTGATCTACAGATATTTGGGCATGTGAATCTGCATACTCATAATGAACGTGTAGAAATACTGGGTATTCTTTTATTTTTACTCGAGTTACACTGTTAGATGAAGTACTTCCACACAAGGAGTACAGTCTATGAACATGTTAAGTGGTACATTGAAGATTGAACTAAAGAGGAAGAAAATATTAGAAATACTAATATTTCTTAATCGTGTTCTTCCTCTGAAGTCCTTGAACTCTTCTTACTGGATGTCCGGATAGCATCAATTTTATACATTGGGTTGAATATCAGATCTGGTTCAGACCTAGTGAAGAAGGAGAGTAGAATTTGTCTTCGCTTGTTATAGAATTATTGTCCTCAAGTCTGGGGATAATATTGAGGAAGATCACATACTCTCTTGATGGTGTTTGATGCAAATAATTCTTGTAACCTCTCGTGTCCATAGGGAGAGGCATTTTCTCTTCATTGGTGCTCTTCCATACTTTCCTATCTTTTTTCAGTGAGGGCAGTGGCAGCCGCTGCAGAATCTGTTGCAGTGTTCGATGAGATGGTTTCGGGGACTCAGCGCAAGTATTACCTGCTTGGTGGGAAAGGAGGTGTTGGTAAGACGAGCTGTGCTGCGTCACTTGCTGTGAAGTTTGCTAACAATGGACACCCCACTCTTGTGGTGTCAACTGATCCAGCCCACTCTTTGAGTGATTCGTTCGCGCAGGTTCAACCTATCGGTACTTTCTTAGTTTCTTTGCTGTTACCTTTTTCCCAATTGTGCCAGTAGCTGATGCTGCATTTCTATCTATTTACAATATGTAGGATTTAACAGGGGGTGTGCTAGCACGTGTTGAAGGACCTGATTATCCACTGTTTGCTCTCGAAGTATGTAGCATCGGCGTATGATTGGTGGAATATCCAGTGGTTCATGTTGTGTGTCCTAAGATGTGATCTAGTGTTCTAGTCTATTAAAGTTAAATTTTTTTAATGCAGATAAATCCTGAAAAAGCTAGGGAAGAGTTCCGTAGTGCAAGTCAGAAAAATGGTGGAACTGGGGTTAAAGATTTCATGGATGGAATGGGCCTCGGAATGCTTGTAGAACAGGTAAGGATATTTTTCTGCACAGTATTTGCAGTTCCAAAAAGTGCCATTTTCTGTATGGTTAGCCCAACATAACCGCCTTCATTTGTTTTTCCATTGGAGTTCAAGTTGATACAAGACTATGGTTAATTGTTCCCTTGTTTAGAATCCTCCTGCTATAGTTTGAACAAATTGTCGCTTCTTAATATTGGTGATATTTGAATTTAAGTTACTTGACCATTTGTGTTTGGAGCTTCTTTTTGACAAAAGACCAATAGAAAATCAGTCCCCTGGAAATTGTGTGATCATGTAACTATAATGAAGCTCTGTTGACCTTTGTCAAGCTTGGTGAGCTTAAGCTGGGAGAGCTGCTTGATACACCACCACCTGGACTGGATGAAGCAATTGCAATTTCGAAGGTTTTATCTCCTCTTTCGGAAGTTTTTTGCACTATAGCTTAGTAATATCTATACTATATCCATCACATATTTAATGATTTGGAAATTTAAAATGTTTCAGGTGATACAATTCCTTGAATCACCAGAATATAGCATGTTTACGAGAATCATATTTGATACTGCACCCACGGTAGGGAAACTGAACAGCCAATGTTTATCAATCACTAGATCTATAATCTTATTGGTAGTTTTTCAACAGGGTCATACTTTGCGGCTGCTGTCTTTGCCTGACTTTCTGGATGCATCAATAGGCAAGATATTGAAGGTAAGAATTTGAATTTATGATGGCTCCCAGCTCCTTGGCAGTTCGAATCATTTTTGGTCATATAAAAAAAAGAAAAAAAAGGATGTGAAAGACCTTGCAATGAAACTAATAACAGCAAATAAGTGTGTGTTTATGTATCTTGGTAAGTAGCTCTCATGAGCAGGTTGTGGTGAAATAGATGGCTTGCGCTACTTTTGGTTGTTCCTTCTTGATGGCAACTCTTCCCCTGACTCTGTGATATTACTTTCATTATATTTGTAAGTCGCAGTGATTGGAATTCACCAAGTATAGGAACAACTCTGCATTAAAAATTAAAGAGATCGATTATTAGGCTCTATAAAATGATAGGACTTCGATCTTTGTTTTATTGGGTCCCTTGTCAAATTTCTGTATTTCCTCCGTTACAGCTCAAGCAAAAAATTTCATCAGCTACCTCTGCCATCAAATCTGTTTTTGGCCAAGAAGAAAATAAGCAGCAGGATGCTGTAAGTGAGGAAATGCTTAATTTGGGACTATTTGTCTTTGCTGTGATATTTTAATCAGAATGCTTCATAGTTATATCTTGTTATGCAGGCTAACAAGTTGGAGCTTCTGAGGGAAAGAATGGTGAAAGTGCGTGAGCTTTTCCGTGACACGGATTCGACAGAATTTGTCATAGTAACAATACCAACGGTAATGAGCTCTTAGAAGTCTACCCTACTAGTAGAATTCAATTGCAAAAAAGAAAAAAAAAAGAAGCTAAGTAGATCAGTCATTTAATTGCTGTTCTCTGGCTTATTCATATCTAACGTAGTCGGTTGAAGTTTGGTCGTACATCTCTTGGTTCTTTCTTTGTAGGTGATGGCAATTAGCGAGTCTTCCCGGTTGCATGCATCTCTGAAGAAAGAAAATGTTCCGGTCAAGAGGCTGATTGTTAATCAGATTCTTCCTCCATCTGCCTCGGATTGCAAGTTTTGCTCGATGAAAAGGAAGGTAACCCGTTTCCTCAATTCAATGAAATGATTTCATCTTAGTTACTGGGTTACTAGTTGTGCGGTTATTAAAGTTATGCTTAGATGCTGACTAAAAACTTCCTGGAATATTTCAGGATCAGATGCGAGCTCTTGATATGATCCAAAATGATCCAGAACTCTCTGGCTTGAATCTAATTCAGGCGCCTCTTGTTGATGTCGAGATAAGAGGTGTTCCGGCTCTTAAATTTATGGGCGACATCATCTGGAAATGACTAGGAGGTAATTGTAGGCCCTCTTCTTGGATTCTACTTTCTTCATACCAGCTTTAGTTCTCAAGAACGTAAATGTAAAATAAAGAATTTTTTTGAAGCTTTTCAGGTAATATGTGATAAATTATATCTGGTACCGTAACAAAAAAAGAATTAACTTTTATGGTCAGGAATCTTCCTGTAGTCTTGATATCGTGTTTAAATTTTCTTACGTTTGGTCATTTGAGGATCATTCGACTTGGAATCTAGTAGAGGGCCTAGTTTCATATGTCTAAATGTTGAGGCCACCATTGCTTTGACTTTAATATGCTTCCTTGTTTTTGAAGTCTGATAATATGCCTGATGAGCAGAGACCGTCTTTTCTGTTGAATTCCACATTCAGATTCAGATTCCATGTCATGCCGCAAGCCCCAACTCTCGAAAGACTTCTGGAGTCGTTTTGGTTACAGGCCTACGTTTGCCTTAGCGGTTCAGTTTTCTTGGTCCAAACGACTGAAACTTCATAACCAATTGGCATGATCATGCGTTGGAGCCCTTTCTTATAGTAAGTTCGAGCTTCACAAGGCATATTCTCGGGGATTGCGCAACAAGGATTTCTCTTGTTGTTTATTGTGCTTCGATATACAATGAATGACCCAAGTAGTTCATTTGTTTTATTGGACTGGTTGGTTTTTGTACCCAAAAAGGACAAGGGAAGAGTACACCACTGTACAGGAAACACTTCAAATGCCATCACTGATAGAAATTTCATGCTGCGAATGGATGAATATTTGCTGGTGGAATTTGTACTTCAACGTGCAGAAATATGAACTGTGAAATAGAAAAGGGAAAAATAAAAAAAGAACAGCTAACTCTGCTTTACACTGCCAACGTCGGTACTATTATAGCATTGCCACTCTTGAGCTAGAATTTCTTTAATTATAGAAAGTTGCCTGGAGAGCTCCATATGTTTCGCTGGTATCTTCCTTTTTATGAATTGAATGGCTCATGAAAATTATCTATGCGTCGTTCAAAGCCAAATTCTTTTATCCTGACTGAGATTGCATGTTTAATCACTCATAAACGTCCTTAAATCGAAGATTTGAATATTTGTTATTCTTGGGCTAGATTTTTCTGATGCCAAAGAAACTCGAATTTTTCCAAAATGAATGCAGTAGCAAGGTATCATGCTCCAGAATTAAGATGTTGCAACTCCATTGCACTAATCAACATTCTATATAATACTAAAGGGGTAGTTAAGGTATGAATCCTGTACCAGAACAATTGTCTTAAAGATTTTGTGTACAGAATGGTTGAGCAGTAACTTTCCCCAGATCAGACAAAGAACGTGGATGGACCAACTTCGCCAAGGATGGCTGACCTCGAATACTCGGTATAGAAAATGATGAAGCAATTCCGAGAAAGCTAACGATCCACAGAAACCCCCCTCTCCGAGGAAATGCGCATTTCCAAATATTTGGCCCTATTAAAACCGCTCAAAGCTGCGAATGCTTCTGTGTACAGAGATCCGATGATGAGGAGGTTATCACTGCTTGAACTTACTTCTTTTGGAAGATCAACATGCCGAAGAAGGCTATGGCACGGCCAAGTATGCCGATGAAGATCAGGATAAATATACATGTACCCCAGTTATTAAGATCGTAGCCACTTTTGAAAAGCGCACCACACCGAGTAATAAGCCACACGCCGTAATACCTGCAGCAGAAAAATAAGCAATACGATTAACATTTTTGTCTAGGGTTTTTCTTAATATGATCACGTCAATGTCTAAACCAATTTGTGAGGATGTTTCCTATCGTTGGGTAAGATCTAATGGTCTCTCCACATTGTTGGACCCCGAAATAATTTGGTGAGGATAACATGCGTCTATAGTAAAGGATAAATGAACAGTGCATCGGTTAACCATTACCTTTCAGCATTTGCAATCACAAATGCTTCCAGAGCCCACTTAGGATAGCAAAAGTTAGATATGATACTTGAAATACCACCACCATTCCGTGTTGCAATGAGAGTCAAAATCACAGGAAGAAGAACTGACCACTGCAATTATCAGGAGCACGTGTGACAAATTAGAAGTAAATCAGGCATTATTGGCATAATATTATAAAGTTTCTCATTACTGCAAAAAAAAGAAAACTAAATAGAAGATTGTGAATTTTACTTACCAACTGGGCCGCACCGGGCTCAAAGAAGATGGCCAAGGCATAAGCAATGCCAGTCACACAGTATACAAGGCACAGAAGAACAGTATAATTGTCAGCAAAGGAAGATCTCGGATTGGTGAAGAAATAGAACGTCGATAAATACACCACTGGCTTGATCACTGTATTGAAGTGGTCAATTGTGTCCTTTGCGAGAAAATAAGCCAAGCTGTTCATCCCAGAAGAACTCTCTCTCCAGTGCTGCAACTTATCTAGAGAAAGTGACCTCAAAGCCGAGATTTTGCACAGAAGGGCTGAAAGACAAATGACGATTACCTTCAGTAACAAACAGAACGCAGAAGCATGTGATAGAACGTGTACGACCAAGAGCTTACGTAAGGAACATCACGAATGTTCTTTAAGTTTGAGTTGTTGGGTCAATATTAACAATCACAAGGTCAAATAAGGAGAGACATATAATGAATGGTAGAGAAGCTTCCGACTTACAGACAGCAATTATGGTATAAGTATAACCGGCAGCTCCAAATGATTCATCACCCCCAGTAGCAAGTGTTCCTAAGCAAGCTCCAGCGAGTAATAAGATTAGATAGTCTGCTGCTTGTATTCTAGCATCACGTAATCTTTGTTTACCAACCCTGGAAATGTAAACAACATAAAAATGAGAAAAACTTTGAAATCATTGCACAAGCCTTCCACGAGACCAATAAGTGGATGATTATGAAAAGACACATGATTTCCCCAACAAGCCTTGAATAGAAAGTAAAATAAAATCATTTTGATTTGGGTTCTTTGCTCAGTAAAGCCATCTTGAACTATGCGAGCAGAAGCTTCGAGTTCACAATACACATTTTAACTCATATAAGTCCATCCTATTGGCTCTTATAGAAGAATCATACAACCGGAACTTTTCTGCTGATTAATATTTCTTACCTCCCAAGAAAATATCTGTACTGCAAGATTACTCCTGCAGTTTTCCGATGAGATAAGTCCTTGGACCTCAAGAAATTGAGTCGTATTTTATCCCGCTGCCTCTCAACATTGCTCCTCACATCTTGCCATATTTCGCCAGCAAAAGATTGCTCCTCGGTTCCAACTCTAGGGGCATTAAGTCCAACAACTATACCTGCGCCTCCACTGGACAAAATGGCTCCAGCATCCTCCTTCATATCTGGAGGTATTGGATACCCATTGTTAATCATCCACCTGATAGGAAGTTCTTTATAATTTACGCCGGAGCTTGTGCTTGGAGTCACGATGCCCTCTAAAATGTCAATAAAGTGATCTGGAGGGTTCACTCGCTCTGGCACATTTATGCCCATTCCTGCAAAGTATTCCTCAACTTTCTTTGCTGGACCATAATAGACAATTAGGCCCCCTTTTGCCAGTAGTATCAAATCATCAAACATCCTGAACAGTGAGTAGCTGCACCCAAAAATGTTGTTCAGTTACCAGAAATTTTTCTTTTTTATGTGTAAAACAAAACAAGAACAAGGCAGCCTAGAATTTAGACTTTTTTATCAGGACATTCCTAATGATAGTTGCAGCTTCACTAGGTATCCTTATGAACACTGCACATCATAGATCTTCATGAAAATGGTTATGCATGATAATTTGATGAATCTTGCAGAAACTTGCCTCGGTTGATGAACCACCATGCAGATGTTAACCCCTTCCAGTGCTTCGTGTCGAAGTGCTCTCAGGAGCAGCTGTGAGGATGCACTGTCCAGACCGGATGTCGGTTCATCTAGAATTAAAAGTGAAGGTTCCATCACCATTTCTAAGCCAACATTTACTCTCTTTCTCTGGCCTCCGGAGATCCCTCGCTTCTCGACTGTTCCAACCAGCGAATCTCGCACTGATTGCAACCCCAAGGACTCAATAACTCTCTCAACAACGAGCACTTTATCTGCCTTTGGCATCTTAGCAGGAAGTCTTCAGGTTTTACATGAAAATATAGAAAGAATTACCAGTAGAAGAGTGTTGCCTCCATTGCTTAGCATAAAATTAAGGGTCAATGCAGCAAAGTGGTATGAAAGATTATGTTCACATGTGAAAGATGGACATTATCCATCAACAATTCTCTGCATAATCCTAGACTAAGAAATGCAACAAAATTTAGAAAACTTCTTTGCCTTTTTATTTTCCAAAATAGGAGATGCGTGATGAGGTATGAACAGTATGTTCTTAGTCCAAGCTAAAACTCAATCTGATATGGGATCCAAGAACCACAAGCTCTTAGTTTCTTTTAATGATCTAAATTTTAGCAAACATTTTACAAGCATGTGTTTCTATAATGTACGTTGAAGGCATTCTTTTGAAGTAATAGTAGTAAATCAACTGAACCATACCTGCATTTTGCACTAAACCAGAGATTCTCTTCCACAGTCAAGTTTCCATGGACAATATCGTCTTGTGGCACAAAACCGGTAATTTTCTTGTAAGAGTGGATTGATTCCCTCTTCCCATTGATCAGGATTACACCGGTAGTTGAGCAACCAACAGCTTTTCCAGCCAATGCAGATAGGAACGATGTTTTCCCAGCCCCTGATGGTCCCATGACCGCTGCGATGCGCCCAGGCCTTAGTTTTCCAGTAACACATCTTAAAAGATGCTTCTTTTTGCCTTTCAAAGTGAGGGTTAGGTCCTCAAATGATACTTCGATAAGTGGCCTTTTCCTAATTTCAGAATTAGTGGCCATTGAAATTACTCCAGAAAAGGAAAGATCTTTGTTCTTCTGTTCCTGAGCTCTCTCTTTCTCAAGTTGAGAATATGCATACTTAAAAATCTGGGTATGAGTATGCATATGTTTAACTTTCTTTATATTCCCTTTTTTATTCTTACCCACGCTACCCGGATTGGAATCTTCAAGATTATGAGAACTATCTTCTTCAATCTCATCCATCGTCTGCACGAGTTCAATATTTTCTCTCTTTCTTTGATTTGGTGGCAAAGTCGAATTCCTCGCATGGCCAGCTGGCCAAAAATCATAAGCTTCATCAGGACTATCCTGATTTAAAATTTGGAACCGCTCGGCATCTGTTCTCCTGGAAAATGTCTGTGATAAATGAGATTGCAACCCACTTGCGCGCTTCTTTGCAGCATCTTTTGCAGCTTTCCATCTCTGACGTGCTATGGCAGTCTCTCTTGCACTTCTTGCAGCTGCTTCCCTGGATTTGGCTAGTCTCCTCGCTCTAGTAGTGAGTAATTGGCCGGAACAATTGTAGATGATGAGTAGGAAAGTACTCAAAGCAGCCTGCATAAGCATAGCCAGAAACTTCAATACCTAAATTGTTGGTTGCAAAAATAATGTCTTGGAAGAATAAAATACATAACAACAAAAACAACGTTCGGCAAAAGCAAAAGATCTGGAGGTTGCAAAAGTGAATGGCCCGATAATGTTCGAGATGACACATTTCACGAAAGAGAAGACATTAGTGATCGCAGATCTGGCATTATCTAAAATTTGAGAAAAGGAGATACTAAAGAGATGCTCAAGATGTGTATAGAAACTTACAATAAGCATAATCCCATAAGCACGGATGTTTTGATTTACGGTGTTCGGATCACAAGAAACCAACTTGAAGCAAGCTGCAAAAGAATACAGATATCAAGAAGTGTGTAAACCCACAACACAACAAAATTGAAGTTCAAATGCCAAATATTCAATTTCGAAAGCTTAATTTTCCTCGATCAATTCACTTCCATTAAGAAACTTACGTTGCTCAGATGTAGATCCCAGCCGGCAATAGTGTCTGCAGTAATGTGAAAAATGAAAGAAAATAAGAAACAGGCCATAATTTGGACGGAAGATTGATACTAGAAAAAGAAATTACAGATGAATCAGATTTACATCCAATTGAAGGTAGAGAGCATTGTGGAGGCAATCCTGAAAATGAAAATAAGCACTGGAAAAAAATTAAATACCCACTACCACATGTGACTTCTTCCACCGTAGTTGGACAGAAAGATCCAGATGAACAGAAAATCTCCCTGCTCCTACCAACATCGGCCCAAATATTTGCTCCTCCACAAGTATGATTTGGCCTCCCTGGGGGTAGTTGGTAGGTATAGCTGCAAATCATAGCAGCATAAAGTTCTATTGGCACATTGGGCAACATAAAAATAAAAATGAGAAATACTGCTAACTAGGCTGAGCTTACGGGTCACATATGCCTGTCGATGTATTGAGTGTTGCGAGTGGGCAGTAAGCTCCAAGTGGGCAGGCTGTAAGAGTCAATAAAGATAAAGCTTATAAGTGTGAGAAAAATACTTTTCAATCACAGAATTTGTACAATTAAAGTAGTCATGAAATAAATTTAAATTGTATCATAAGTGGGAAGCTAACTAATTTTATGTTCAACAGAAGAATAAGGAACAACTATTGTATTTCTGTCCGCTGGCTTCCAGGATTGTCAAGAAGCTCAAACATACAAACATATTATCGTATGGGTTTATACCATAGTCAATTCTATGGACATGCTTCCTGTGGGGAATAAAATTAGAGGTCAACGTCATATTATCCTATTTCAATAACATGAGGAGAAACTACATGAAAAGTCACTCAGGTAAAAGTGAGAGGCCAGATAATTGGAATTCCATCTTACAATAGTAAAATTTGCTAAAGATTGTGGTAGGCCTCAAATACTTACGGATCATGCATGTAAGACCATGAGGACAGAAGAATCCCTCACAGCAAGCCTGACAATTATCGGTCCTTGCAGGGATTTCTTGTGCATTTTTCAGATCTACTGGTTGATTCGCACCAACACTGCAAGCCCATCCAGGCTCACAACCAGAAATCCAGGTGGTGAGATTACAATTTTTGTTGGGCTTCAGATAATTACTGCTCACTGAAGTTTGAAATAGGGAATTGAAGTAGAACTTCAGTTCTGCTGCCGTACACAAACGGCCAGCCATATCTCCTATAGCATCAAGTGGAAGCATCATGTCAGATGAGAAAAAGAAATGTGTTGACAGGAAAACGTCAGTAGATTCGTGGATCCAGCAACTAAGTGGCAAATGGAATGTTAATACCCGGTCAATGGACAACCATCGGTATTTAGAGCAATTTTGTCTATGTAATGTGGTTACACAAGATGAGTTTTAAAAAGACCGAGATATAATAATCCAAAAGATGAAACTAGAAAACCTCAGTTATTACAACGATCAAACTCAACTTAATAGCAAAAGGTGTTCTAGATTAAGAATCATAAAACACAAAGAAACATTAGACTTGCCAACTTCTCTAGGGTAAAATAAATGATGTGTTATACCTTTAGTTTGCTGAATGCAAGAGGACAAGAAGCCCAAATTAGATGAATAATTGAAAGCTCTGTTCCAATCATCAGACCTGAAATAATGAAACATCGCGATGTTGAACAGTAAGAACACAAACCAGTTACAGGTCTACCCAATTATTCCAAGAAAGATTATTTTGTTAAGAAAGAACATGAAAACGATCCTCAGTTGACAAACAGCAAGAAGAGCGAGCGAGCGAGCGAGTACTGACGGATTCTTAATGCAGAAGCTGGACCGGTTATTGATCTCATACTGAAGATTGGTGGTGACATTTGAAATTCGGGCGTAAACGAGTTGAGTAATGAGGGGCAGAACAGCAGGGTTGTCAACTTGGCTGTAGTCACCCAAATCTTGACACTGCACAAATCGCACACAGCTCAAAACAAGAACGCCCACCAAGAAAAACGAGACGGACTCGACGACCCTGAGCTTCTCCGAGCTCATCTTTCTCCCGGGGGTCGTGGGTCGGAGCACTAATCTGGAGATCAAGAAGCAGCGCAGGGCAAAGGCATATGGGATGGTGCGAGATTTCGGCGATATGGGGTTGCAAGAACTGGTCTTGGGAGAGATGGGTTTCTGCAGAGGAGGGATAAGATTCGTCCTTTGTATTTGAACACGCTCGCGAGTTGGCTTGAGCTTCCATGTGGAGTTCATGGGGTCAAACTCCAAAGGAAGAAGGAAAACCGAAGGAGAGAGGGTCAAAGTGGGTTAGTGGGATTCGTAGGCAGGACCACGTCGCAACGACAACTAGGAGGATTTGCCGGCGTTCGGACATATTTTTGTTTGTCGTCGGCCACCATCCATCTCCCAGAGAAAATACTGTGTATTTCTGTGTGATTCCACTTTGTTGTCTGTTCATCTGGTTTTTCTCCCGCACGTTTTTGGAAGAACAAAATAATTCTGAACCAATGCACAATTATGCATATTGTTTGCATGCCATAAGTACAATTCTTTCAATTTTAGCACCAAAAAAAAGTACAATTCTTGCAAACCCCCATCTTAGAGAACAGTTCTTAATTCAACCCGAATCCAATCGACCGAAAACCTAAAGTTTCGTGTTATCACGCCCTAACTTTCTTGCCTCTGGTGTTTGGCAAACCTCAATAAGGTTACGAACGTGAATAGAAAATAGTGATATCCGTGGAACCAATGTTGATGAATCAATTCGTGGCATAACCCATCTCAAAAGCAACTACTAATCAAGAATTGACACGTAGGATTTTCATGCATAATTAGTGAATCGTCAACATACAATTTAAAAAAAAAACACATCCGATTTGGTGGATATGAAAGATAGATACCACATGAGGTATTTAATTTGAACCGAACAAAATCTCACGCACAAAAACAGAGATCCTTAACAAAGCAATCGAGTATTAATTAACCTAAAACATAGAACGGGACGGACGGTTGACTTGTGTTAAAGAATGATTTGGAGAAATCTTTACTCATATCAATTACGTCTGATAAAATAGATTTCCCCCTTATCTTTGCCTTCTGAATTTGCGCATGGCACGCAATCGTTTTCACTTACAAAAATACCCTTCACTTTTAATACATACCTAAAAGAAAATAGAATAATCGCCCTTTGACCCTCGCATTAATCTAACAAACGAAAGGAACGTTGAAAAGGGTTAATGAGGTTATTTCAAATCTCACAAATTTTACGGAAAAAAATTGTCCAAAAAATCCTAAGCCTATTAAACTTTTGACATTTTGACTCTAAACCTTTCGTACCACCCGCCTGGGTGGCGCTGCTGGAGCGCGCACTCTTCCTCTCGCAAAAGGTTGAGTGTTCGAATCCCGGGCGCCGCAGGGTGACTTAACCGGTGGCACGTGTGTGGTGGCTAGCACGTGTCGCCCCCAGGGTTTACTCCCCGGCTGTCGGCCGTGCGGGGGTTCCCTGGGTTATCAAAAAAAAAAAAAAAAAAACCTTTCGATCTTATAAATTTTACGAGGAAAAATTATCCAAAAAGTTATAAATTTATTTCAAATCTAACTAACGAAAAGAATGCCAATGTCGATGATAACCGTCTTATATGGCACGATCAACGCTAACGTGAAATTTTTTTAATAATATTTCATTTTTTTGAATTTTTGAAATATTATGTATTATTTTTCTCTTCTTTTTCTTTTTCTTTTCCTTTTTCTTTCTTTATACCCTCGTCGACTGTGAAGCCCTCGCTCGTGATCGAGGAGGGCTTCACGGCCCTAGTCACCGGCCCTCACCTGTGATCAGCGGTGACCTTCTCGCGGAATTAATAGAAAAAAAAAGGAAAAGAAAGAAAGAAAAAGAATAAAAAATTTATAAAAAATTTATTAAAAAATCAATTTTTTTTAAATTATAAAAAAACTATACCCCTCAATGCCGACCGTCCTACATGAAACTATTGACGTCCATATCAGCAATTTCCTATTAAAATTGGCCAGATTGACTCAATTGGCAAAACGTGAAATGTTTAAGATTCAATTGGCAAATTTGAAAAGTTTATGACTTAATTGACAATAAGTTTATGACTTTTTGAACAATTTTTTCAATTTTACGGTGATTCGCACTTTAGAAATGAGTATCAAATGGTCATTATGAAGGATATATATGATCAACATCGTAAAACCAAGCGTTGTCTTTTTATTACCCACGCCATTTGCGGCGGACGCCGCCAGTAGCACGTCCTGTCGGGCCATCGCTGTTGAAGGTCACGATTCAATACAAACTCTTATTGTTACATTCATTCTATTGATTTTGTAATCAGGGATAGATGATGAATGAATTGAGTTGGAACAAAACCAAATATGAACCCTTGAATAATAAATCAGAGAAAGGATCATATCACGCCATCTCGTACATAAGTAATGAGACTTAGGTGGCCCTGAACATTTCCAGTATTTTGGCACATTGACTTTGTCCAAAGAGACTGATCAAATTCTTTGGGCCAGTTCAGGAATTGAATCAGCCACATCCCCCATTAAGAAGAAAGAGTCTCACTGATTGCAACTTGGTACTTCTGCTTGACCAGATGCATTTGAATCTCCAATTAGTTGTCTTCTGTCATGAAATATAAGATGCAGAAATATAAAGGCTTTGCATATGGCGAAGTGTCGCACCACACGAAAATTGTGTATTACAGAAAGAAATTTGCTCAAGTGCCTAGAGGCGCTTGTGAAGTGATTTTTGTGAATTAACTATTCTGACGAATTGTGAAATCAGGGCGCTGGAAATTGCAACTTTTCTCCGGTATGCTTAGCCAATGCCCCGTTGGCACTCCTTGACAAGATATATACAAAGATTATTCTGTATCTTGTGCCTATCATGAAATTCGTTGCATAAAATATAGAAGAGTGGATATATGATAACAAAAAAAAAACCTTGATGTACAAGTAATGAATATTGACAGCAGCGATACCTGCAACTGCACGCGTCATGTTTCAACACACTTGACACGATGAAGAATAGTCATTCCGCGTGTCTACCAACTTTCTAATATCGTGAGTCTTTCCTACAAGATTGTATGCATCCGAGTTGACAGGCTTGAGGTCATGGAACTCCACTTTCCGACACAATTCTTTGACGACATTCCAACTCCGGAAGAGAAGAACAATTGAATAGGTTGCCTGATAATCTTGTTTCATGTTGTCTGCCTTGTATCATGTGCAATGCGGAAGCTGATACCGTCCTTTAAATGGCTTACTGCTGTTGGCAGTAACCATTTTAGCATGTTTGGGCCAAGGACCTAAAACAAGTGACAAGAGCTCCTCAATTACACTCGATCCTTTTATTGAACATCGATCAGATTTAAACAATGAGGCAGGAGAGAGAGAGAGAGTACCGATGTCACGTTTCTGTAAACACCAAGGTTGAACGGATGACGATAGCTCTGCCCAGATTTTTTTGCCAGCCATCGTGCTTGTACTCCTTCGTAATACTGATGAAGTGTCCAGAGGCATAATTCTAAAATTAATTGGAAGGAGAACATAACTCTCTACATTGTATGCTAAAAAATAAACAAGTACCTCTATGGTTGTCATGTTATTGGCCATGAGGTAGATATGCCAGCACAACAAAGAACCCAGCGTCATACTCAGGCCAATCACAGATGTTCCACATGTAACCTGAGAAAAGTATAATTTCTCATCAAAATCCTCATACAGCACGAGAAGAATTTTGCACAGCAGAAACTACGGCGATGATCACAATGCACACACACCAGAAAGAGCATGGGGCATCATAGAATGAGATCCATTGTCTATTTACTGAACAATGCTAAGAAAAAACATTCTATCAAGTGCCAAAGAAAGTCACTATGGTCACAGTGCACACATACGACGTGGTTTATCTCACTGAGGCAGTATCAAGAAACATAATTAAGAGTACTTACAGAAAATAATAATAGTAATAAAACTTCTTTTACTCCATTAAAGCAGCTCGTAGCCTTGTGGTTGCAGCAGATACATAAACCAGCTTAGGATAAGGACCTAATTGTTTTTCATTGGAAAAAGAGATCTTAAACTATACGTGAAATTTCATGTATCCCTCATCAAAAGCAAGATTAATACACCATAGATGAACGTGAACTCCACCAATGAAACAAGGATCTAATTAATCTCTGTTCAACTTGAGTATTTATCATGATGAACTGACTAGAACTATTACTATCAATGCATAACCCATGAAGCAGATAGCTTCTAACTTACATAAAGAGCCTTGAGGTGAGATCGTCCCAAAACTTCCCAGTCCTTTTGGAGAACACATGCTATAAAGATGACCTAAGCATACAGAAAGCGTGGATGAGAATTTCAGGAAGGTCATTTGCATCAGTGATTGAGGAAGCTAATTTAATGTTCACATAAAGAGGTGAAGTAGAATATACCATTGAATAGATGCTTGCTACAGTAGCAAAGAAGACAAGTATAAAAAAGGCCTTGTAGTTCCAGTAACCAACACAGTTGTTGATCCATCGACAGTGATGATCCTGCCGCCAAGGAATCATTGAAAGGAACCATTACTACATAAAATCTGTAGAAAATTTTTGAAATGTCAAAGATATTTTTAGAAGAAATTACACTAGCCACTCTTACCATCCTCAAAACACACCTTCTGCAGGTTCGGCAATGATGACATCTTTGAGGCTTGTATGTAGAGCAAATCTCACATTTCCTTTGATGTGTAACCTATTAGTATTTGTTCATCTTTCAACAATTTAGGACCACAGGTAAAAATTTGTGCTGCTAAATAGATCAAAAGGAAAATTAACATTTTCTTCCCATGAAAGATACAGTATTGCACCGAAATATCCATGAAAGTTGAGCTAATGGAGATAGGGATATGATTCATCATCTATCAACTGCAGTGACTTCAATGTATGCCACAGAAAATATCCACATAACCAACCACATGAGCTCATGTATGACCCAGAAAGTCATGACGCATAATTTCCGCAATGAACCATTGCAAATCCTTTTTTAAGTTAAAATCCATTATCTCGAGATTCTCTTTTAAGAAATATAGAGAAGACTTCATTAGTAAAGAAATTAAGAGGATGCAATTCCCTATACCAAGAGGCTTTGAAGGGGAAGTGTCCCATATGCAAAAAACATGACAGCTCTAGATTAATTACCCTCCCCTCAGGGCATTCACACATTAAGCTTTACTCACTACTACACCAGAAGAGGGAAATATAGAGGCCATAGATCAAGCTGAGCAGACTAATACTCTTTGGCTGAATCAAAATTATAACCCTCCTTTATAATTTTGTTATGGATCATCTGAAGTTTTGAGTGATCGAAACTATAGGCACAAAAAGTACAAACAGAGGGGAGGACCCATTACCCTAGTTTTACTTTTTGCAGGCAAGAGATAACAATGCTTACAAAGTAGATGAATTTGCGGGACCAAAAAGGTTCAGGAAATCATTGTAGAGTCGACGCAACTTAAATAAGATTGATATGAGATCCTCCAAACGTCTGTTTCATGAGATTTCAAACAGACAAAATAGATACTTTATCTATATAAGAACCTGAAAAGTAAGTTCTGCATCTCATCCATGCGTCTCTTCTAAAACTAGGAAACTCGATATAAGCTTGACATGGAACACATAGGCACATCTATTTACAACACACGCATCCACACATTTATATCTGTATATACAGTATCTGAATATGTATGTACATATATGTTGCGCTGGATGAATGAGGAAACATATCATTTCATTGGGAAAACTAGATTGACCTAAGAGCAGCCCTTGATCATTACCTCTCTAGAAAGACTACAAAATCATGCACATAATCAAGCAAGCAAACAAGGTCCTCAAAATGCCATGAAAAAGGAATACACAAAGTATAATTCTTTTAGAGAGTTCACAAGAATCAATCCCAGACCAAAGCCAAAACAAGACCTAATACAAGAGCTCTGCAGGCACATAACCCAAATCCAATGGCAATATTAACAAATTATATAACGATGCAAAATTTGAACTTATGAGTCACCCATTGGGTAGCATAAGGATTTACGTATCTGTATCCATTACTCCATTCTCGAACTACACATGAAACCCCATTTTCATATGCAGGACGCATAATTCAAAAAGCTAATCTGCCGAACCAATTAGAACACTGAAACCGAACAAGATACAGTACGCAAGCGAACACGATAGAACTCACATTTCTCCTAAATTCTTGATCCGAAAGCTCCCTATCTTCAACATCAGGGACGTAAGAAGAAGGAACGTGTCCCGGGTCAGTGAGCACGCAGACGAAGAACGAGAAAATACTGTAGAAAGCCAAGAAACTGAAGGCCAAGGCGTGAAACGATCCGTCCGAGCTCCGTAAACCGACCCAATCTTCAATGGAAACGAACACGGTGATGTAATAAACACAACCCATCAGAAGGAACACGGCAAAAATCGGAATCGATAGAAATCTCTTCCACTTCATCACGCGAAACGATGTATTTCAGAAGAAGAGATCGAGCCGAAGAAATTCGAGTTTATCTCGCAACAGAAGGAAGCGAGTCGTTTGATCAGATGGGTGAGTTCAAGAAGCTGTTTTTACCGGTTTGCTTGGGCTGAGGCTGCTCTTCTTGAGCAAGGACTCGGCCTTTGGCATTTGAGATGGGCTTTGGGCTACTGGTTAGCTCACTGTTCTTGCATCGGGGGAGAGAACTCGCATGGCTTTAAATTAATTGCTAATTAAAAAAGAACATGGCTTTCAAGAAAGTGGTTTGTGACGGTATCGAGCAAAGATGATTGAACACGGATCACTTGTTTGAGTACACAGCAGGATGAGAGCAAGAACAATCCAGTGGTAGCAAGTGATATCCAAAAGAACTAACTTTGTCCACAGATCATTTAATTCTCAGGAACTGATAATTTATATGTTTCTCGATTATATTTCCTGATGCTCCCTCCCACACGCAAATGTGGCCAATGGCCGTGTTTTGAAGGAGCGAATAGCACCACCGGCCTGTATGGACCATAATTCTTGGTGTCATATGCAATTACAGCCATCGATCGGTTGAATCCTACAGGACTCCCACGATCAATGGCCGCGGTGGGTCCGACCCGAACGGGGTAGGGAAATGGTGAAAGGGAAAGCGGAAGGGTTTTTGTCACGTCCCAAGCAACGAACGTACACAGAAGTGGTCGATGCATTAAGTAAGGAACAATCAATCAACCGACAAAACAAAGCAGGGGACATCGATAATCTCTCTCGGTGGACGTGCTCGTGCGGTCCGAACTAAAACATCGCGACGTGGTCCATCATTCTATTTTGGGGTCATCGTTCTTGAATAAGCCGTGGAGAGATGGGGGAAGATCTTCGGGTGGGGCCGTATCATTCGACCTCGTACGTCCATCACCATCGGGCATCATCATTGCTCTTGTCGTGCGGACCCACCCTTTGGATCGATTGATCAACCTTCCGCGGTAATTAACTTAAATCCCGGTCGTAAATTCCTGAAGGCGAGGATTTGCAGGGATGTGATCCGATTCCATCTCAATTTTTCCTTTTTCTTTCTCTCCTCTCGAGAGAAAAGTTGGAGCATCGTGCGAGGGAGGGAAGACCATGAAAGGCAGCGGGAAAAAGGGCACAATACGTTGCAGATGGGGACCTTCGATCTTTTGTCATGAATGGTGTGCATCAATGTGAAAAGGAAAGGAAGGGGAAAGGGGGGGCTTCTATGTCATTGAACCAAAACTAGCGGCATGGATTCGGGGATATAACAGCGATTGCAAACTAGTAAATATCAGACGCTCGAGGTTTAGGGTTACCGTAAAAAGACATCCGACGTGTGTTGACCGAGTTGCCGACAATGTAGCTACACTTGTTTAAGAGAAGTGACATGTATTAAACACGCGTATAATACTGTTGATCAATCTTTCTGCTAATCGTGCATGATTGACAATTTAGGCGAAACATAGGAAACACTTGCGTTGTAGGATGCAATCCAAAGAACTCGAGCAGTCTAACAGCCTGGCCTCCTTGTCAATCTGGATTGAATGCTTGTTCATGATGGTTCGATCAATCTGTCCCTGTCCCTAAAGTAAAACCCATCTCGTCTATGACCTACTTATACGTATGCATGGAAATGATAAGAGAATTCTGTCCTGCTTGATCTTCGTTTGGAGGGTTTTCAGAAAGTTATAGTTCAGGGAAAAGAGAAAGTGATGCAACACAATTAGGACGTGGCAAATTGATTGCAAATATACTCTTGGAGATGAGCAGCTTCCAGTGAGGAACCATGGAGATGTAGCAGGAGAGGACCATTTTTTTTACATTTGATACTAAATTCCATCTGTAAACAATAGTGTTGCCTGCAGTGATATTATTAGATGAGATGCGCGATAGGAACTTTGTCAAAAGACTTATAGAAGACCTGCTGCTGAATTGTTCGACCCAAGAGAACACAGCGTGAATTAATCTTAATACAATACCAAAAGCTACAGCCCAACTTCTCAGTCTCGAGGAAGAAATTTCTCACAAACATCCTTCTTTCTGGCGTGATCGGACGGACAGATGGCCTGGACTGGACGAGGGAGAGAAAGAAGCTCACCTTATTGTACCGGCTAAAAGAAGGTACTCCGACAACATGGCATGCTAATCTCCTAACCAAATCGGTGTAAATTAAAAACATACCTCGAACCAGAACACAGGACAACAGATGCCAACGACCCAAAACCTGAACCACAAGAACGCACACAGTACAATAGTAAAGAATGTAAAGCGGCCTTCGTTTTTTTTCCCCTCAAAAATCAAGATCGTTAAGCTAATTACATTCATAACTACTTTAGGTTTAATAAGTCAACGGGGGCCTGGATAGAATAAGAAAACGATTAACCGATGAAACAAGTACACTAAGACGAAAATCTTCTATAATCCTGATTCCGAAAACCCTAACTCAAACTTAGTTAACAAGTAGAGATAGCACGCACTACGCCATTAATTTGCATGGTAGTGATCTTGTATTACAGTTAAACGGCTGGTTTTCAGAACATCTCCAAACCTCACATGACAGTATACATAGATGACATTCTAGTGCAAAAACATCAGGTATCAATTATTGGAAGAGAACTAGTTTTTCACGTCATATATAGGAATATATGCTGTTGCCTGAAATCATTTTAGGAGGTTCGGTGAAATACAAAGAAGTAATAACGCATCCGTGAAAAGCTACAAGAATCATAGTTTCCACAAAAATCCACGCTAGCATAATCTCTAAAAGTACAGAGGAAAATATCTTCCTGTCATACACTAATTCTCTGGTGTGATCTCTCAATTGTACTCCATTATTGCCTTTTCTTCCTCCCACCATGTGAAGTGTGGACCTCAAGCATGGAGAAAAATTTCATCTGTCAATTGCCACAAAAAGAGGACTTTTCTTCTTCTCCTCCTTCTTTCCCCCTTCACAGAAGCTAGTGCCTCCCAAAATATGCCATTGACGCAAAAATTACATCTTAAATTTGTTTCTTGAAATCCGATGTTATTCTTACCCCATTCTCATTAAAAGAGGATTTTAATTAATTCTTCTTAGCTTCACCTTTCTAATACAAAAGAGTGGCATATGACACTAATTAGCTCTTAGTTAAGATTACTCTTAATGCAACATTGGCTAAGTGAGCTCAAATAAGATAAACGTTTTCAAGAAAGCCGGCATATGCAACGAAAATCTTGTACAACATACAACTAATAAACACTACTCTAGAATCAGAATGCATCAACTTTAGACGGGCTAGTCAGAATTAGATATGTATTTTCCCCCTAGTAGTAATTCAATCGAGGAATTAGATTGGAAGAATCACAAACAAAAACTTCCCAATCTTGATAAATTAATGTTAAGTGGCTCTAAAAGATGAGAAACATCGCAATTCGGTGCCTAGTTCCCTCATTCTCTTGGCTTATCTTCTATGCAGTAAAACGATACCTCATTTATCTATGTAAAAGACAGTTGCTGAATATTGTCTGTGTAAAATCATGTCATCACACTTTACATTGATTTAAAGATATAGAAGTTGGCAGCTGGAGGCAAAAGAAATAAGTAGTCTTCATAAAAAAGATTAACTCATCCATTTATGAAGATAAAACAATTTCAAAATTCAAAGTTTTATCCACATTAGTTGAGCTACTTGTGTGAGATGTTTCAAATCCAAATCTACTAGCAACAACAATATTGTTTCAAACAAGCTTTTAATATGGTTGACACACGTTGCCATCATAGGAAGAAATGAAGCATCGTATGGAGTGGCTCCACCAAAAAATATATGGCGGAATGAGCCAATCGAATTTAATCAAGATGATGATCATGGTATTTTGCAATTCAAAACTCAACTTAGTCCATGCTTCAGCTACTTGCAGTTGAAGATCCTAAAAATCATTAATTGAACGCTCAAAACCACATTTTTCTCATGTTATAATATGCATACAATATGAAAACCAAACGATTTGCTGCAGCACTGGATTTGTTTGACAGATTCTGTGCAGCATGGGTTAATCAATCTATATTACTGCTCACAGATTATTAAGGATAGTGTCTTACCTTTTATGCCAAAGAAACTTCAGTATCACTCGATGGCTGAGCACTTCCTCCTTCTGCGTATACACATGCTAGCTGCTTTGGCGTTGCTGCAATTAATTGGTGTATGCACAAAACATCCCACTATTTCAATTAATAATTTAAAAATGAAAAAAGGAAGAGAAAAATAAACACATAGTTACAGTCCTGTGGGACCTTTTATATCCAGAAGTGAAGAAAAGACCCTGAGATTAGACATGTATACACACTTCTTCAAATGCTCAATATATTAAAGGCTGTGGATAATGGGATACTAGTCATTGATTGCTGATGCAGCATCATCAAGATTCTCAATACTAAACCTCTGTCGGCGAAATTCATGTCTATGCCGTGAAATCGTGTGTGAATCTTGATGATGCTGCACCTGCAAACAAATGACTGTGGGCAGCTGCTTGCGGATCATTTGACAAACCTTCTAGAGTGAAATATTTGGCCCTCTGAAGAAGGAAATAAAAGTTCGCCAAAAAAAAATGAGAGATAAAAACGTATGGAATAAGAAAAAAAAAAGAAGAGGAAGAACTATGGTCCGGAATATCGTCAAGAACAGGAAATTAAAAGGGAATAGCTTCAGAGATTCCTTATGTCAATGTCTTCCAAATAAATAAACCCTAGCTAATGAAAACTCCAACTTTTAGCAGGAAAATAGGTAAAAGGAAAAAGGACGACAATGGATCGATGGAAGAAAAGATATGGCCAAGAATGAAATCCATGTAATAAAAGACACATTAATGGCGATTCCTAGCAAAGAATGATCTCTCTTTCCTTGGTCTCCATTGAGGGGAAAAAATATGGAGCAAGAAGAAGAATATTGAGGGTGCGGGGGTGGCGGTGGCGGCAGCGATGATGGGGAAAGAGAGAGCAGGAACGTGAGAGGCGGCGGTGGCAGCGGCGACGACGACGACGATGACAGGGATGAGGGAGAGAGCAGGAACGGGAGAGGAGGACTAGCAGCAGAGAGAGAGAGAGAGAGAGAGAGAAGACGATGAGGACAGAGAAGGGTGGTGGTGAAGAAGAGTAAAGATACACAGTTGCTTATATACGCACAACTGTCATTTATGTTTTCTTTTTTTCCCCTTTCTTGTTCTTGCATGAGGATCAACAGGTTCATGTATAAAGAGCATTTTTTTTCAAATCTTGTTTACTAAGAATGAAAAACCAACTATAACCTGAGCGTGACATTTTCTTGACATTATCTACTTAGTTACTTTATTATTCCCATGTGATTAAGAAGATAAAAATATTTCTTTTACGAAAAAGTTGCAACTGGATTATGGAAAACTAGCATTTCTTTTGCCTTCTGAATTTGGGAGGACGGCCACTGTACTAAATTGGGACGAAACTCCGTTATATATTTTAGCGAATTAGAATAGCGTACTTATAAAAAAATTTTTAAAATAATGTGTGCATGGTCCACCAAATTTAGTTCTTATTAGGGCATCTTCATGTTCATGATTTGTGTGGTCCAGTGTCTACGCATTGAACTGTTGATTTACCTTCACGTGCATATCTCCTTCTATCGCAAATATAATTTGACAACACATCTCTAACAAAAATGATATATAATTTGACAACTTGAAATTAGAAAAAAGTGTGGCCAGCATGAAATGATCAGCTATCATAAATTTAGCTCCAACACCATGTAATTAATGCACAAACATGCGCTGTTGTAACAAAACAAAAGGAAAGAGAGAATTGCCCCTAGAAATGATCATCTTTATGTGCAAAACCGGAATTTCGAAGAATATCCATCTTATTCTATCAAAGCACGATGGAGCAAAAGTTCACTCCTTCAAATTTCCAAGCCCAAAATACACAATTAAACAAATCCACTTTGGGATTATGTTGGGCACTAACACTAGAGATGAGATTAAGATCAAAACATAAGGAGAACTAATATCATCCCTCATTCACGAAGTCCAGTTCTCTGATAGTTATTTATATCATAAGCCGCGTGAAACAAAATAAAAAAAAATAACGAATTCTTAAGTTGTAATTTAAGTTGTAAAAGAGTTTACCCAACAAGAAATAAACAGGAAACTCTAATAAATTTAGTTCAGTAAAGCGGTTCAAAGATAATGGCGAACACACATCGAAACTCCACTTTGGAAAAGGTAAAACGATGCGGCACATACGAAGGGCTTAGCATAAGTTTATCGATAAGCATTCGCGGATCCATTCCATCAAAATCAGAAGCTACACATTGATATATACACGAAATGGCTTCAAAAAGCTCTTCGGCAATCACATCAACGTTGCATCATACAGTCATTATCGAAATAATGAATGTATATGAAGGCGGCGCTTTGATGAGATTCGCATATAATTTGTCTCTTTTGAGATGTGAGGATGAAAGTTAAAGACTGCTCATGATTATGGTTTTGTCCAAGGGCAGCCCTCTATTCCCACCATTGATTTTTGACATACTTGGCTGAGATTCATAGCAAAACCTATAAATGAGTCTCATTCGTACTCCAACCTAGATTTCCTCTTAGACATCATCAACTCATCATTCTGCCATCATGATCATATCAAGAACACGAAGTTGTAATTAGCCCCTTAGAAAACTCTTCCATTGCTTCTTATTAACCAAAAAGACTTGGTCATAAGATCGTGCCAATAAGCGCTATTCTTCATGGATTGATCAGAATGAAAGAATTTTTATACGTTATAGTACCGAATGATCAACATGTATACTTGACGATAATTAGGTTAATATCTTTCACATGTCAATCATCTATCAGTTAATGTGTAGTTACTTATATTTATTTATATTTTTTGTTACAATTTTATCTGTAAAACTCTTCGATAGGATGATCATGCTATGTTTCTCTCTCTCAGAGCTAGATAAGTTAGAAATTAATCGAGCAAAATCCTTAGAAAGCTTGGAACTATTTTCCATTTTAGAAAGGAAGAAGATCATGTTAGTCTATTTTCAAGTACTTTGGTGTGTAGTGTCACTTCTATTTTAGGGTCTTTTTTTCTCTAAGCGGTCAATGATCTCGTGATTGCGCAAGTGATTATTTGTATTTGTGCATATATCAATATTCTAATGAAATGGCCGCCGATGACTGAGTCTGAAATTTCTAAGTTCATGTTAAAGACCCGCAATTTGTCACTATCAATTATTGAGATAATGTGCCCCCCGTTCCATTGTCAAAGAATTTGCAATAATGGTGCATGATGAACAAAAAATAAAGACACGAAAAGCAAAACATAACAGGAGCTTGTATGATCAAGAGATCTAACCATAATATTGGATCTCTTGACATTTACACAAAAAAAAAACCATTAGGCATCGTCCATTTTCTAACCTACCGATCAGGTTACTCGTTGTTCTTAGTTAGAGCTACTTATACTTAGTAACATATCTATGGTAAGTATGTGACTCTCATTTGTGGTAAAAAATTTTAGAATTAGTAGAAACATTCGTCCGGAGTAAGACACATTATTTCTAGTATTATCTCCTTTTGATTTTTTTATTCTATTTTTTTTATAATCAACTTATTTATCTTGTTTTTGGCTTTTCTTACCTCGTTATTTGAACATCAATTGATTTGGTTGATTAATTTTTGCCATTACTACATCCGTGGTCAAAGGTCACGCACAACCCTTGCCATAGACCGGATAAGGATTGCGTAACCCTTGCCTACAGTTGGAGAAGGATCGCCACCCCGCCCTCTCAAGAGGCTGGCAAGGGTGACCCTTGCCACCGCTCCAATGGAGGTCACCCTGACCTCGGCAAGAGCTGTTGATGGCGCCACTGCCGACCACCTTCCCTCTCCTTTCAAAAGCATTATATAATTTGACTATTCAATTTATATTAATTAGAAATGAAAAAGTTAATCGAAATCAAATGAAGCTCGTTACGAACGAATGTAATTCAGTACCGATTGTTCATTTTTTCTTAAACTATCTACTAAAAATGAGAAGACACATCGTGAATAAGCAAAATTTACCACAATCAAACAATCTCTATTGACAAGTTAGACACCCTTTTAAAGAATGTGATATAGCACAAAATAGGTGAAATTATTGATAATGTCTACATTAAACAACCCAAGATATTTCACCTTCCTTTTTAGAAAATTAAAAAGATTTTAGTAAAGATGAGGTCCCAACTTACTTTTTCGTGAAGATGGTGAGATCTGACCATAGACACATGCCAAGAAAAAAATAATTATTGGAACAATCAATCTATCAAACAAAAAGGACAAACGGGTCAGAGAGATTCCTGCACGTCCCCACCTCTCCATTGGAGATGGGGTCCGTCCGTACAAGCCCGATGTGGCTGCGTCTAACTTTTCTTCTTTTTTCACTTCTTTCTTCCTTTTTTTTTCCTCTTTTTTTTCCATTTATTTTATTTTTTCTAGGTTCTGCTTTTTTCTTTTCTTTCGAAAATGACAGCGACCACACTTGCATTTGGCAATTTCCCTTTTACCATAATTCTCCAAAGCAATAGAGAAGGTCAGACGGTACAAACTTTTTTTTTCTGTTGATGAATTCAACTAGAAATTTAAAAAAATGATGGCAATCTTGAATTTCTTTTTTTTTTCTTTTGTGACTCAATCTTCGGGTCATATGGTGTGCTGCATCTTGGCCATCTTGTCTTGCCAAGTGGGCCTCCAATCTTTTCAGCATTTTCGAAGAAATATACGTTCTCATGTCTATATGTACATGTATCTATACTTTTGCATGGACTCACCAACTATAAAATTAACCAGCTGATTACTTATTTATTTATTCGACATTAAAAATTAATCTTACAAACTCTAACGTTTAAATAAAAAAAATTGAACGCCTTTCAATTTCCTTGAAATTTGATAAATTGTTATAGAAGTAAATATCCGAGTTTCTATGAAAGTGACCTTTTTAAGGTCTCTCATGTCATTGATTTATCCATGAACGATGATACGACTCTATCACTATTATTCATAGACTGTGCAATAAAGAAGTGGCGTGACATATAAGGGATGATTTTCGGACTGCTTTAAACGTGTAAAGGATGATAATTGGGGAAAAACAAGACAAGAGAGGATTCGAGAAAGAAAGAAAGAAACAACATGTTAACATCATTTATGGGTACACCACTTGGAAAGATGGTGCATTTCTAAGACGTCATTTCTATGATTGCTAGTCCATCACATCGTTGAGAATGAATGGATTCAGTAGTCACTCAATTGTCTGCTCACAGTTCCTGTTAATGCATTATTACCTAATTTTGATTCCATCCATTTCGTCACAGAGAGAAACAATTAACCTTCCTTTTTCTTCTTTTCTTTAGTCCATGGTTTCTATTTTCTCTCAAAATGATACTCAATACTTTGGGGATTTTATAAATAACCTAGGTGTCCTTTGGTTTCATTTTATTTTTGCTTTCACTTACATATAGTGAAATCATTCAACTTGTTTTTCGTGTATTTAAATATTTCCTAATAAGAGAAATGTTTGATTATGTCAAATAATAAACGTCCATTGACATTATTTTCATTAAACAATGTTCCTTATGTGTGAATGCTAATTATACATTTTTTTAATACTTAAGATCTTTCATTCATGATATAGTTAAATAAATATTAATTAGCTGGAAATAAAAAAAGTAGCACATCTATTTCTTCATAACATAAAAAAGTCCTCTGAATTAAAAGTAATGTAACGCACATCAGATAATTTTAATTATTAAAAGATTTACAGCCCTTTCCCTCTATTAATCTAAAATTTGATTTTTTTTTCATTGCTCTAATTGTGAAAAACAGATTTTTTTTCCTTTCGAAATAAAGAATTATATCAATCTTCGTTTCTTAAATGATTTATTTTTACCCATAACCATCAGGATAATCTCCACCCCACTAGCAATCGCTTCATCCAAGTTAATTGACCTAATTTTAGATCAAATCGTAATCAACCTCTCTCCGTCATTATTAAAATCATTCTTGTTCAAGAAAATGATCTTCTAGTTCAAAATCTTCCACCTTTCCGATGGAAATTCAAATGCCTAAGCTTCTTACCAATTGTCATCAAGCTTTGACTACTTGTTTCATCATCTAATTTGATTCCACGGACATTTGGCTGGGCTCATAAACTATACAGCCCTCCTTTTTCTTCCATAGACATCAATTTTTATGGAGAAATGTGCATCGCCTAGTCAATTGTCAAGACTCAAGACCAACCACTCCAATGACTTTGCCATTTTTCAATTAAAGTCGTCAATGACTACTTTTTCCTTTTCCTCCTCTCCTATTGCTCCCTTCAATCCTCCTACCAATGCTAAAGCTTTGCCAATTCATCCTTCTCTTCAAATTAAGAGTATCCAAAATGGGTAATCATCTATCTGTCCATTGCATCATCACCCGTCGAGACGTCCTCAAGCCATTCACTGCGTTACCAAAGACCCATTTCCTTGCAACATGTGAAAGCGCCGTTTCTTCATTAAGTATGTGGAAGTATCGTCGACTGATGTTTTCGGATGCCAAAGTTGATATACTTGGGTGGCAAACTTGCAAGTTACTTGAATCAATAAGTTGGTTGGTGGTATGCGTTGTTTCCAGGTTCTAAAAGACTAAAAAGAGAAATACCCCACTCTCGTTGATCTGTACTGTAGCTATTTTTTTATTCGTGGAGGAAAGCCTGCCCGACTCATGGCCAACAACCTTGTACTGCTTTAGCATCTCTTTATAGATCTTTTAAGGCATGTAAAATTCGCTCCTTTTTTTTTTATCCATCAAGGAAATCACGATCTTCGACCTTGCAAATAGTGCTATTGTTGCATAGAAATCACGAGTTTGGTGTGTTTCATGGATTGGAAAAGCAAAATATCACAGAAAGATATCCTCGTCATGTCTTTTAAGGCACATGAGGTGTCGGGGATTCTTTCAGGACCAGGCTAATTTTTACAGGGCATGCCGCGGCCCCCTCGTTCCATGCACCCCGAACGAATTTTAGAGCAAATAGGTCCATGTTCTCTGGGTGGCCTTGATTAAGAGAATTCACGAGAGTATGTCAATTGCAACAACCTAGATGTTGGGCGAGGAAGACGACATGCCTATTGCTAGAGCAACCTCAGCACTAGGGTTTCGACACAATGTTTTCCTAATTAGATGTGAGTTCACATCGTATAGGATTTTACTAGACCAAATCTTTAAGATTGATAGACCTTTCTTCCTTCGACAGATCACACGATCGTGAACCCAACCTTAGTCCAACACGAGCAACCAATGATCAAGCAAAAGGCCGGTGGCCGACTCTAAAGTCTCGTTCGATTGTTATGAAGAAACTTTCGAACTAAAACATGCCTTATATTCTCTTTCAAATGCATCTCCAATCGGTGTGTTATAAGTCAGAAGCACGTCACCCATATACAAACTTAACTAAACATAAATGCCCGCAATGTCCGCATCTATAGCTCACCAATCAAAAGACCGGTTGGAGGAAGCTTCATCTAACCAAGATGTAGGAGAACGATAGTCTTTTAAGATGAAACAAATTGAAAAAAAGGGTGGCCAAGCGTACCAGTTGAATGAGAAGATAGACCCTCCGAGAGAGGGAGGTCCTATTCAGCGAAAGATTGGAATAATCACGTCTCCTAATTAGTGGGTCAAGCAGTCGTTAGAAGATTGATTAATTTTTGTTTTGGTTGAACTGATAAGGCAAAATATATGTCGAGTTTTCTAAGTTCGAATCAATTTACCAAATACATCTCCTAAGCTTGTGCCTTGTTGTTCTCATCTAGGGTTTATCTTAATTTGCCAATTGGCCATGACGAATCTGTTGGAGGATGAAGTCAAATATTATTATTAAGAGCTTTTTTGTCTTTTCTATTAATTTTGCTTTTAGGTTAAAAGCTATACTTTATATATCAACTATTGATAGAAGCTAGCCGTCAAGCGCTAAGAAAAAAATAGAGAGAAAATAAAAGAGAAGAAAAAAATGAGTTTTTCTTTATGAGTATTCTCAATCTCTTTTTGCCCTAATTTTGAGAGAAGATCATTATTGTATTCCTACTTTCTTCGAAATCTAGTGGATTCGCATAGTGCCTCTGCGCGGAGACATAGCCCAGGTTTGGATAAACTTTGATAACAAATTCTCTAGTACGTTTTTTCAATTATGTTCTTTTTATTATTATATTCTGCTAGTGAGGATTATTTGCTTGGGTTATTTTTTTGGAATCAGTGAACGATTCCCAACATCTGGTAGAAGAGCTTGGTTGGTTAATCGAGAACATCGAGGGTTTTTCGGTGATGTTTGATTGAAAGCAAATGATATGGCAAAAGATAAAATTAGGATCGATAAGTTCGACGCGCAAGATTTCGGACGGTGGAAACTCCAAATTGAAGATTATCTTTATCAAAAAGATCTCTATGCACCACTTGAGGGTTGAAAACCCGAAATCGCGAAAGTGGATCCGATGGCTGAATCAGGATGGAAAATTCTTGATTGAAAGGCATTAGGTGCGATTCGTCTAGGATTGACGAAAAAGACTAGATACCACATCGCGAAAGAAAAAACTGCAAAAGAAGCCATGGATATTCTTACGAATATATATATATATATATATATATATATATATATATATATATATATATATATATATGAGAAGCCGTCCACATCAAATCGGGTATTTTTACCGAAGAAGTTGGTTAATATGAAGTTATCTGATAGAGTTTCTGTGGTAGAGCATATTAATAGTTTCACGCAAGTCACAGGTTAGTTGGAATCCGCAGTCATAAATCTGGACATGAAACTTCAAGCTTTATTATTTTTATGGTCCCTTCCAGAAAGCTCCAACACCGCGGTGCAAGGAATTTCAAGCACCATGAAGGATGATTTGACGCTGGATGATGCTATGAGCGGCATCATAGATGAAGAGATGCAAAGAAAAGTCTTTGGTGGATTTTCGCCATCTACATCTCCCACGGCACTAGCAGTGGAAAACCATGGAAGAAGTAAACGCAGAGGAAAATTCAGCGGGCATGGCAGGTCACGGTCAAGGGGAAAGAGAGAGGTTGCAAAAAATGAGTGTTGGTTTTGTCACTAGACTAGACATTGAAGGTTTCAGTGTGAAACCTACAAAAAGAAGCAGCAGTGTGACATCCGGAAATTTCGTAACAATAAGTAATTGACGTTGGGAATCTTCTATGTTCGAAGATGATATTTGGATTATAAAGGTAAGTATTATTTAAGTTAATATTCGTGCGGATGCGTAAAAATCATTATTGGATTGTAAATCATGAAGCGTGGAATCAGATACGTAATCGCCCCAAGCTCGTTGTAATTAAAATCTTAAACGTTGTTGTTTGCGATAATCGTAGTGCAGTATTAATTAATTTACCGTTATTTTAGGAATTTAGTGGGTATTATTATTATTGGTAAATTTTGGTTAAGTAGTGTTAGCCTTTTATTCTAATTTGCCGTTAAGTAAAGGGAGGAGATATTCTTTTAATATATCTCTTTTGGACTTTTCTTTTCTCACTTGGCTATTGAAGGAGGAGTTGACCGAATGCCATTTGTCTCCTTTAAGCCAGCTTCTATCTAGCTAGACACCTAGCCTAAGTAATTATTTTCCTTGGCCACCACTCCTTTCTTGATTTCTTGCGCCTAGCCATGATGGAAAGAGAAGATACCACATGTGAGTGCTTTGTAATTATCCACCCCTTCGTCTACTTCTTTGTTTCATTTATCTGGGTATCACCGAAAGAAAATTTTGCCAAATCGTAACTCCCTTCTTCACTTTTTACTTTCACCGTCACCGATCCAGAATTTCTAAGAGAGCTTTAACTTTTGGGTGTTCAAATTCTATACAAGGTAAGTGAAAACTCTATGTTTAAGCTAAGTAAATCTACTTGACACTTTTAACTTGGTTGCTTGAGAAAGTTATTTTGATATGCAATAGTGAGGTTATGATGATGGTTGAATCTGTTTTGCTAGTCCTGTACATATTCAATTGGATGTGATTTGTTTTCTTAAAGTATGGTGAAAATCGATAAGTGAAACGATTAAATCCGAACGTATAAGTGTTATCTTTGAGGTGATTGTTAGATTTTTCTTATTGGTTTATGTATCTTTAAAAAGGGTAAAAATCATTTTACTGAAAGTGGAGTATATTATGTGAATATGAATGATGATTCTGTATATCTTTGGAACTGCTTAGACTTTACTGTCAAAATTTGATTCTGTATACTTTTTAAATTGTTCAGACTTTACCTTCATACTTTACTTCAGAGTTTACTGCCCAGACTTTACTGCTTAGACTTTACCGTTCAAATTTTACCTTTAGACTTTAGCTTTGTGAGTCTGAACCTACTTCTGAGTCTGAATTCGCTTCAGAGTTTGAACCCGCTTCAGAGTGTGAACCCGCTTCTGAGTCTGAATTCGCTTCTGATGACCGAACCAATTTTGCTTCTGATGATCTGAACTTGCTTCTGATGACTGGAATTTTCTTCTGATGACCGAATTTGTTTCTAAACTTGAATTTGCTTATGAGCTGAATTTACTTCTGAGTCTGAAATGTATTGCTTCATAAATTGCTCGGATGATGTATTTCATGATTTTAAAGTATAAAACCGTGATGGCTCGATATGGGACGGGCCAAAGCGGACTTTTGCATGTAAATACTTGGTTGTCATGACTTGCATGAGAATAATATCAATTCCGTTACCCATTTAGTGGTGTGCGACGATGCCTCGTGTATCAGGATGCCCCATAGGTCGGGATGCCTCGGGAAGTGTTTCGGGATGCCTCGGGAGTCGAGATGCCCCGTAGGTCGGGATGTCCCGGGTGTGTGCCGGGATGCCTCGGAGTGGAAATGCCCCGTTGGTCGAGATGCCCCGGGAGTGTTCGGAAGGATGAAGTAACAAACCTAAACGCATGAGCATGAATGTTTTACTTCATATGCTTATGGTTGAGTGAAGTATTGTGAAATGTTGCATTGCTCAGACTTTGTGGCACATCCAGACGGTAAAGGCATAACATGCATTCGAATTCTATGCATACTGTTTATTATGCACGTATATGGTTATGCCAGGTGAAGTGGTAAGCTGATTTTCCTAACTTAAAACTAGAGACTTCATTTACTGGGCTTCGGCTCATTCCATTATTTTTCAGATGTATAGGAATGGACAATCTACTCTTAATACTTGTTGGTTTTTCCCTCAATACTATGAATGCCAGTACGTTGTTATACTTGTCCCGAGGGTGGATATAGTTTGTACTAGATGTATATCTAGTATATGGGTTGATGCAGGATTTTGGTTGATATGATGGCAACGACATCTATGACTCATTGTAAAGTCTACTTTTGTGCGGGCCGTCTTTGGAGTAAATTGTAGTATGAAAATAGGCAACCTCGACCTACCTAGATGTTGTTCTTTGTGATTTTATGATGTATGGTCTGGACTTGTAATTCTCATAAATGTTGTTAATGAGAAGCAATAGTATTTTGACAAAACTTGTTTAAACTTTGACTTCCGCTGGCCAATTTATTAATAATATTAATTGATATGTGTTACGTGTGACGTTCTGGGGCGTCACAAGCAGGATGAGAATCAAAGAGCTAATGTGGTTAGCGATGAACCTCCGCTAGAGAACTTATGTTTATCTGCAGGGTATCACTTGACAACAGACAAGTGGTTTAATGACTCCGGTACTTCTTTCCATTGAACCTCGCAAAGAGACATAATTGCTGGTTATGCCAGTGGAGATTTTGGGCAAGTGGTTGTAGGAAACGGCCACGCGTGTCTAATTGTTGGAAAAGGAACTGTGATTATGAACGTGTTCGGTGGAGGACGTATAGTTTTGCGTGAAACTAGACATATCCCATAATTAAAGAAAAATCTGATCTCAACTAATAAACTTGATCGAGAAGGTTTCGTAACAACCTTTGGATGCGGAGAGTGGAGGATAACCTCAAGGGCAAGAGTAGTAGCAAAGAGAAGCGTACGGGTACACTTTACCTTCTCTAGGGAGACAATATTAGTAATATGGTTGCAATTACAGTGGCTACAGGTAATTTATCTACTCTTTGGCATTATCATTTAGGACATCTTAGTGAAAAGGATGTAAAGTAGTTACACTCAAAGAAGTTACTTCAGGTTTGCAGAAGTTGAGTTAGATTTTTGTGAAAGTTTCATTTATGAAAAACAAACGGCATTCAGTTTTCAGTTGAATGGGCGACAGAATAAAGGTAAAAAAATTAGAGTTGGTTTATACGGATATGTGGAGAGTGGCTCAAGAACTCTCATATGGTGGTAAGAGATATTTTGTTACATTCATTGATGATGCGACAAGGAAGACTTGGGTCTATGCTCTCAGAGAAAAATCAGAAGTATTCGGAATGTTCAAAATGTGGAAGGCCATGGTAGAAAAAGAGACAAGTTATCATATTAAAGCTTTAAAGTCTAATAATGGTGGTGAATACGTGAGTAAGGAATTTGCAAAATACTTGAGTCGAGAAGGCATACACAAGTTAAAGATTGTTCCTAGAACTCCTCAACAGAAGGGTGCAGCTGAGAGGATGAATATAATCATTTTGGAACTTGCGAGATGCATGAGGCTACATGTTGGTCTTTCGCTACACTTATGGGCTGCTATAGTTGATACAGCTGTTTATCTAATTAATAAAAGTCCATCTAGTGCGCTTGATAAAGAAATACCGCAAGAGCAGTGGTCAGGTAAAAAGATTGATTATTCATATTTAAAAGTTTTTGGTTGTATTGCATATACTCTGATTGATAGAGATGATAGGAAGAAGTTTGATGCTAAATCCCAGAATTGCGTCTTTATCGAATATGGTAGCGATGAGTATGGCTATAGACTTTGGGATTATGAAAATAACAAAGTCATATGTAGTCGGAATGTGGCATTCCATGAAGAAAAGATGTATAAGGATCATCAAACGGAGCATGAGAAGGCAGTAGAACTAGAATATATTGAGCTAGACACAACACCTGTAAAAATAGTTCCAGTGAATGAAAATGCACATGAAGGGGAGGTTCAAGATGAACCTATTATCAATGAACAGGCAATTCAAGAGGAACACGGTGATCCACAACAGACTATGACCCTGAAGTACCTATCTTGATGAGGTCTAAATGCATGAGAAAGCCAAAGGTAATTTTTGATTCATCAGCTAATATTGTTCTGAACCATGTCTTATATACTGATTTGGGAGAACTGGAAACTTATGATGAGGCAAAGAAAGACATATCTCACATGCAGTGGGAGTATGCTATGAAAGACAAAATGAGCTCGTTACTTAAGAACAAACTTGAGTTGACCGAGTTTCCCATAGGTAAAAAAGCTTTGTTAAATAAGTGGCTATACATGATAAAAAAACCTAAAGCAGATGGTAGTATCATATGCAAGGCGAGACTTGTGGTCAAAGGCTTTTCTCAAAAAGAAGGAATCGACTACTCCGAAATATTTTCACCAGTAGTAAAGATGACATCAATCAGAGTTTTGCTGAGTGTAGTTGCGGTGGAGAATCTTCATCTTGAGCAATTGGATGTGAAAACGGTGTTTTTGCATGGGAACCTAGATGAAGAGTTATACATGGCGCAACCCAAAGGTTTTGAGGTCAAAGGTAAAGAGCACATGGTATGTCACTTGAAGAAAAGCTTGTATGGCTTTAAGCAAGCTCCGCGGCAATGGTACTTAAAATTTGATGGTTTTATGGAAGAAAAAGGATTTGCACACTGTGAAGCTAATCATTGTGTTTATTTTCGCAGGTATAGTAATGGTGATATCGTATATCTCTCTTTATATGTGGACGACATGCTGGTGGCTAGTTCCAATATGAAAAGAATTGCAGAAGTGAAGAAGATGTTGGCATCACAATTTGCTATAAAGAACTTGGGAGAGGTCAAGAATATCTTAGATATGAAAATCATCAAAGATAGAAAAAACGAGAAATTATGGTTGTCGCAGGCAGACTATGTGAATAAGGTGTTAAAAAGATTTAACATGGATAAAGCAAAACCTGTTGCGACTCCTCTAGCGAGTCACTTCAAACTTTCTAGGGATATATGTCCAAGTACTCAGGCTTTGAAAGATGAGATGGCAGCAGTTCCATATGCATTAGCAGTGGGAAGTTTAATATATGCCATGGTGAGCATGAGATCATACATTGCACAGGCAGTGAGAGTTGTGAGTGGATATTTGCAGAACCCGAGCAAAGAGCATTGGAATGTAATAAAATAGATATTGAGATATCTAGCAGGCACATCAAATTATTCTCTTTGTTATGGAGGTACATCTCTAGAGTTGCAGGGATATGTAGTTGCAGATCACTCGAGTGATTGAGATAGTGGTAAGAGTATCACTTAATATGTCTTTACAGTTGCAGGTATAGCAGTGAGGTGGGTATCTCAACCACAAAAAGTAGTGGCTCTATCGACGACAGAAGCAAAGTACATGGCAATCATGGAAGCCTCCAAGGAAATCATGTGGTTACAAGATTACGTGGAGGAGCTACATCGAAAGTAGCCAATAAGCACACTATGGAGTAATAGTCAAAGTGCAGTACACTTAGCAAAGAATACAGCTTATCACTCAAGGACTAAAAATATCAAGAAGCGTTATCATTTCATCAGGTCAACATTGAAAGATAATGAGTTAAAGTTACAAAAGATTGATGGTACGAAGGATCCGGTTGATATGTTTGCCAAGGTAGTAGACAGGGAGAAACTTATTTTCTGTACTACTACCATTGGTATTACTCCATGTTAATTGACGAGAAGTATCGCAGAGGCACAAGTTCCAGTTACTAGCTTTTGAAGTAGATGGATGCAAAGTTGCTTGGTGCATCGGGTGTATTTATCTTCAAATGGGAGATTGTTGGACGATGAAGCCAAATATTATTATTAAGAGCTTTTTTTGTCTTTTCTATTAATTTTGCTTTTAGATTAAAAGCTACACTTTATATATCAGCTATTGATAGAAGCTAGCCGTCAAACACTGAGAAAAAAATAGAGAGCAAAGAAAAGATAGAAGAAAAGGTGAATTTTTCTTTATGAGTGTTCTCAATCTCTTTGTGCCCCGATCTTGAGAGAAGATCATCATTGTATTTCTATTTTCTTCGAAGTCTAGTGGATTCGCAGAATGCCTCTGCGTGGAGACGTAACCTAAGTTTGAGTGAACTTCGATAATAAATTCTCTGGTGTGTTTTTCCGATTATGTTCTTTTTATTATTATATTCTGTTAGTGAGGATCGTTTGCTTGAATTATTTTTCTGGGATTGATGAATGATTCCCAACAGAATCTTCACATTGGTTGTTGAAATCACTTGATGGTCCCACTGAAAGATTTTCGTGCGCCATAGATGATGGACACAGAAACATTCACCTATGGTTCCAGATTTTCATGTTTTTCTCGAAGCTTGCAATGAATTAGACCTAGAAAAGTAACATAAACAAAAGATTATTGTGTAAATCTTCAATTAATTTAAAAGTGTGGTCTCCTCATTAGATGAGATTTTTCTTGTTGATAAGGTAATGTTTGGGACTGTTAATCCTGCCCAGTAGCTACATTCGTGCATGGATATTTTACGGTAATATTGTCAGGGTGAAAAAAGGATATCTTATGAATTTATTTACGTACGGTCGATGTTGGAATGTTCAGATTCGAGAATTCCTAGGTCAGTAAATGTACATGTACTTCCACCTTGGTAATGGTAACTACTAATTACATGCGTCAAAGGGTTATATCATCCTTTGAAAATGAATGAGAGGTCGATCATCTATTGTTCAATGGAGGTGCAAACCCAATTCGTATTGTCCTCCTCACTCAAAGGACAACTATCAATTTTTCATAATTTTTTTCCCGACTAAATGTTTTAGGCGCGAGATTTCTAAAAACTAAATTATTAGTCAGTGCACGGGAAACAATCCCGTTATCGATTAAGCTCGAATCATCACGCCACATGACTCGTGGGAGCAATGATGATCAGATCGTGTGATCGCCGACCCGCTGTCTGCCTCAATCTGACTCGGCGGCACGTATCCATTATCCTGTCGGCCGCGATCTGATTTGACAGTGGTGATCGGGTGGATGATAAGAAAAATCTTTTTTCGTCAAGATATATCACAATGGAGCGTCCATTTCCGCACTCGGTGAAAAGGCCGTCGAGCTCTCCTAATTGTGGAGCGATTACTTTAATTAAGCTCCTTTCACCTCGTTAATCAAGATGACACCCCCCCCCCTTTTTCGACTCACGAATTATTCCTCGTCCCATGCTTCGTTAAGAGTGGTTTGCGTTCCTAAATATTTTGGTCCCTTCGAAACAGTGGGCCATTAGCATTACATTATTGCCCTTAATCCGTACGTTAATGATACCTATGTTGAACCGTCGGTTTGGCCCCCATTCATGCCTTAGATTTTTCACCTTTTCTTTTCCCTCCTTATACATACTCCTATGCGCGGTTTTAATATATTTTTTCAATAAATTCTCTAATTTTTTTTCCGTTTGAATGGGCTTTAGTATATAATAAAGACATATGCTTCGATGTAATCACAGATGGGCATAAAACGACGTCCCCAGGTATGCACGCACGTGAGTTCCATCGTGGCTCGTGACTTTCCAACTAGCTCGTGAAAAAGAACCACGGGATTAGTAATAATCGCTAATAATTAAGAGATGTTGCGAAAATATGCTCGGATTATGGCGGTTTTTAAGGGGGTCCTAATTGTCTCTTCTGCAAATGATTGCAGGTTTAGTACATTTAAACTCAGTAATAATTAATTAATTAAGTATGCGTATGGATGGTGGCCTGGTGGGGCATCGAAAGCTTTGGACTTTGCATTAGAAAATAGGTTTTTATATGAGAGAAATTATATAATTTCTTTGCTTATATAAAAAGATCACGAAATCCATTGGGGCTTAACGTTAGGCAACAAGTGTCAAGGTGCTGTTGGACCCGAGAGATTAGGACAAACATGATTTTTACGAGACGGCGTCGTTTGCATGGTGCTAGTGGATGGGATACGTTTCCGCTGTGCTTTATATTATATACCGCGCCAATTTTTTAAAAAAATAGGTGGTATGATCTCCCTCCAATTTGCAGCCCGACCCAACTTGCGGACAATGGTTGAAAGGCTACTTACCATTTTTGTTGTTGTACGATGAATGTATGTGCACGCCTACAATCTTGAGATCCTGAGCCGTAGATCCATAAATATATATATATATATATATATATATATATATATATATATATATATATTATTCGATCGACTGAGAAGTATGAACGAGACAATTTCTGTGAATATTGAAGTGTGTAAGTACGTTTCTTAAACGACTACCCAGGCATGCGAATCTCGCTATTTCCGAGAGGATCGTGCTCCCTGATTTTGAAGTGGCCAAGATCTCGTGCCCGCTCCCCGCGTCGTGTCTAATTAAGATGTAAGGTTTTGTAATAAGGACGGGAGTGGATAATTCACGTGCCGCGACACAGGCGCCAGATAGAAGATGAATGCATATTGTTTTTATTAAGAGAATAATGACATGAGAGTAGGAGATTTGTTAGTAATTTGCTTGGAGATATCCGATTAAGCTAATAGCCAATTTCTTTTACTTTTTTACATTGGGAATGAGGGTGCGTGTGTATGTGTGTATATATATTATATGGTGACCATGAACGAGACTATGAATTTGTTGTGATTAAAGTGCACAAGTTACATGTCTCATCGATTATCTAGGCACCCTAATCTCGCTATTTAAAAAAAAAAAGTATACGCTTCCTGATTCCGAATCAGTCAAGGTCACATATGCTCACCTCCCTCATAATGTCCAATTAGAATGTAAGGTCACGTGACGAGTATGCGACGGGATTCTTCATGTGCATTGTTCGCGTGCCAAAACGAAAATGAATGCATTTGCTAAGACATATTGAATTAGAATAGCACCCGACTTGTTCTTCTTTCTTCTTCTTTTTTTAACTTTTTCGATATCGAAAATGAGTATATTGTATAGTCAAATAAAGGATGCGACCGAATTCAAAAGTTAGGTTTAGTAATTCATGGATCGTGCAATGATCAAACTTTAATCACTAGGGCGACTCCTGCAAATGTTATCCATTCGAATTTCAAGCAGATTTGTACGAGGGTGATGAACATGAGAACCTTTTTTAATTATGTAGTCATTGATTCCACCATTAATAAAATGCCAAGTCTAAACATATTTTCGAAATTTATGATAGTTTATCTCGAAATAATATATTGACGAACAGTTCCAAAGGGAAATCCGGGGGAGAAGAGCACCGACGACCCAAGGTTTCATCTATGTGTCCATTAATTTAACTGAAAGAACCATTTGGCAATAAGCACTTGATTAAAATTTGTATGATTCCTTTAACAAGATTCGAGTTTGCTTATGCTCACCCGCAAACTAGCGTTCTTTCACCGATCTGCCGCTCAATGCGTTCTTTCTAAAATTTTTAAATATAAGTTGATGTTCTGTCAGTCACATGATCTTACACTTCTCGTGAAAAGGAATCATTTTACCTGAACCCGAGATCCATAGATATCGATGTCGAAAGGCGAGATGCGTTATTGATCAAAAGCAAGTTGCATAGAGTTTCAGTGTTTGATTATTGTATGATCTCTGATATAACTAATTAAGTCATTTATAAGCTACATTAATAATGTCCTATGCGAAAAATTTAGGAAAACAAGACCAATGGGCTGCAAAAATTAAATTGGACCAGATCATTCTCATTGTCATGTGCTTTAGGCTTTTAATGGGATGAAGGTATACATAGGAGAGGCCCATTTCCATAAGGTGGCCTATATAATGAGCTCCCAAATCCAAACAATTAACATGGGATATCATGTTTATGTCCGACGGAATTATTCATATTTGAAAGGGGAGCAAATTGATTTTTTTTATTAACATAAGATATCCTCAACCTTTCAATTCGATTAAATCCCAGACGGATCCACAGAAGCCGCACCGTCGATCTCGTGCGTCAGATAAGGTTTCCGCCCACGGTTGGTATTTATTACTGAAACGATTAAAATCAGATAATGGCACCAATTGCAGTAATCGTCCGCGGACTTTTATACAGCAGCACCAAGCCAACTGTGAATCTGAACCAAAATTCCCTGAGTTGCAGAAAAGAAAAAAAAATTGAATTAGTAATTGCAGCATCGATACCAAAGTGCAACCCATTCTTGTCTAAATTTATGAAATCACTATGGCACATTACTTTTCCATGTATTCATTTGATTTTTAGACTTGCCCGATGATCGGTAGAGCTAGGCCGAGAAGCCATAGCATATATTGGTACCTGTTGTACTTAGGCTTGTTGGCATGAGCATGGTCGCTATGGTCTTGGCTGTTCACCCACCCGTGCTGGGGACGGACGAGGAGGACGAAGCCGGTCAATAGCCCTCTGATGTGGCGGAAATTATCTACGTGAATTGAATACTCCAAGTCCTAAACCAAGTGCTGCCATGCCGATCAGTATAAACAGACCAGCACCCTGAAAAAATAAAGAAATAATATGAGTATGAGAAAACAAGCGCTTCAACGCTTAAATTACGCAGTACAAACACAAAACACAAAAGCAAGTCAAGATCTTGGTTTTTCTTTTGTTCATTTAATTTACTTGTGTTAGCAAAAGAATGGAAAATCTTAGCAGGTGATATCGGCTTGGTCGACCTTGTTGGCAGCAAGGGTCTAGTTACTGATAAGCTTGAATGTCATCGCACCGATGACTCCATAGATAGCACAGGAAGCACCAACTGCCATTCCATCCTGAATAAAAAGTAGAGACAGAATGCTTCCGCCAAATCCGGACAATAGGTAGACCGTTCCCAATCGCACTTCCAGCGCCGATCACTACCCAATAAAATGAAATCATGATCAATATAATTCAGCATGGAAAAGCAAAGATGCATCAACTCATACGGCTTTCAATAATGAATATAGTCATCCTTTCCAAAGCTATTGGCATTGAGAGATTGTGAAATCACTAGTAGAGAAGCAAAAGAGAAAGTGATCGTGTACTGAAACCGAATAGCTGTTCGAGGCCAAAACCGAACACGGCCAAGATCGAGTTGTTTAAGAGTATATGAACGATGTTGGCATGCAACCACATTGCAGTGATCAATCTCCAACCTTGGTTCTGGTACACTACCTTGTACCACTCCACAGCCCCATCTTGTCCAATCTATACAGACAGGAACAAAGAAAGGATAAGAAGAGAGATGGCTTCGGAATTTTCATCATCGGTTATTAGCATGTTGAACTTCGCACGCAGCAATACGAAACAACTGCAAAATCACATATCCATTAAACAACATAAGAACAATGCACTAGAACTCCATTCTTTGTGGAGAAAAGATGCATGGCGTGAAACCCTACAAGTTTGGCTCATCTACATGGAGAGTTTCATTTCTACGCACGCCGCTGTAGTATATCAATGACACTGAATCAATCCGTCTGAAGGATTTTTGAGATGAGATGGAAAGTGCATGCATAGGAGAAAAGGGAAAGGAAGATGTTAATAGATTAGAACTTACATTGGAGGGGAGATCTGCCACCATGATCCTACCTTGCAACCGCCATTGTCCCGTGACCTTGACCTCCCACTGAGGCAAAGGCTGAAATGCATGGCGGCAGCGAAGGTGGTGAAATTGGCGAGGACGAACACGGGGATCGACCACGGGGTCCATTCGCCGCCCGAGGTGAAGTATCTGGTCAGCCTGCATATTGCTTCGTTGGCTCTAGGACTATTAGTGTTACTTTCCGTTCCTCTCTCGAGATCTGAGTTCGAGCTCGACATTGCCCTTCTCTTTCTCACAATTCTCTAGCTTTTGAACTGTGACAGAAAGAATCAGTACGATCCTAGTGGGTTGTTCACATAGTAAGATTGGATTGTATAAAGGTGGAGGTTTATACATTGCAAGACCATAAACTAACATTAGCTGAACACAACACAGAAAAAGCAATATAAAAAAATCACAATCAATTAGTAAAAAATTGTAACGAAAGAACGAGTAAAGAGTAAAATGCGATAAGATAATCCGATATGAGTCGGACAAAGAATATAACATGTCCTCATTATTAAGCTTCGAGACAGCAACCCCATGAGCTACAGTCAAATCAGATCCAATTCTTATCTAAACGATCAATCTACCAAAACTAAATTATGAGTTTACAACCAATGTACTTACTAAAATCTCTAAACTGTCGGGTTTATTACTTATTATTCTATAGTGTTAGCAAGTTGGGGTTATTTATGTAATTGTACAAGGTTTAATCCTAAGCTTATAAATACTTCTTTTGATCCCAAATAATAAAGATACTCTTTTACCAACAACATGAACTATATGAATATCAACTAAAAGAGACTAAGGTAAATATAATAATAAGATCTAACCATCTAATCAAGACCTATTTTATGACCATTTACTTTTTTTCATTCTCGAAATTTTTTATTTATTATTGTTTTTTTTATTTTTTGAGAGGGGACTCGGACCGGGCCCATGGGCTCGGTTCAAAATGTGAATTCACAAATATTTACATGTAACAGTCATAACAAAACAGTATTTAATTTCATTTGAAAAATCCTAGCATGTAAAAAAAAATGAGGATAACACTTAATTTTGACGGACTGAGAAAAACGCTCAATCTCGATGGTTCAAGCAGTTTGATGAGCAATGCCAGGTAGGGGTGTCAATGGGTTAGGTCGGGTTGGCTTCCACTACTACTTGACCCGACACGAATCATAAGTGTTCGTGCTCTCTCTGACCCGAACCTGACCCAAATCGCATAGGACTCATACTAAAAATTCAGTTCGGGTTGGGTATCGGGTTTTTGTGTGGGTTTTTCGGAGGGTGCATTCAAAAGCAAGTCTAGTAAGAACCTTTTTTTTTTATAGAGTGGGTATTTATTAAGCCGCTCGTCGCTTTGAATACAGCTAAATTGCTTGTGCCGAAATCAACTTGTGTGCAAGAGCTTTTTAACTTAAATCGTAAGCTTCACCATCTTTAACGCTTGAAAAGAATATAGAATCCAATTGCACTGGAAGTAGCAACAACATCCAACAATCTAGAAAAGGAGCTCAATTGCCATAACAAATAAATACCTTTTCCCTCGGAGAATTAAGCGATGAACTAAAAGACGAATGATTCGGAGTAGAGAACTGCAAAGGCTGTTAATAGAAAAACATACGAAACCTCCTCATCGAAGGACGACCAAGATGGAGGCAGAATCAACACCGGCGACCAAGGGGGAGACCAAGATGGCCTCGATTGAGGGGTTGTGGAAGGAGACGAATCGCTCAGTGAGAGAGAGAGAGTGCATCACGAATTAATACTTAGGGGTTTCAATTCAATTTTGGTAAACTAACATGTTTCGGTTCGGTTCGTGTTATGACCCAAACCGAACCAAAACAAGTCACAATACCCATTTTATAAATGTATACCTAAACATAGTAAGACCCGAACCGAAAATACCTTAAATTTTCGGGCCGGTTTAGGTCAGTTCGGGTATTGTATTTGGTTTTGACACCCCTAATGCCAGGATTGCTCCTGTGGTTGAGCAGCCCAAAGTAATTAATATGATCCTCTAGATCAGGGGTAAGCTTGAAAACCAATTATTCAAGGAAACCATTTTCACTTGAGCAAAGAGAGCACCGAACAAGTGCAGTTTCAATTTGAGAATTCTTCCGGATAGGCAAGAAGTGCGTGCGTGGACATGAGATTTTTTTTTTTCTGAATTTCAGCACGGATTTAGAGAGAAAAGAGCCATGCAGCGGCTCACGATGCTTTTATCATGAATTTTGGATTATGCACAGCACCTCAAGCAGTCGTACTTTAGATGAAATTCTAAGACCCAGAAAGATAATATCTCTTCTAATAATAAGCGTGGATTCATACGTGTGAGTTGCACGTCCATTGCACGTATATTGCACGTCCATTGCACGTATATTGCACATGCATTGCACGTGAGGCACACGTCTATTGCAAGAAGATAGGTGAGCGCTAAGGATGTAATAGCGATCCACATGATTATCATCGGAATTCACATGAAAAATCTACTCCTCAAAGGGAGGCCGCTCATGAGTAACAGGATGATGGGATGCAAATAAGCCTAATGCATTAACCGCTAAAAAAATTGAGTATATTCCTAGATTATTATTGGCCATGATAGAAGATCCTGCAGTGTGTGGATTTGTCGAATTGTCACCTTTTGTAATGTCTTGCCAAAAACCACGGTAAACACCGACTTGGAATGCTATTATTGCAGGTAAAGATTGCCACAACCATTAGCGCACTCTTTTTTGTTTCAAGCCAATCATACTATTCTTCTTCCAACCTTTTCACTGCACGGGAATGAGAACTCCGATCATTTGCATTTGGAGGTAAGACCCCATTATCATGGGTTCGATTTCACTCCCAGAGAGAGCATGAACATTTGCATTCGTTGCTCTGACTTCACACAGGGCGTATAAATAAGGAGGAGTAGCATTGTCGCAATACTTGAGATTGATTACGTCTAGCAACACAGGGCGTGGTGCACATACGATACTTGAGAAAAGGTTTACTTGCACAATTGGTAAGACGATGTATGGGGCAGACAGAGATAGTTAAAATACATTTGCTTATCCGAAATTGATTTTTTCATAGTATAAATAAATGAATAAAGAAAATCTAATAATAATTAGCAGAGCTTGGGACATGAAAGCAGCTAATTTCTAATGCTCCGTTTGTTTCGCAAATTGTGACACTTCTGAAAAATGCGTTCCAAGAAGTCATTTATGTGGTTCAATGCTCATTTAATTATGTAAGATGCTTAATAAACTCAATATTTTTTTACCTAGTGCAACTCAAGTGCAACGGACGTGCAATGAGCGTGCAAAGTACATAGATGAACCCACTTTTATTATTAGAAGATGGTGAGATTAATGTAATGGTTTTGATTTTTAAGTGTGCAAATGAAACTAAAATAATCCAATGCTTTGTTTGGGAACGGGGGAGAGAAGAAGATGAAAATGAATACAATCATTGCGTGTGAATCTAGTGAAATTCCAAAGTGGAAGAAAAAGGAGAGCAGTTTGTTTGTAGGAATGTCTATGTGCCTACCAGATCTTTCACTCTCTGCTAAAAGGTCATATGCCACACACCGTTCAGATTTGAAAAGTTCACTTCTATTGTTGTACAAGACATCAAGAAATTTATTGTCTGCACAGATCAATAATTGGATGTGTCGAGGGACTATATGAGAATGTCAAATCGAGATTGAACCGATTGGCTCGTGGAGATTCAAAAGTGAAGACATTTATAGGTGCTTTATACTATACTTACCTCAGTTTGCTTATCTGCAGCAACTCGATGCAATGTAGTGTTGCCGTCATTCTTCAAATTAACGACTTCATGATCTCCAATCGTCTCCACCAAAAGCTTCAGTGCTTCCAAATTATCATGCTTTACGCATAAATGCAGTCTAGTCTCGCCATGCTCCATCTTTTTTTCAGAACATCGACTTGGCCTTTAACCACTCAAGCATGAAGAGGGTTCCTACCATATTTGTCACGAGCATAGCACATATCCGCATCAATCCTCAATAATTTCTTCACTATTCCAAGATAACTTTTTGCTGTCATGAGGTGTAGGGGTAATAATTTCTGAGAATCCAAAATTGTGTCAACGAATTTGTCATGTCCTAGCATTGCTGCTATATGTAATGGAGTCTCTTTGAGGGACCACACCATACATCTATCAAGAATCAATGATCTTCTTTGAGCAAATCAAGCAAAGAAGTCGCATCTCCTTCAGTTACTGCTTTGTAAAGCTTCCTCTCCATTTCGCTCCTCACCATTTCGCTCCTCAAGCTCTGAAATGAATCCAGGCTTTATAGTTGCGTTTTGCTTGTAGCTTTTGGCTTCAAGACGGGCCGCGAAAGTCAACTCCTCGTGAATTGAATATCAACATCCTTAATAGTAACATCCTGTTGGTCGCATTGAAAACTCTTTAAATATGTTGAACAAGTCATTAGCCCTGAAAAAAAAAATTGTAGCGGCACGTCCAATGATTAGTGATAAGCCTTCCCAAGTGTCATTTGTTTTCAGTTCATCCGATAAGTAGTCATTTGTTTTCATGATTAACCTGTTCAGATCATCACATAACCGACAATTTAAATAATTTCGATTGAACAATACCTTCAAGTGATATCCCGCTATCTCAAAAATTAAATCCACCGTGATGAGTTTGAGTGACTTTATGTACTCTAGTCGGGAAAATTACCAAAAAAGTCCTAAACTTTTTGTAATTGTGTCAATTCAGTCCTAAACCTTTTTTTTTGCCAATTCAATCCTAAACCTTTTGCAATTGTGCCAATTCAGTCCATCCGGCCACTTTTGGCCGGTCGGCGCTGACTTGGCCGCCCAGCCATAGCCTTTAACCACCCTCGCCCAGCTCCGGCGAGGGCCCAGCTCCGGCGAGGGCCCAGCTCGCCTCGCCGGAGCTAGGCCCTCGCCGGCGAGCCTCCCCCCTAGCCGGACAAGCAAGGGGGGAGAAGGAAAAAAAATCGAAAATAATAAAAGAAAATATTAAAATATTGCCACGTGGACGCTGGCCGACGCCACGTCAGCCGGCCGGCGGCCACGTCAGCGCCGGTCGGCCAAAAGTGGCCGGATGGACTGAATTGGCACAATTACAAAAGGTTTAGGACTGAATTGACAAAAAAAAAGGTTTAGAACTGAATTGACACAATTACAAAATGTTTAGGACTTTTTTGGTAATTTTCCCTACTCTAGTCAATTAGCATAAGGCAATATAATAGATGTCTAATTTCTTATCTTCCTCTATTTCCTTGATGACCTAGTTTTCAGGGATGATGATGAACTCCAAGTTGGTGAAGTAAATTGGTGAGAACCTCCTACAAGCTATCGATGATCCGTACTCTACCTAACCATCTCTCAAAATTTTGCACTTCTCCCTTAACTTCTCCTATATGTGATTGATGTTTATATGGTAAATCGTTAGCTCTGTGCATCTTATACCAATTTTTTTATCCCATATGCTTGGATGTATAGCCTAGATTGCATCGTCACACTATGCCTTCTATCAGATTTTACCACATTTGAACAAACAGGACCAAACAAAGAAAACTTAATTTGTAGCCGGCAATCAAACAATAAATTGTAAAAATAGAGTATGAAAACTTGATGAAAGAAGGAAATCGGCTTTTATTAGGGTAATTGGTTCCCGGGTTAGGCTTATTCCGTACTAGAACCAGGAATCGAACTGACCGATTTCCTGGAATCAGGAACCGGACTGTCCTGGTCCGATCAATTCCCGGGTTGAATTGGTCCAATTTAGAGTTTTGGTAATTTCCATAACTAATGCAAGATTGACTCCGGAGCATAAGTCAAGGGTTTGTTAGGAAAAACGGTTTGTCTAACATTGTAACGGTTTGTCTAACTTGTCTTGCAAGTGTGAGGATCGGCTTACATGCAATGGAAGTATTAGGCAACCTGTTATAAATACTTCGGCAGCACATTTGCAAATGGTCTAATATTGAAAGAAAAAATATTCAATTTCAATCAAAAGAGCACATATCATCAAAGTAACGTAACAGTGCGAAGGGATAAATTACCAAAAAAGTCATAAATATATTGTATTTATGCCAATTCAGTCCTAAAAATTTCAATTTGGCTAATTCTATCATAAACCTTTTGACAATTTGTCAATTTAGTTATAAACCATTTGACAATTTGATAATTTAGTCTTTTTCGGCCAATTTTGATTGAAATACGCTGTAGTGGCGGTTTCATCAGCACCTATCATCCTCCGTCACACGATTGGCGCTAACATAGACAAATTTTTAATATTTTCTAAACTTTTTATTTCTTAGTTTTTCTTTTCCTCTTTTTCTTCCAACTTTTGGCCTGTGACGTTGCCGGCCACAAGCAAGGACTAGTCGTGCCAAGTAGGATAGTCGGCGCTGATTAGACCTGCACGTGAGTATATTTTGACAGAAATGACTAAATTGGCAAATCATTAAAAGATTTATGACTAAATTAAACAAATCTAAAGGTGTGGGATTGAGTCGGCACAAATGCAATAGATCTATGACATTTTTTAGTAATTTTCCTAACTGCAAAGCATCTACCTAAGCCCAAATCAAGCACTATAGAGACGTAAAACTTCTCATTAGTGAATTCGACGAAGCTAGCAACATGAACTTTAAATGATCGGTGTATGCGACCGTCGTAACCGATGACTTGATCGAATTCCATTGCATTATTAGCAAACAACATAGTTTTACATTTCCCGTCGTCGTAGAATCACATGAAGAGAAGAGGCGATTGAGAGGACGTACGAGGTGGCGGTGCACGCAAATTCTTCATATGGTCGGGTTCGATATTTATGACAGGGTGGGTGTCGCGGCGTTGTGGTTGAATAATTGCCGTTTTTTGAATGACCGGAAGATTTTCTAGTTTGCATGCCCATTTACTCCCGATTTGCTGACGTGTGCGTATTTTTCCACCTAATTGGTTGGTCAAACGGCTGAGCTACCCCTTCCACATGGCGCCGTCTCGGGCGTCCACGCGAGCTATCGGTTGATTTTCGAGAGTCTGACCTGCTTTCTCCACTCGAATGCTTTTTCATAACCATTGTTATGCCTTCGAGATGCATTTATGGGAAAATGGTCCGAAATCTATTATACAGCGGTAAATTTAATTTTGAACCTTTCAATTGTATCAATTTAGTTCTAAATCTTTTGATAATTTATCAATGTAATTCTTCCGGCTAATTTTGAATCGAAATTGCTGATGTGAGCATCGGCCATTCTGCGTGGCACGGCCAACACCGACATAGATAATTTTTTATAATTTTTTTTCTAATTTTCTGAATTTTTTTATTCTTTTGATGAATGTGGTGAGCATGTTTTGCCTGTCGGAAGGACATAACATAATATCATGGGACGATAATGAAGAGCACGAGCATCATCGCTTTGCAATAGTCAAAAAGGTGAAGTGCAAAAAAGCTATCTCCACGACATTGCTTTTGGCTAGGCTTTTGAGTTGGCACAAAATCTAAGTCGACTTGTGCTCCCCCTATTTAAGGGCATCTCTTTCCACCTTCGAAGCTCCAAATAATCTCAACGTAATCTGCAAAAGAAAAGAGAACATACTATGGCTCCGACCATTGCTCTCCTTTTCTTCCTCTTCCTCGTATCTTGTCCCACCCTATTTGTGACTACCTCCATGGCTACTATGCGTCCGTTGAAACCCTTGCCTCCGGGCTATGCCAGTTTCGACCCGAAACGGAGCTCGACCAATGGTGGTAGCTTCGGCGGCGGCGGCGGCGGCGGTGGCCAAGGCCAAGGCGTCGAGAGTTGCTTGCCTAAGGGGCTTCGGCATACCTCTGCTCCTAGCCGATACATAAATTATCAACCCCTTGGATCGTCCTTGGCGTGTTCTCCAAGCAGTGATGCCAACAATCCGTGAAAACCATCAAAGTGCAATGCAGATGTTGAAAAGATGTTGAAAAGTTTATCTTATTCAGAAATACATGTTCGTAACTATATGTGGTTTCATACGATATAATCGATGTAAGTGTGACATGTACGACAATGGAGGAAAGGGAGACACAAGTCATCCAATTCCTCCATGTATATATAAAGGATAGACGTGTATGCAAAGTTTAGCTTGGAGTCAAAAGTTATGAAGCAATATGGTTGAGAACGCTTGTTCACGGTTGATTGGGGCAATGTCGAGACTTTGCCTATAAACTTGTCATTATATTCTATTTCAAAGACCATAAGGGACATCTAACATTACCCATAAAATCTAACGGCTCATGTGAATTGGGATTATTTAAGCATTCTCAACAAATATTTTTCTTTTTTAAACTTTTTTGTCTGCTTTAAGTAGGATTATTTAAGGGTTTAGATGTAGCTGGTTTAGACATAGAAGCCAAGCACGATGGCAAGTCCAAAGGTCATGAACTATGAAGAAGATGGGGGCCAGAGCAAGCTTTGGCTCATTGGGCTTACGTCCTTTCAATGCCTGGGATTTGTAGGCCCATATTTATCTTTATATTTTCCCTCCTTATTTTGCTGATTGAATGGAATTTGTGAAAGATGATTGCGTTCGGTGGGAAAACAGTAGTTCAGTACCATTACAGAAGAAGCCAAATTCTTGATGGGCTCTTTTGAAAATATCCCCTTGGCCAATTGTGGTCGGTCCGCAAATCGCGTAGCCGATTGGGTAGCTAAGGCCGGTAGAATGAATTCCCTACCCTCCTCTTGGGTAGCGCCCGGCCCCCCCAATCCTTTTGGGCTGCGTTTGGTCGACCGGATAAAAGTCAGGATAGGATATGTTTAATCATATCCTGTATTTGGTGGTGATCCAGGATAGGATAAGGTCGGATATAGCCCGGATAAAAAAATCCGGGGGGGAGGGATGGGATAGACCCGGATAGGATTTCTAATGCCTATTTTTCCAGAAACCCTACGCTCTACTTGCCGTCATCTTCATTCTCACACCTTGTGCGCTTTCACCAAAAAAATTTCTCGGCTTTTTTTCCTTCACTGACTCCTCCGGACCCGTGAATAGCAAAAAAAAAATATATCCTATCCAACTTTAAATTCGTAGTCCACCAAACAGTGGACAAGATATAAAGAAATCCAAGAATTTCTTATCCTATCATATCCAGTCTTATCCTGTTTAGAAATCTGGACGACCAAACGCAACCTTGGGGTTTATTTTGTTTGGATGGCCCCGTTGTTAGGTATTCAATTTAAGACTTCTTCGTCTTTCGATAATATTGTCATGTTTTCCGACCCAAAAAAAAATCGAATTGTGAAGAATTGAGAACTTTGGAGTAAAATCGTAATTCTTGGCTACTTATTAAAGCAGAAGCCTAATTCCAAAAAAAAAAATACGAACTTTACTTTGAGTGAAAATTTTGATCCGAACTTTTTTTATTTTATGAAAAATCGCCAACTTTCACTTAAATACCAAATATAGCCCGAACAATTTGATTTTACATACCGGGAGCTAGATTTGGGACTCAAGTAAAAGTTGGTCCTTTTAATTGAGAAAAAAAAAGTCCATGTGAGAATTGTCACTTAAAGTAAAGTTGATGTTTTTTTTTTGGGAATTAGCCCTTAAAGTGAATAATAGCTAGTGAAGTTCTATTATGAGCTATAGTTAGCGCTCATAAAGCTACTATTATCAATAATTTCAAAGTATCTTGGTCCGAAATTCGCCAAGAATTGGAAATGTCCGACGTAAACAAAGTCAAGTCGAGCCTATGGGTCGACTAAGTGGTTGGCGAATGGACTTTGAGCACATAGACATTCGTCCAATTCTCCGCGTCAACAAATGCAAACAGTCTTATGTCAACGCTAATCGCCTGAATTTTCCTTTTTTTTTTTCCTTTTTTTCTCTTTTTTTTATCTCTCGATACATGCAAGATTCTTAACTCGGTTAATCTCACGGATCCACTCAGATCGACCTGTTTATGTATATCAAGTATGGCTCCACCTACAACATAAGATACTCTTCACTAGTTTCCACTTTATGGACTTCAAATTACTCATTTAAGTAAGCCTTTCGTTTTAACAAAAGGTCAGCATTGTCTTTTCCATCTCTGTACAGAAAACTTGCTGGGCAAAGATTTCATGAGACTTCTGGCCAAAAGAAAAGATTTCACGAGACTTATAAATAGGTTTACGAGCTTATCTTATTTTGTACTCTTGAGGAACTAAAGAGAATCTCTCTCTCTCTCTCTCCTCTCTCTTTCTCTCTGTGTGCTAGACCAGAAACCACTCAACTAGAGCTGCTCCACTCCCTTATTACCAAGTGGTCGCCGTCATCGGTCTGCATCGTCATCGATTCATCAAGAGAGGAGAAGATGAAGAAGCAACAGAACCCTAGCTTCTGCGACCGGCCCGTCGGGGACTCATGCAGATCGTTCAAGAGGAGATGCAGCCGGCTGGTGAAGGAGCAGAGAGCCCGCTTCTACATCCTCCGCCGTTGCGTCGCCATGCTCGTCTGTTGGCACGACTGCGGCGACACTTGACAGTAGATGAATCCGTACCGAATCCATTTTTGGTTCATTTGCAGCAATATCGGAGTTGGGATTTCGCGTATATACACACATATATTCACAAAATGTAGTATATATATATATATATATATTTTTTCCTTTTCTAGTCAACTGTAGAGAGAAGGCTACTGTAGTATATATGCATATCATACTGGCAAACCCAGTTAATCGAGAGATATGTACATAACATATATTAGTATATATTTCGGATGAGCACGTTTCAAGTTCTTCTACAAAACTTGTCATTTTACCATGAATACATGATGAGTATCATTTGCTGGTTTCAAGTAATACAGATCCATATGCACTAGTTAGACGACTGACGGGAAATTTGTATCGTTCGTGGAATTATACGGAGAAATCACCCTTCGATTTGAGATTTATGTCATGATCAGCTTCTAAGTCCCTATGTCTAGACAGATGAACTTCATATAATTATAGCAAGAAAAGATGAATCTGGAGTACAAACAGGTCAGCCAATAGTGCCGTATATGTAAAAGTTCCAATAAGTCATACCAGCAGAACGTAGCATTGGATCTTCTGGTATGAAGGCAGGACGAGGGGTCGATGCTACATCTGTTCTCATTTTCATTCATCTCTTTTTTCCAAGTTCTTAGTTACATAGATCGAGTGATCACACCTTGAATCCATCTAAACCAGTACACTCGACCTTCACTAGGTTTAACCCGGGATTCATCGGATTTAATTAACTATTCAGATCATGTAGACACCAACTAGATGCATCGGGTCCGCACAATAATTTTCTTTTTCGCCTTTTTTCGCCATACTGTTTTGCATCTGTCCTATGCTTTCCGTGCCTTTCATTTTTTATCTTTGCCTCGGCTTTTTAGTCATCCATTTTCTGATTCCTCTGATTGATAAATTTTCCCTTTTGAAAATCGACGATATAAATTTAAAACTTAAATTTCTGCTCTTAATATTGTTGTATATGACTCATAAAATCCAAACCATCTGTGAAAAAGATCCGTCTTCACACGTCCTTTTATACACGAGGCGATGTTTCCCAGGTGATGAGTGCTCTTCGAGGGCTGAGCAGACAGCAAGATCCTTAGAACAGTGTGACCTTTTTTATTTTATTTTCCTCTGGAAAATTTGTAATAAGTTATTATTTTTCCTAAAAAGAAATTTCCAATCGTACGTTGTCCTCTTGTTATTTCAACTTTTTCGCAAAAACAAGAGAAATATCATAAGCAATGTTTTTCTAAAATAAAATAATGATTTGCCTCCATATAGTTACATCTTAATCTTTGTTTTTTTTTTGCATTTAACTGTGTGAGCGTGACATGACATGTGTGCCAATTGCGAGGAGAGAATTCAAAAGCTATCATAAAATATCGGTGGTCTCAAACTTAAGTGTCCTTATAAATAATAAAGGAGTGGTACCAAGGAATAGTATAAAAACTAAAGTTTCGTTTGACTTGATTTGACTAGAACGTGGGATCTTTGCCCGATTACGAAAAATAATCATTGATATTGCAAGAACATATGGCTCATAAAATAACCATACAAACGCACCATTATTATTATTATTTTACTTTTTTTCTTTATACATTACCTTTTCGCGGGATAACCTAAACTGGTTCTCACACAATTATTTTTAAGTCAATCGTGTAATTTCTATTTGCTATATTTTGTATATTATTGTCGGGACAAAGCGAAAAGGGGAAGAAATGAAAACAATCGAATTTAGTGGGAAAAAGTAATGGGTGACCAGAAAGGGTGAACCGCAAAAAGCTAGCTAGATTATTAAGCACTTGTCTAATCCCAACTGTGTCTAATTATTGTAGTGACATGTTAAGGGGCAATAGTGACACTCGTGAGAAGTGAGATTAAAAAAATACTCGGAATAATATCGAGAAAAAACATATCTCGCATTTTACTTGATGACTTACATTTCCCTATCCTCGAAAATACTCAATTTACACCCGAAACTTTGAAGGCCACTTTAAACATTCGCATCAATCGTACTTATGAAAATGCCATTTCGGTCTTTTTCATGTGGAATTTTGCTTGGGGATGGGGGGAACGGTATTTGCCAAATAGAGCTGTATCAGTAGTCATTTATTGTCGATATTTTCTCAAAATATTTTGGTTTAACATTAACACCATTAACATATTTACTTTCTTTTCACGTAATTAATTATATCCGAACGAACTTATTTAGTGATTTACATCGCAGGTTCGATAGAATCCTTTTTGCTCTATGTTTTGGTTCTTTTTTTTATGAAATATTAGCTGCAAACATTCAATCATATAATTCCACATGCACGTAGCAATACAGTCACATAAGTTGTGGATCCTCATTAATTAAGAATAACTGCGGCACCATGTTAAGTTCCATCAAAATGATTAAGGTGCACCTATTTCTAGAGAAATTAATCCAAAAAATCCAAAGCGCTAGCTAACGCTAATCGTCTCTCTCTCCCCTTGCTTCTACCACCAACGCGCCGACCTTGCCTTTGCCCCATGCCTATGCGGTCGTTGCTTCCCTTACAGGTTGGTTGCAATAACCGCGAGTATTTGTTCCTCATTTTTATTATATATTTGAATTTCTTTCTATTCTATAATGTATATTATGTATATAGTATGTTTATTTATTACTTATTTTAGGTATATTACTATAGTTTATTATTTAATAAAAAAGTTATTTATAAATGATGAAAGGGAATAATAAAAGAAACAAAAAGAGAGAGAGGGAACAAATAACAAAAAAAAATAAGTAAAAAAAATAAAGTAGAACAACCCAAATTAAAACTTGAAAAAGATGTTTCTAATTCTCGAAAATGAGGGTCAAGGAGGTTTCTAAAAGAAACCGGACCATCTCCTCTGATTCATATTGAAGCTTCATGACTCATCTATAGCTCTTTGGTTCACATCAAGACTCCACAAAAATGGTGTGAGAGTCGAACTCTCGAATAGAGAATCGAAGCTCCTTGTCCTTCGTAATTCTCTGGTTCACAAAAGTAGCAAGAGAGTCAAAGCTCTTTCTCTTATGTAACTTTCTAGTTTAACTTCACGAAAGGGTGGAAGAATTGAAGCACTATACTTTTGGGAATAGCAAAGGTGAATGATCAATGGTTTCCTCTCTTACTAGATTTGGCATTTGCTAGCTGATCAATATCGTTAATGTCGTTGTAGCTTGTTTACATTTCTTGTCATAGTTGAACCTATGGTATTCGCCTTTGCTGTTTAAGGTTTACATCTTACAGTATTCATGGACTGATTGTTGGAGGTTGTCTCCGTTTGTGCATTTGTAGTTTCTTCGGCAGTAATCACGAGAGAGTCTTACTATCTTCATTTGAACATTTTCAAGTTCATTTATACCGATATGCAGTTCTTACTAAATAATGGACATACTAAAATATGAAAACATTCGTCTTTATTGACGCGATTCACCAATCAAAAAATGGGATGAAGCAAAATTCCTAAATTTCATGTCATATTTTATTCAGTTCTATTGTGATTAGATCTCCAAACAATTAAACAATTGGCACCAACGTAGGAGGAAGTGGAATAATTGTGACACAACACCCACGACCACAAAACCAAGACTTGGAGCACTTAGAACTCGTAGTGTCATTGTCAACTTTCCACCTTGTTTTTTTCCCTCTTTTTACAGTATCAGTCCTTGTTCATGTGCGCTTGCATATTGAAATGGGAACCATATTCCTCCCAAACCTGTAGGACCAGATTGAAGTGTTGTCACGTGCAAAGTGAGTGGGGGTTGTGGGCGAAGCGAATACACATTAACAAGGGACAAAGGAGGTCACGGCCCTCTTTTCTCTTTGCATGAAAGAATGGAGGGAAACTCGTCATCTCTCTTTTTCTCCTTTTGCCTTTCACACGGCAAACCCCATGTGTGTGTACTCTTCAGGATGCCAAGGTCCTTTTCTCCCCTACACCACATAACTCATCCACCCTCTTTTTGTCATATCACCCATTGCTATCATGGGATGATCCACCAAGCAACTTGCAAGGAGATCGCTAGTCAGAATGCCAATTTGCATATTTATATTTTTATTGTACGAATATCAATTCAGTATTATATATAATTTAAATTACATAAAATTTTCACGTAAGCAATTTTCAATCAAAATTGACCAAACGGACTACATTGACAAATTGTCAAAATATTTAGAACTGAATTAAACAAATTGAAAGACTTAGAACTGAATTAGTATCCGTACTATAGGTTTATGACTTTTTTGGTAATTTTCCCCACTCATTACAATCATGGGATGATCCACCAAACAACTTGCAAGGAAAAATGTTGTAGGAGAGTTATTTGCATATACAAAGTGATGGATAAAACGGATCACGATAACATGATTGGTTAAGCAGAATTATAGGGCAGTAGTTCACGAGAATTTACATCTTAGATTTGTGTTGTGATTAAATTAAAGAATTTTACCTATTTTTATTTGGTCATGTGGTCTCTTTATAGTTTATAGTGGGAAAAGGACACTAAAAGTGTCATAACCTTCGTTCAGCGGTCACTTTAGTGCCAAAATTTTTCGACAGATCAATAAATTTCACTTTGGTGAAAAAATAACGATTACCTAAGTGCCAACTCCTATTTGAGATACTGAAAATCTGACGTGACAATATTTTAACATTTTTTGCGATCAACGTGGCTCACCGGCACTCCGAGTCGGCATAATTACCTTAAACAACATCACTAAACATTTTTGCCCTAAATTTAAACCCTAATTTGGACAAATCGAATCATTTCCCCTCTTGAAACCCTAATTTGGACCAAATCTCTATTTAGAATTTCCAATTTAGGGTTCATGAAAAGAAGTTGATTATGGAAATCTAAGTTTGGATTATTGAATTTCTATTTAGAATTTCCAATTTAGGGTTCATTTGATTTGGGGGTTTTCAGGGTTAGGACAAGGATCCAAGCATTTTACGAAGAAGAAGAAGAAAGAAGAAAAGAGATCCCGTGGTCCCATGAAGCTCTCCAATTATTATTTTTTTTGGTCGATAAGCTCTCCAATTATTTGAAGGGCCGAGATTATTTTCATTTTTTAATTTAAAAAAAGCCACTTAGGCATAAAAATTATATTAAAAAACCCAGGTAGGATGTTTTGCTGGAATTTGTCTCCGTAGGAACTGAAGTGGTCATTTTTCCTTTGATGTGGCATTTAAGTAATATGTTGAAAAGTTTTGACAGTAAGGTGAGCGTCGTATAAAAGTTATTGCACTTCTAATATCCTTTTTCCATTTGTAATTGTTCTAGGTACGACCACATCAACATACTAGTGAGAAATTAATTGCAAAGGATGAGAGTTGGATGAGGTCGTGCCTGTTGAAAGGTAGCAGTAACCCATGATAAATCGTGATACCATTGTATTGTGAAGAATCTCTATATTGTTTGAGGTGTGATTCTATTTATTATAAGTTATTTTAGTTTGTGAAAAAGGTTATGTGAATTAATATCATCGTATGATAGCTTGTTTTGATATAGAATTATCGATGCACTACTGAACTTTTAACGAGAGTCGAGTCTTAGATTAATGTGGCCAGACAATGTGGTGAGGAAAAGTACAAAAAAATTCTAAACCTATTACATTTGTACAGATTCAATCATAAACTTTTCAATTGGACCAATTTAGTTCTTAACATTTTCACATTTATACCAATTTGGTACATCCAGCCAATTTAGGCCAGAAATGGCTAACATGGACGCCGGCCGTTTTATGTGGCATAGCCAACACTGATGTGGATAATTTTCTAATTTTTTTACATTTTTTTTACTTTATTTGTTTTTTCTATTCTTTTCTTTCCTTTCCTTTCCTTTCCTTTCTTTTTTTCCCCAACTGTGGGCCGAAGAGGTGGTTGGCCAAAAGCGAGGTCTGGACGAGGGCCTCCACCCCCCGCTGGCCCAAAGTGTAAAAAAAAAAAAGAAAGCAAGAAAATAAAATTCATAAAATAATTTAAAAAAATCAATAAAATTATAAAGTTTGTTCACGTAGGACGGCCCGCGTCCATGTTAGCAATTTCTGGCATAAATTGGCCAAATTGATTGAATTGGTACAAATACGAAAATGTTTAGGACTAAATGTTCAATTGAAAAATTTATAACTGAATTAGTACTAATGTTATATGTTTATGACTTTTTTGGTATTTTTTCCCAACTTGGTGTGAGCCAAGAGGGCCACTGGTGGGCAAGTAATGAATGGGTCAATTAGGGATCTCGTGATGGATAAAATTACTAGACGACTAGGCGTCCATAAATATATTGTTGAAGTCCCTCTCAATTAGATTCGATTTGAAAAAGAAAATAAGATGGGAAGATTCAATCCACTTACACAGATCAGATCTCGTTTGTGGATCCCTCTATGGTTCAATTGGTCCTGTTGGCCGATTTTGTTCTTAGGTGCTCTATATCGATTTTGTTCTCGAATGAGCTTCACAATGTAAATCTCTACAAGATTGATAATTTTCATTGTGACTTGACCGACATGATCAGTAGGTATCCTTGATTTTAGACATTTTCTTCCATTCATATAATAATTTGATGATTTATCGGATCGGTTTCCTTGTGAATAAGAAATCAACAATCGCTTCACTTGGACAAATTTATCAACAAAAGAATTCTTTCATTACCACTAATACTACATACCTAAACGTTTTCATTGGTAATGAAAATATTTCGTATTAACATATTATTTCGAGTGATATAAATGATTACATATCGGGAAAATTCTTTTTGAAATATTGATTTTTCGCAAAAACGAACAGAGCTCAAAGATAAAATAAATAAATCAATAAGTAAACTTCTTACTTTAAATTCGCAAGGGCTGAAATATTATGAAATGGTTGTTTCTTGGTAACAACAGCAGACTCTAAATCTCATGTTTATGGTGTATTTATTTCGTGTAAAATAAACGGCTTGAAAAATATCTTTTCCACGTGCACGTGTGAACCATACAAAGCTTTGAACAAGTGGCCACCCCAAAAACATTATCGTTCTTCTTCGCGACAAATAGTGTTGGCTAGTGCCCGGTGCTCCAGAAGTTTTGTAATAATAGAGTCGCGACATGTACCAAGAAACAAGCAAGAAATCATGAAAAAGGAAAGTGGGTGGCGATTGGAAATAGCTGGAGATGTGAAAGGCATGCCACCAAAGAGATAAGATAAGCTTTGTCTACGTGTTTTTGTGTTCCAACCATGATTGACATGACCCCATAAAATCTTTCATTTCACCACCACCACCACCACCCCCGAGTCAACAAAAAATTTGGTGCTCCATCAAAAATTTGCACATTCCCCCCTTTCATTTTTATCGTTTCGATTCGAAAGACCACTAGTCGTGTGAGGACCAATCCCATCACGGAGTTGAAAATCGCATCGAAATCACGCGGCATGGATGTACAGATATCCAATGAAAATCGGAATGAATAGATGGAGCAATGTATTAACCGAGATTTTTTTTCCCTCGTCTTTGCTTCAGCCACGAAGAAAGGCAATTCCAAATTGCGTCACATCACGTGTGAGGGAGACTTATTGATTTTGCTAAATTCGGTGTTTGGTTTCTCTTTTGAAGGCTCCATGTAGAGCTTGTGTGCTAACTTGATTTAAGGGAAAACGACATAAACAGTTAATAAACTTTGGCTCAATGTGTAACGTGATCTCTAAATTTTAAATTTGTTCAATATGGTCCTTGAACTTTAACTCAATATGCAATGCGGACCCTGAACTTTTAATTTGTTCAATATCATCTCAGAAATTTTGGTACATGTTCAGTTTAGTCAGTGAATTATATAAAAATGTTCAATATAATCCTTCCATTAATTCAAGTTCAGAAACTACATTGAACAGTTCATGGACTATATTGAATATGTACCAAAAGTTCAATAATTATATTGAAAAAATTAAAAATTCATAGAACACATTGAATATTAAGATAAAGTTTAAGGATCGCATTAAATAAATTAAAAGTTTAGAGATTATATTACATATCGAATCAAAATTTTGAAATTATTTGTGTCATCATCCTGCGACTGTACGAATCAAGACACGATAAGAAAAGGAAAAGGGAACCAGAAAAGAGAAAGTTTAGAACAGTGACATTTGACATGACTTACGTTGGACCAATTCAAACCCCTCATGAACTTCAGGTGGGATTGTCTCCTGGGAAGTTGGTTAGTCTTATCAATAAGTCCATGTATCGCCCAAACATGTCACCTTTCTGTCCACCTCAGTCTCACGTTCAACAAAAAATATATAGATATAAATTACTTGATTTTTATGAAATCATTCGCAGAAGAGTGCAATGCCAAAACTAGCCTTATTGATTTTCGTGCTCCTCCCATGACAAGTCAATCGTACGGTAAAATTCAATATGAATGGTCTCGTACTTGTATCAACGACTCATGTTCTATTGATCGGATTGCACCTCCTTCTCGCCCTGGAGTCTTATTTTCAGGACGTGATCTCGAGCGTCAAGGCTAACTCGTTTCGTCCAGTATTGGGTGAGGGTGGAATTTTGGAAAGGAAAAGGAGAGAGGGGCCAAAATGAAAAGGAAAAACAAGAAGTTGGAAATACATTTGATTTTACTATTGAGCTAGCTTCGATGTGGCCCATCTCAAATCCACACTTCTACTCCTTAGCCTATCTTGAATCATATGTGCAATGCCCATCTCTGACTTATGGGCTATTCATGGCCCATGAGCCTGCATGAAATGAGCCGTTGTCATATGGGCTTTCATTGTGGTAAGCCTAGTTAACGATGCCTCGGGTCTCCAAATAATTGGCTCATGTACTTTGTCCATAAATTCTATCACTCTATTTTCTTCTTGTGGTTATCTGTGCTTTTTGGTCCGTATTTATTCGCTAATCATCAAACATACTCATAATCAAGAAATCAAATTTAATCACACCTTTCTTCTTCTTCTCCCATGTAGCCGCACAACTTTTGGGTATCTTTAAATTTCATTTCATTAACGATCCATTTTACCTTATAAGTATTAAATATATACCCCCCTCTCTCTTTCAGCTCAATTTCACCCGGCAAGGAATATATATATCATTCCTCTATCTTTCGTCAACAAAAAGAAAAGGGATACTAATTTAGAGACTAATGGAACTAAGGAAATATTTCACAAGCTCATGATTTTTGTATCCAATATGGACTTATCAAAAACAAAAGAGAGGAAAAAAAAGTTTTCCTTTTCTTCCAGAGGTAATCAGTTCTCGGTCCGTCTCAATCCCACCCAGAAACCATAAAACTAGATCATGAGGACCGGTTTCTAGTTTTTGGGACTTGGGACGAGGAATTGGACTAAATCAGTCGGTCCAATGGAACCAGTCACTTAGCAATGAGCATTAATTCATAGAGTTGATCACAGTCTCTAATCTACGCAAAACTCCATCTGCAAACCCCGTCATTGCTCCCGGACAGCAAAGAAGGCAATGTGAAGATTAGGAGAGATGCAGAAGGAAGGAACCAAAGTGACGCAAACCATAAACCAAAACATCGATCTATATCTCGGCGAAAAATATGAACAATTCATATCTCAGAAACGTGCGATCAAAATCTAAGAAAAAGCAAAGACAACATAAAGTCGAGCAAGAAAAGTTTATTAATCATAGGAAAGGCCCATCCAAGATTGAGAATCAAGCGAGACCCAAGTCACAGAAAAAGTGAAGAGCAAAAGACTGAGGCGTGAGAGTCGAGAGGGAAGGAAAAGGCGAAATTAGATTAGGGTTTTCTAAAAAATTAAAAAACAAATATATTCCAAAAATAGGAATCGGGAACTGGATCGGCACCCACTGAAACTGCCCAAAACCGGCCGGTTCGGTTCGATTCAGGCGGTTCCCAGTTTGGCCGATTTATCTTGCTCATCCTTACTTTATTCCATTTTCTTTAGACCGACTCCAATTGCATAGACCTTGGGCTCATCCAAAACGACGTGTCGTTGCGGGGAAGCAATCCCGTAGCGACGATAACTAGGAATGCTTCGGTGAAACCGGTTTTCGTCGCCACGCCAAGTTGCTAACCACCCGTTCATTCGTGCCCGTCCAAGCCCAACGAACTCAGTCCTCCTCCTCCCTCGCTCGCCTCTGCACTCCGACCTTCGATTCCGGCGCGCAGTTCTCGATCTCCCGCGCACCTGTCGATCCGAGCCGTCCGGTGAAATCGCCTCGCCGGCGCCGCCGCCATGGGCTGCTCCTCTTCGCTTCCGGGTAAATCCCTCCATCCGCCGTTCGTGTTCTCCGCGACTTTTTTTCGTCGCCGGCGAGCTGAATTTGAGCTCGAGCTGATCTCCGGTCGCCGCGCATCCCTCCGGTTGTGCCGCATGCCGTTGGTTGTCTCCGGGAGGTTGTCCCATGTTCTTTGGAGTCGCGTCTGTCCTGCTTTGTATTTTGGAAGTAGTCGAGTGTGTAGATCGTGGCTAGGGTTTGACGAATTTCGATGGGCGAAATTGTTTGCCCGATGGCTGCGAGATTGTGAAGTTGCCAGGGACTTTGAGTGTCATTCGCGATTTGATGAATGCCTCTGGTTAGTAAATCGGCTCTGTGATTGATTGGCTCGACATTCGGGTTATTGCAGATAGGGCTTCTGGAAGATTGAGCGGGCTCAATGCAGAGAGCGGTTCAGTGAATGATGCAAAGAACCTGCGTGTTAAGGTACGCTTGCTACATGCGATCGTTTCTTTCTTTTTGTTTGGTCATTATGCATGTATGAAATCTTATATCTAGGTGGCACTTGCCGTGATCAAGGTGGCGACATTGATTGCTTAGAAATTTTCTGCTTAGTAGGATGATGGTGTCTCGATATGCAACATACTCATAGTCATTGCTGCTTCATATAGCTTTGGCATCTGAACATCTTGTCTAGTGTTCATTTTATTTGCATCTTATTTTAGCATTTTCTATCGATTCCTTGTGATCATGCCAGTACCCTACTTGTTTGGGTTATCTATTAGCAATGCAGTATGTCGATATCATCAAGGCATTTAACATTTCTCGTCCAGATGCCACAATAGTTCATTAAAGAAGTGCATAGCAACATCAAAGCTATGTCAGGTTGGTAGTAAGTTTCAGTGTCGACAAGCCATCTTGAGTAATTAAGTTTATAAAGTCTGTCACAGGAGCAGTTGTGATCTTAAACTATCGTGACTATGTATGTGGGAAATCTACATTACCTTTAAGATCTAAATTCTATATGTTAGCTGGCACAGAGCAATTTCTGTTCCTGCATCACATACACAAATACAGAGGTGCCGTTCTGCTACATAGTCGTCTAATGTCATTTAGTTCTTGGAGTAGAATTAGGGAAAGAGGTCTTATATGTTACTTTACTGAAATACCGACTGCATTTGGTCTTACTAAGCTGTTCCGATCTACAAAAATCTTTTTTTTTTTTCTGGATTGGTCATCTACAAGATCGTGGTCAGTGGTCACAACCACAACAACAAACTAAGCCTTGTCCCGCTATGTGGGATTGGCTACCCAAATCTTTTACATATTTCACTTTATTTTGTTAGTCTTCTCTCTGGACCAGGTCTCCATAGCCTTTTTCACCTGTACAAGTTTCTTTCAAAATACCTTTGTCCAATATAACACTTCTATCGATAACTTCGGACTCTGCTAAAGATAAGAGAAGATCTCCATATGTCTGAGTGCTGCATTTTTTACATTACTTGAACAAAATATCTGCTGGAATGAGACCAATTCTCCCAGTGTCAAATTCATCTTGAGGGGAAATAGTAGAAAAAGAAGCCATAGAGATGGTATGAGTGCGAGTTGCACTATTGTGTTTTGCTTAGTTCGGAAGCTCACAATAGCAATTATGTTCAATGCTAAGAAATATAGTCTTCAACCAATCCTGATGTTATTAACCTTCTTATCATATCTGCAGCTTGTACTTCTAGGTGATTCTGGTGTTGGGAAAAGTTGCATTGTGCTTCGCTTTGTCCGTGGTCAGTTTGATCCAACATCCAAGGCAAGGGATTTCATACTTTTCCTAATGTGCTGGTTCAGGCTTCGGGCAGTTCCATTCTTTATTTTTTTTGGAGCTCCTAATTGTGCTTTATGGATATTAGTATACTTAACCATCTACCTTGATTTATGAAATTTTGATTTGTAGTAGTCAGGTTTTCTGGGTCTTATTTGCAGGTAACCATTGGAGCATCATTCTTGTCACAGACCATAGCTTTGCAAGATTCTACAACAGTTAAGTTTGAAATATGGGACACTGCTGGTCAAGAGAGGTATTAAATTGTGCTATATATGTTTTCTTTAATATTTTCATATTTTAAAAAGTGGGGTGACGGAAACTTCCTGTAACCCTTTATCTATCACAAACACAGAGAAGGATTTACTGGTTTTCCTTATGCAGGTATGCTGCCCTGGCCCCACTTTACTATCGGGGTGCTGCGGTTGCAGTAGTGGTTTATGATATAACAAGCCCAGAATCGTTTCAAAAAGCTCAGTACTGGGTAAAGGTAGGGGCTCGGGGATTGCAGCAGTTATATTTTAATGCATACTTTTCTGTATACCTCTTTCTTTATAGTGAATTTTGGTGGAAGTTGTTGGAGATTGATCCACAAAAACCTTGCAGGCATGACTAAACACTGACTGGGTTTTAAAGTGAATAGCTAGTACCACCTTTATTTTTTTTGACAGAATGATGTATGGTATGAAAAGAAAGCAGGATTTCATATTCTCTGTGGTGGAAGCCAAGACTTGGGTTTTCTGTCTTTGTAGATATATTATGTCAAGACTGTATAAGTTCCATATGACCATTCTTCGTGGAATATCAATGTGGTCTTTGTGATGATGGTACAATTTAGGTTGCTCTAGCGAGTTGCTGCACCAATTTGAGTTTATCTAGAGTTGATAATTGAGAACAAATTCTACCAGCTATTGGAAGTTAACCATGTATTAGATCCAGCTAACTTTGGAAAATATTTGATGTAACAGAGTAGATATAGCAGCAGATTACCATGATTCATTTTTTAATATAACTAAAAAATTTAACAAAAGAGTCGGCAGACTGCTGTCTTTCTGAAGAGTTAACTTTTACTGGAATGGCTGCAGCACTTCCATTTCTCTATAGCTTTGGTTTATAGGCAATATGTATTGCACTGAAGCATGGCTTCCAAGAGAAAATCATGGAAACTAATTTTGAAAAAAAGAAAGAGAAAGAAAAGCATGGAAATTAAGGATGTACTCCGGGACGTCAAAAGACATTGGGATAGAATGCCCAGGCCAATATAACAAGAAGTTTTTTTAAATTTAACAAGATGTTAGTTAGCTTGGTATTTTCACATTTAGAGTATGGTTAAATCAAGTGGAAAGCTGGGTGCTACTGATGCTGCTTGTTCCACCGTGGTCTTTGTTGATGCGACAAACTCACACACACTTTCTCTGAGCCCGAAATACTAGTGTACCATTATAGTAATATCACTTCGTACTCTTAATTTCTAATGAACTGATATTTTCTCTCTTTACTTTCAATATGAAGTTTTTTCTTCCTCTCTTAATATCTCATGGTATTCACTGTGTCCCGAAATACTATTGTACTGTTACAGTAACCATCACTTCGTACTCTTAATATCTCAATGACCTTATATTTTCTCTCCTTCCTTTCAGTATGGAGTTTTATTTTGATCTATATGATGAAGATTGTGTTCATGTACAATGTATAGTTTTGTTTAATAGGAGCTTCAAAAACATGGAAGCCCTGATATGGTTATGGCTCTGGTCGGAAATAAAGCCGACCTTCAGGAGAATCGAGAAGTGACAGTCCAAGTGAGCGTGACACTGTGCAATTGGTTATATTCAGTAATATATGTCTATAAGGATTCTTCTTCCACAAATGTAACAGCTAACACGGGATATTGTTGTCATTGTTCCTGTAGGATGGCATTGACTATGCTGAGAAGAATGGCATGTTTTTCATTGAGACATCTGCTAAAACTGCAGATAATATAAATCAGCTGTTTGAGGTATATATGTCTGGCATATAAGAGTTATGGCATGGATTTAATTGAAAATATACCTTGTGTTCATAAAAATTTCTATGGACTCTCACAAACATCTAGCAGTTAGAAGTAAAGAACATGGTTTTGTTCTGTATTCATCTTTGATTTGATTTGATTTGCCCCCATTAGCATTGGTCTCGTTCCATTATATGGTAGTGGTTGTTGCTGTTATTTAAGTTAAAGTTCTGATAGATTTGTTCCTTTGCTTCGCTCAGCTCCAATCTTGATCGACTTTTGTTACAGAACATTCAGAAGGAATGTTGAAGTAATGATTGATGTAGTTCATTAAATTCTTTGAATATTATTAAAACTAATCAATCTCTATTTGGTTGGTGCTGGCAATATTGTTTTAGCAAAAACCTAGTGGAATACTGCTGTCCCTTTTCTTTCATCCGTCAAGCAATTATAATAATTGTCACGAGATGTTCCTCTGGAGCGCAAATCAGCTTTTGTTTTAGTATTATAGCAGTTCCTATGTGCTATTTGTTGAAATTGTTCTTTTCCTCTCAGGAAATTGCCAAGCGGCTTCCACGTCAGACCCCGTCATGATCAGGAAGCTCATACTGCATTTAAAGCCGCATATGATGTTATGGGAGTCTTCCGTGGCTGTGATGTAAAATATCTATCTCAATGTATATCTCCTGTCCTGGAATTCTTTTGTGGACAGTTTAATTTTTCCATGAAATCATTCCACATAAGTTGTAAGATGATCAATCTCCAATTGTACCAGAGAGAGCTTGTGAATGTGACATGGAAAGGAAACCCAGTGGACATGGACCGACGTGGCCGAAGATTTCGCTTGGCAAACTCGAACTTGATAATGATCTTTACTAGCCTGATAATAATTACTTGAACTTGCTTCATTTTGCCCTTTGTCATTCCGGAACAATGGGAGTTTCGTGAATCATCAGTCGCTCTTCCGAATTATTGATGCGGATAGGAACAGGGAGATGCTTTTGATATGTAACAACCGCACCTTTTCGTCTTGATCTCTCTGCATATCTAAAAGAAGAAACGAAAGATCCTTATGCTTGTGTTTCCAGCAATTAGCGAAAACGAGACTTTTTCCCCCTTCATACACATAATGAGGGGAACCGTATTCTTTCCGTTTTCCTAAAGGTCCTTTCTTTTTAACAATGATCGCTGTCCGTTCTATTCGAAAGTGATCCGTCGAAGTTCCGAAAACGAACTCTTTCCTCACCCGGAAGTTACCCAGAAGAGGCAGCGTCACCACATGGCTGGAAACGTATTCTTTCCGTTTTCCTAAAGCTCCTTTCTTTTTAACAATGGTCGCTGTCCGTTCTATTCAAAAGTGATCCGTCGAAGTTCCGAAAACGAAATCTTTCCTCACCCAGAAGTTCCCCAGAAGAGGCAGCGTCGCCGCGTGGCTGCAAATGGCAAAAGCTTTCGAACCCTTTATTCCAACCCCGTCACGCTTTTGTATCCGAGTGCGATCGTGGACTAATTTATGCCACGTTTATGCCACACCCACCTTCTCATCTCAATAATGGGAGATTGGAATGGCCATGAGCCATGGTCACAACATTAAACTAATAATGCCTCCGCGTCTAAGTCCCTTTCCCCGTTGTCCATTCGAAGCAAAATTTCGTATCCACCTAATCTTTAAGGCTAAATCTCATGTACTTCCATAAACTTGTGTTCAATGGCCAGCTGTAGCTACTACACCAGCCAATCTGCCACCACCACATCTTCCTCTCCTCTCGATCATTGAACCGGTGTGACTTTCTCCTCCTTTTATCCTTTCCATCCGCTCGAATGAGGAGGCCCCCCATTCATTTGTTTATTTTCTCGTGATGAAATAAATATCGCGGCCAAAACGTGCGGTTCCAGCGGCTATCGTGGTCGCACCTTAGTTTTCATCAACCTTCAGTTGATTAATGTCAATGAGAAATGATTTTCCATTATCCGTTTCGCATTTTCTCCGCCCGAAATTGCCCCTGATTATCGTTTATGGAATGGTCCTATTTCACCGACTCCAACAGAATTTTTTTCTTTTTTCTTTTTTAATAATGAAAATGAATCGAGAGGGGGAATGACATGATGGGTCCGGTCCCACGTAGCAGCGATCTCTTTTGGCTGCCGTCCACGTTACGGCACCTGGTTGGACCAAGTCCGACAGCACCGGCCACGACGACATCGTCTACCTGTCTGTCTACGCGTGCGCCGGCCGCCTCACACCTCGCCACGCGCTTCCATTCTCCTCCTTCGAAAGGTCGTCGCCCTCCGCCCCACCCCGCGCAAAACATTTTGGATTATTCTTGTGTTTTTTTTCACAATTTTTTCTTCTTCTTTTATTTTCTGAAAGACATCCAGGAAAGGATAAGTTGACTTCTATTTCGAGGATAACTGTCGCTGGGCAAAGTTTTTCGACAAGCATATTCTTGTATCCAGGCTAGTCATGACAATTCAATCTCTTACTTATCTTGCTATCAATTATAAATAATATTCACTTTAAATCCTTTTTTTGAGAAAACGGTATTATTTCAGATTCTCATTTGGAATTTTCTCCTAAAATTGGAATGGTTGTGCAGAATTTAAAAAAAAAAGAGTATGTGCACTGGAAGTCCTAAAACTTGTTACAAAAGTGCAATTGAGTCTTAAAACGGTGCAATCAAGTCGTAAAACGTGTTAAATTGATTCAATCGAATCATAAAGTTAACACCGTCCAATTTACTAACGAAAAATGCTTACGTGTCTTATTTTATTAATTTTCTTGAGCGAGGATCGCGATCTCCACCAGATCAGGGTCGACATGCCCTCGCCGAGGACCGGCAGGGCCTTGCCCGGGGTCGGCAAGGGTCGCCAAGCTTCGGGTAGGCCCAGGGGACCTTCGTTGGCCCTTCTCAGCGGCTGTAGCAGTGGCCACTGGTTGTGGGTCTTCTTTTCCTTTTTTTCTATTTTTATTTTTTTATAGCTTTTTCTAATTTAATTTGTATTTTTCAATTTTTTTCTGACGTGGCGCTTATTGGATGCCACGTGTATCGAGAAAATTAATAAAACAATACACCTCAACGCCACATCAGCATTTTCCGTTAATAAATTAAACGATGTTAACTTTATGACTCGATCGAACCAATTCGATAAGTTTTAAGGCTCAATTACACATTTTGTAAGTTTTAGGACTCAATTGTACTTTTATGATAAATTTTAGGACTTATAGTGAATATATCCTTTAAAAAAAATAAGGAAAAAGATCACAAAAAATCCCAAACTATGCCGCTTGTGACACATTTACCTTGAACTTTTTTTTGTGACACCAAAAACCCCAAACTATACTATTTATAACATATTTACCCCAATGTACTTTAGTCCATGAACGCTTTCGTCTTTTTTGCTTTTTCTTTTTTTTTTCTTTTTTTTCCTTTCTGGCGAGGGCGGCCCTCACCGGATCCGACGAGGGCGACCCTCACCGGCGTCGAGCGAGGGCCGCCCTCGCCGGATCCGACGAGGGCCTCCCTCGCCGGTGTCGAGTGAGGGTCGCCCTCGCTTGAGTCATAGGTGGTATAATTTGGTATTTTTTGTGGTCTTTTCTCAAAAAAATAAAGAAAAAAAAAGGGAAAGGGGAGAGGGGAGGGGGAAAATAGAAGAAAAATGGGAAGCAAAATTTTTTAGGGGCGCAAATACGTAAATTCAACTCCGGAAAGCTTCCGTCACAGATGACATCATTCGTGTGTGTGTGTGCGCGTGTGGGTGTCTCTCTCTCTCTCCCTTCGAGTCACGATCCTACACACAGTCAAAGCAGCCGAAAGAGCAAACAGGAAGGAAGGAGGTGAGACTCGGTAATCCATATAATCGAGCATGACGCTTACGGCTCTCCTCCGTATCTCCTCCTTCTCCTCCTCCTTCTTCTTCTCCAACTCCAAATTCAAACCCCATCCCACCGAACCCTACCTCGGATTGTCCAGCCCATTCGCCTGATTCTCTCTGGTTGACCTCGAATTCGTCGCTCTGAAGCTCGTTCCGGCAGCCGATCCGCCGCTTGCCATCCTTCTTCTTCTTTCTTCTTTTGCCGCCGCCGATGGAGACGGGGGATCGGCGAAGCGACGACACGTCGCCGAGCCGGCTCGTGGAGTCGATCAGGGAGATCGCGAGCCTGCCGGAGTGCCGGAACTGCTGCCGGAAGATGTACGCCAACCTGGTGCGCCGGATAAAGCTGCTGAGCCCCCTCTTCGAGGAGCTGAGGGACGGCGGCGGCGGCGGCGGCGGCGGCGGCGGCGGAGAGGCTGGCGGGGAGGAGGAGGAGCAAGATCGGAGAGGGTTCGAGATGCTGGGAGCTGCTCTGGATTCTGCCGTCGCGGGTTTGAGATCGGTTAATCAAGGGAGTAAGCTGTACCAGGTAAGGGCGCGCTTGTTCCCGAGTGGTGCGTGGTTTGAGGGATTGTTCCGAAATGGATGAATTGGCTTCGTCGTGATGGTTTTGGCCTGTGAATTTTGAGTTTTTCGATTGATTTGGACGCGTGGGATTTGAATTTTAGCTTTATCGAGGCTTCGCGAGCGCCTGTGCAAGGCTTATTAGTTGAATTTCGGTCATTTAGGCCTGGTTTTTTGATTGCTTGATTTGAGTTCGTGTGCTTCGAGGGTGTGTGGAGATGGAGATGCTTATTTTTTGTGGATGAGAATGCGAAAAGATTTCGAATTTGGGTACCCCATTGAACTCTCGAACCTTGATTCCTTTACCTCTGAGGCTAAGGAAGAGAGTAGGCGCGCAAGTTCGTGATGATTAGTTGCTTGCCGCTCATTTTAGATATTATTCTCAGATTGAACATAGGGGCATCATTTTCTACCAGCTGCAATGTTCATGCTATGAAAAAATAAGGATGTCATATCATATTATTTTTTGCATCTTTTGCTCCATTGATTCGTATGTAACTCGAGTATTTTACTATCATAAGCAACCGTAGATGTTTTTTTGGTTACCGAAATGAAATCTTCAGTTGATGTAGGTTGTTCTTTCTCGCTAAGCATTTCTTTTTCTTTTTTATATATCATGCTCCAGGCTTTTCAAATTGACAAGAATGCTGCGAAATTCCATCAGTTGACAGGACAAATTGAAGCTGCTTTGAGTATGATCCCTTACGACAGACTAGATATATCAGAGGAAGTTCGAGAACAGGTGAGATTTCCTGCTGTAACATATGAAGTGAAGCGTATCTTATTTTGCTTCGTCTGATTTATTTTCTTTCATGAATTGGATGCGTGATCGAGTAGTACAGCACACTGATTTTTAATGCTTGGACGAAAATGGAGGAAATGGTGTAGCATTCCCCCTACTGATGTGATGCAACATGGAAAACTGGGAATGATTGTGCAAAAAGTCATTCTTCATGTATGTGGATTTATAGAATTTTAAAACAAAATTCCTTTGACATTGTGCAGATTGAACTAGTGCATGCCCAATTTAAAAGGGCAAATGGAATAATGGACTCGCCTGATTTACAGCTGGTGATGGACTTAGATATAGCTCAAAAGGAAAAGGAGCCGGACCTAGCAGTACTGAAACGGCTCTCAGAAAAGCTTCAACTGAAGACTTTAAATGATCTAAAGAAAGAATCACTTGCTATCCATGAACTGGTTATTTCAAGTGGTGGTGAGCCAGCAGACTACTTCGAGAAGATGGCATCGCTGCTTAAAAAGTTGAGGACCTCTGTTATCAGGGAAAATCCTGAAGTGGATACCTTTGAGAGTGAGAAGGGCTCGATGAAGCACAGATCCCCTGTTATTCCGGATGATTTCCGGTGTCCAATATCTCTTGAGTTGATGAAAGATCCAGTTATAGTATCCACCGGACAGGTACATCATGGTTGCCCTTTGCATTTCGATAATCTCATCCCATTCTAGTTATCATCACTTTGTAGTCATCACATAGATTCTCATATTTTGCAGACATATGAAAGATCGTGCATCCAGAGGTGGCTTGATGCAGGGCATAAGACCTGTCCCAAAACCCAGCAGACACTACTGCACACAGCCTTAACGCCTAATTATGTTTTGAAGAGTTTGATTGCTTTATGGTGCGAGAGCAATGGTGTGGAGCTTCCAGAAAAGCAGGGAAAAGGCAGAAGCAAAAGATCTGGTCGTGTTGCTTCTGAATGCGATCGGGCCGCTATCGATGCCTTGTTGGAGAAACTAGCCAATGGAAATCCGGAGCAGCAAAGAGGGGCTGCAGGGGAGCTCCGATTGCTCGCAAAGAGGAATGCAGATAATAGAGTGTGCATCGCGGAGGCGGGAGCAATTCCACTCCTTGTTGATCTATTATCCTCACCAGATTCCCGAACCCAGGAGCACGCGGTTACTGCCCTGCTCAATCTTTCTATAAACGAAAGTAACAAGGGGACAATAGTAAATGCAGGGGCTATATCTGACATCGTGGATGTGCTGAAAAACGGAAGCATGGAGGCAAGAGAAAATGCTGCAGCCACCCTTTTCAGTTTGTCGGTAATTGATGAGAACAAGGTGGCCATTGGAGCAGCCGGGGCTATCCCTGCCCTTATAAGATTGCTGTGCGAAGGCACTCCCAGAGGAAAGAAGGATGCCGCAACTGCAATCTTTAATCTTTCAATCTATCAGGGGAACAAGGTGAGGGCCATAAAGGCCGGTATCGTGGGTCCGCTCATGAGACTGCTGAAGGATGCCGGGGGAGGGATGGTGGATGAAGCATTGGCGATCCTGGCGATCCTCGCGAGTCATCTGGAAGGAAGGACGGCAATCAGTCAAGCCGAGCCAATCCCTGTGTTGGTGGAGGTTATAAGGACTGGTTCGCCCCGGAATCGAGAGAATGCGGCGGCAGTGCTATGGTCTCTGTGCTCAGGTGATGTAGAGCAGCTAAAATTTGCCAAAGATCTCGGAGCAGAGGAGGTACTGAAGGAATTAATGGAGAGCGGCACCGACCGTGCCAAGAGAAAAGCCGCGACTCTCCTGGAGCTTATCCAACGAGCTGAGCCAGCTCCTGAATTGTGACGTACGTGTCTGGTGGGAGCGATTTTGGAGTTGTTTTAAAGAAACGTTAGGTACAGGGAAGAACGTCGGCGAAGGAAGATTCTTTACATGTATTAATTCTGTTTCCTGATGTACATAATTGATACCTGCACGGCAGTGTGAATGACAGGTTCGGTCCTCGATTTTTCTACCCTCACTATGAATTTTTCTGGCCCTCTTAGATAGTCAAAGATGTTACTTTTCCTTTTTACCTCCGCAGCTGCCGCTTGCGAGAGAAGGTTAAAAAGGTCTATTTTCGTCGGGACAAAAATTTTACGCGGGCGCTGATTTTCACATGGCTGGACAGGACACGTTCAGTGTGACTGAGGTGGTTATTGCACCAGGGAGAAGGGATCGGAAGATGCGCCAGAGTGAGACCTTCAAATGGATGGATTGTATTGAGTCGAGTCGAAAATAATCCGACATAAATTAACACATTTATATGTAATATAAATCTAGTGATTCATATTCTACTCGATCCGCACTCTACCCAAATCCATCCCCATCTATTTAGTAAAATATTTTCATATTTAGTTCAATCTATGAAAATTCGTATTAATTTAGTTAACCCACTTTAAGCTCTTCCTATGTATATATATATTTTTTGGATAAAATCGATATTTTGACTATAAGATGCTAAATAATTGAATTTCAACATTGCATGGAATATTCAATTTTTGAATTGATTTACATCGAATAATAAGAGAAAGTTAGTATTTGATGGTGAGTTTATAAAATTATAGCAACTGATAACATGGAAGAATTGAAGTTTTAGTTAAATGGAATGTAAGATATTGAAGAACATGATTTATGCTGATTATAAATTGCAATGACAAGAACTAAGATTAGAATATGATATAGAAATAACAATGTCAAATGCAAGCAAAGAAGATATACTCCAATAACTAACAAACAAAACTTACAAGATTAATAAAAATAAAAAATGATTGGAAAAAAAGAAGTCACCTTGATATTTTTAATAAGTGTGACATCATGCCCATCTTGCTAGCCCACCAAAACTTCTCCGAACTTAAAAAATTCACAAGAGTCTATTATATTCTCATAGAGGGTGACTAGTATAACAAAGGTGAATTAGTTGGGACAAACTACAAACCCATTTACCATTTTCAGATTTTACCATTCTAAATTCATTTATAATTCATTTATTGAACATAACAAACATATATGATAGCTTAGTCCATAGTGGATTAAGTAATGAATTTATTAAGAAATGGATTTACGATCCATTTTGATGAGCCTAAAGGTAAGGAAACAAAGTAGCGTTTTGCTCCAATGTTACGCAAAAACAAAAGATGAGAGACAGCGAAACTACATCGATTCAACTGGTCGTGAGAAAACTTCATTTTCTTTTAGTACACCTTTTTAATGAATGCATGGAAGGAAAATAAACTCTGATTCCTCCCGTCCAGTTTTATAGCAAAAAGTATAGAGTGCATCGGCTGGAACGTAAGGCATTTAACCGTAAGGATGAATGGCAGCGTGGCCGGGTAAGTGGGAAGTCGAAAAGACAGGATGAAGCCCGTGTGATGCCTTTATGCTTGTACCACACCTCGACTGAAAGATACCAGTCCGCCAGTCAAGAGGTGCATTCCACATAATCAGTGATTCTTGATACTATTGCACGAAATGGTGCGACTGATTCATACACAAAGCTGTAACATAAAGCAAAGAATCATTGGCATATACTTGGTCTTACAATGGTGATTGAAGCACATTTCAAAGATCAGAGTAGCACCCTATAGTTTCTGCGCCTGAGCCCTCTCACCGCCCCACACTCATATTAGCGTGCGGAGTTCTCAGGTATGGCGATTTTAGCAATAATCCAGTCCCTCTGAAGAGAAGGTCAGCATTTTTTCTTCCTCGCATACTCAGATGAAAACTGAGGGGACAGAAGAAAGATAACTTACAACGTGATCTTGAAAACCGGTCAATCATGAAATCTCACATCACCTGCACAACACAAGATTGCAAAACTCTACCCAAGAGTGTGACTGGACATCAGCGGAGAAAAGAATCATTGGTCAACCCATGCTCTGGACAAATGTTTCAGTGAGGGTCTGACCGCTGACTACTTTTGTAGTGCCCACGATTATATCATATGCCATCCCCTCCTGCAGGCAAAATTGGGGAAATATTTATTGTAATGAAATCATCATGAAGACAATGCAAGACTTATAGCCAACTTAATACTTACATCTTTAGTGTTCCAACCACTAATAGAAAAGCCACAGAAAGAACAAAGTGACCTAAACTAATTAGAATTGACAAAACAGCTCTTTTTAGACTCTGCCTGAAGTTTTACAACTAGCAGCTTCAAGTACACCAATCTGACCCACTGAACAGCCAGCGACTACAGTTTAAAAGAATTGCACAGGTTATCTGTACAATCTGCAAAGAAGATACTGACAAACAAAATTGAGAGCAAGCACCTGAGCACTGAGGAATCGTAGAGCAGAAATCTCTGCGAATGTTACCCCTCCCATGAAAACAACAAGTACCAAGGAGCGCCTTCCCCCAGTCACTCTGGCAAATTACAAGAAGTTTCATTAGAACTATAGTTGTGCTAGGATATCATAAATTTGACAGTTATAGCATTTATTATGGAGCAATTCTAAAGAAAGTAACACTTGCATATGTTTACTCTTTATCATTAGACCAGTCATGAAACTGTCTCACAGTGGACAGAGGCAAAAGGGACATGGAAAAGAAAGAAACAACAAACTCTCCATACAGGATTTGTGGTAAATGACCAGACTATTCTGAACTTTTCACTAAAGGAAAGAGAATGAGTTTTAATTTCACTCATCTCTTAATTGATAGGAGTAGACATAACTTTTCAGTTCTGCATATTATCTAGTCCCTTGATGATATAATAGCCTCCTTCTTCTTTGAGTGAAACGTTCATCCTTAAGTTTATACATATAAAACAACTACGAGATCAATTTATTTTGCTAGCTAAAGTAGTAATCATACCGCAAACTTAGTCAGAATAGTAGTCCAACTAAGCTAACCGTTCAAAAATAAATCAAACAGAAATGCAAAGTATCATTTCACCAAAATCCCAAACTACATGCTATATCGAAAATTATAAAATTTTACATCAAAATATAACACCAAAGTTTATCTTTTGGCAACAAATTGGGAAGAGGAATATAAAGAAAACAAGCCAACTTAAGCAGAGACATACAGTTTGAAAATAAAAGGAAATTACTTGTCAACTGAAGCATCTTGCAACGAATCATATGATTGACTGCTTGCAAACCTACTCTGCAGACATAGCAGAAAGAATATGAGACAAACTAACACGACCACACAAACCCTTAATAGTTGACCATCAAATAAATCTCAAATAGACCCACGAAATTGCACAAAGGTACAGGCCTAGCATCCATATGTTCCTGATGATGTAAATGCACATGGTCTCTTAGGATAAGAACTACGAAATGAACCAAAGAAATCATCCAATAACAGCTAGAGTATGAAGCATGAACATAATCACTGAGAGAAAAATGAAGTGAACAGATAGCAGTATGCAAGAAACTTGGCAGAGAAATGATAGACGCAAAATAGTACTTACTCTCTTCGATTCTGAATGGGGTCCTGGTAACATTCTCAAGATCTCTTCAATGGGACGCCTACAAATCATGATTATTGAAGTTCAAAGATTTCTCAGAATGTATCAAAGCAAGCTGGCAGTTTTGCACACCATACATAAAAGAAATTGGTGAGTAAGAAGTAGTTGAAATGAGCTTCCGGAAAATATAAAAATATAAAATGCTTGGGAAATGATGGGCTGGGCCTTTGGTCTTGGGATGTTAAAGCGTACGAATAATTGCTTACAACCAATTAAATGTAATCCCCGAGTAAAACACACATTATCAGCTAGTAAATAATGACTAGCATGTAAACCGGGACAACGATATTCACTAATTCCTAAAATTAAAACCTTAAATTTGTGCACGATAATAAAAAGGCTGCTAGCAATAAGGTAATAACAATTAAATGACCTATTATGCACATGTATATGTTTATTTACGTGTGAACTGGACAGCATTTAACAAGAGAGTAGTCAGATCGGATTATTTAAAATGACCATATGAAACTTTTCAATTTCTGACAATAGAAATGCTATTTCTCACAGATCTACCAAAACATGAAACACAAAGAATTTCAATGGACTAGAAAAGCAAGAATGAAATCCTTACATTTTGTTTACTACTCATGTGAAATGTCGTTAGGATCCAAAGAAAAGTTATTCCAAGCTAACAACCCAAAAGGGCCACCATGCATCAATTGACTTCAACTTGCAAGCAAAACTGAGAAGGGCTCATGTAGATTTCTTTCTGTTTTTTTGGGCCATCGAGTCTTATGTAGATTAAAGCAAGAAATTTATGGTATTTATGGCATGGATAGCAGAAGCTAAAAAGTAATCCAGCTCACCAAAAACAAAAAATACGCGAGATTCATCAGATAAAGACTCACCAACCAGATCGAATAGCATTCTGAACAAGCCGAATGCTAAGCGGTGCATATCCAGAAAATACATAGGCAATATCATTGGGACTGCAGAATAGAGTAACTTCAAAATTCAGTCACAAGTGCAATGAGACATCATGAAAAGAAAAAGGAGGATAGCTAAGAAGTACAAATCAACAGTAACAGCACAACATGTTCAATGTGAAAAACTAGAAGCAGAGAATAAGCTGAAGATGATAGTACTTGGCTGTGTCAGTATCGTCAACTACGAGCTGAAGAGCACGTTTTATTGTCAGCCAATTGCTCTTTGACTCCTGCAGTATTGGAGAAGACAGACCAATCAATATTTTCTAATTGAATACCTTGTTAGAGGTAAAAGCACTTGGTGAAGGCATCATACCTGCTTTTTCAGCAGTCCAGCTTTCTCCAAATTGTTCAGTGTAGCCATGTGCTCAAAACCATAGCTATGAAGTAGCTCCCTCCTGAACAATCAATGATACTACCAATTTTTAAACATGGGAATACTAAGGCTCTGTTTGGAAAGTTAGAAAAAGGGGAGGAAATGAAAATTGGAGTGGAAAATGAGAGAGATTTCGAAATTTCTTTGCGAGGAGGGAGAGAGGGAAATTCAAATTTTTATTCTCAAATTTTCTTTCCCCACCCTTTCTCTAGCTCCCAACCATTGCGTAAAGAACAAAGAACTCAAAATTGGTAAAAGAGGGTCACACTTGCCTTAAATAATCAAAATTCTTCTTAGGCAGCCCCGCATTTGTAATGGAGAATAGTATGAGCATCCGTAGGACATTGATAAGAGGTTCCTGCTTATGGATCATTTCTTCAATGTACTCAAAGCAACTGCATTTGAATATTATATAACAGATAGCAAAAAAGAAAGTCTAGTATGAGAAAACTCTGGCAGCAAGTAACAAAAAGAAATCTAAGGGATAAAAAAGACTCGCTCATCAAAAGTCAATTTATCCTCTTCAAACCGATGAAAATATTTCACTTCAATCCAGTAACTATCCATGGTTGCACATGTAGGGGAAAAAACCAGTCCCACCAATTTATTCTATTTGATTAGGAAGCCAAATGGAAGAACTTGGATCACTCAGAAATTATGTCTAATGGAATGATATCAACAGCCATAAATCCTCCATGGTGATTAAAATCAGAGTATATGACATCAAAACGATAAAGAGAAGATGAACATATGAGGATGCAAATGTATGGGGCAGAGAAGGACCTTGGACTTGAGAGTAAAGTCAGAGTAAGAGTCAGGAGCAAAGATGTCATTTTTCCTTTTCTTAAAAGAAATACTTAGCCACTAAAACCGAGTAAAATGCAACTTCAATTACTAGGGGATCTGCACCTTAATAAAATAATAGAATAGAATTTATGCAAAAGAAGGCAAGTGCTAGGTTTATGATAAGAGGTACATTCAAAGAATTAGCTTACATGTCATAACTCTGAGCCTCAACCATTGTGTGTTCCATGTCAAGTCGAGCAAGAAATGATGGCTTAGATGTGAAAGTTGATAAATGCTGAGCAAGATTTATGTGCCTCTGAAAAGAGAAAAGCACAATAATATAATTGAATTCAAGCAATTAGCAAATGAGCAAAGACCAAAATAAAAGGCAACAGTACTTACAGTCATTTCAGGTAGTGAATTGAGCTTCTTTACAAAATCCTTCAACTCTGAAACTGTCTGAGTCTGTATGCAGTGTGAGAAAACTTTTCAGATCATCTCTCAAACTGTTCACAGGAGTATTAATGCCCCGAAATTCATTCAGTTGCAATCGAAAATTTTTACCCCATACAATTGGTTTTATGCCGTTCAAGCTACACAAACTAAACACTTCTAGTGACGGACAATTACAGCTATAAAATATATACATGAAGGCTATCACATTCTGTCTGTGGCAAAAGAAACCATAAGTCAAAGATCCCTGAGGCCAGTGACACATAGGCACATGCGATCAGAACCAAGTTGACTTACGGTAGTTGTCATCTCCGTATAATCTTGCTTCATTGATGTTGCTTTTTGACGTAAAACCTGCAAGCAAACTGCAGTTGGAACTAAGACATGGAACATCCAAGGACATGACCTCAAAGCAAAGAAAGTAAAATCATAGTACAAGGCAACATAAAGAACAAGATGATAAGTCAACCTGGACAACAACTTCAAAGTTGAGATCTCGTATCTCCTTGAAAAGCTTGTCACTAAAGTTCAAAACACAAACAGTTGTCACTGGATCAAGGAATACTGAAAAGGGGATGGATGAACCATTGACATTAACGAGCAAAAGAGAGCAAAATCCAACATACACATGAATGCAACATACTTGATTTCTTATTTTTTCCCCGCCAAGAATGAACAAGGAACAGTGAACTAACTACCCTTCACAACAATGTATAAGCAGTTATATGAACTACAAGCAAGTGGATCTCATAAAAAGTGCTTCTCAAAAGTGAGCCACACAAATCAAATGCTAGGACGGCATAGTTTCATCCAAACAGTACCTACCAGCTGAGGATATAACAGCTGCAGCAGTGGCAAGCTATATATCTTACCTAGAATTAAGTGGAACTTTCATTTTTTTGCCCTCTTGTTGAACACCCATGATAGATGCATCAAGCTCCACCGAACCATTGTTCACATGTAAAAACTGCCAAATTCGGAAGTATTACAGATAACTTACAGATATGACATTAAGGGAAAAACAGCACTTGCCTTCTGAATGTGTTCATTAGCTAGTATTCGATGCTCTAAATGTCCACGGTCAACGATTAGATGGTCAAACAACTCAGGTTTTGGCAAATACCAAAAATATTTCAAAAAAGAAATATAGAGCACATCCAACTGCAACTACTTCCTCTAAATCACAATAGAGCTCATTAACATTCTTTTGGATAAACCAATCTGAACTATCAACAATAGTTTCAGCCTAATTTTTTCTGAGGAATTTTCTGATATCGTATATACACTTAATTCTACGGGAGAAATCCATTAGTGGTCATTGTACTTCGATGCAGCCTGCAACTGGACTCTTGATTTTTTATTTCTCTAACCGAATGCATTTAACTTCACTTGACTAGCAATTGATGACAACATATTCGAGAAATCAGTAGCTACAACTAAAATATAATAGAAGTGAAGGGACCGTGTATACAACTAAGTTGAACTATAGTGGCTAATTATACATCTAAACTAAAGTCAGGTGTTGTACCCTATTAGAGACTGCAAAAGTATCAAATACGTCAATTTACCTCGTCCAACAGCCCTTCATAAGTTAACTGAGAACACATAGGAGTAACCATGTCAACCTACAACAAAAAGTTAAGCTTTTAATCACACTAAGAGTATCAATCAGACATTGGCATCACATTTAAATGAAATTAGTGAAACCGCATGATCTTGCAGTCAATGTCACGTGAACTCAGATGAGGATGCTCTTAGCAAAATAATTGCACCCCACCCGCCCACCCCCCGGGGCCCCCCCATGGTGGACGGTTTGCGTAGCGAATTCAGGAGCACTTTTAACTAAATAGAAGACAATTCATCTTCCATAAACCTAAAATTTGGGTTCAAATAGTCTGATCTGATTCCTAAATCTTTACAAGTCTGCCAGAGCTGATCCTCCCGAGTTAGAGGAATATTTGTGTCCTTGCACTTCATAATGCTTCGCCCCCAAAAGAACAGAAATTAAACTCGGAACCATAATTACCTCCCTATCAAGAAGAATAAGAGTGTTTATCTCCGGCACCAAAATCTGCAATAATAGTCGAGAAGACAAGTACACGGAATTAAAAGGATGGTATGGCTAGAGTACCACTAAGCTCACAAACGCTATGCATTATTACATCAGATGAATTGACTGGTTCCTCTGCTTGCATTCGATTAAGTATGTCTGCGACTCGTACTGAGGCTTTGCCCTTAGCTCTGACATTCGGTATCACCCCAAAAGCAAACTGCCCATCAAATTACTCAACATCACAACAGGTTCAGAAATCATCACAAGAGGATCAGACCATTTCCAATGCAACCAGTACAAGGAAGGAGAAAAGTCAATGCTTAAGCTCAAAAGCTTCTTATAGTGGTATACATAATAATTGCACCTCAAGCTTGTGAATGGCTTTCGCAATATGCCAGAGTGAGCTTGTATCACCATCGACTAGGCTCTCCTATCGAAGAGGGAAAATGAGAAAAAGGGAGTAAGTAGACAATCTTACTAGAAGGAATTCTATTCTGGGACTGGAACCCATCAGCTAATGAACTAGAGTTTATCCATACTTTATAAGCAAGGTCCAGTTCGAATGATAGGACATCCTCGTCCAAAGGAATGAGGTACAACGGGTAGTCCCCTATGGTCAACAACTGATGAATTTTTTCCTCCTCAAAAATCTGCACAGCAAATGAGATGATTGAACAAAATTTTACCAGATACTCACAAGACAATATCACTAGCAGCCGTTTCGTCCTGTGTGCATGCCAAAGGTGCCAAATTTTCATACCTTCTCACAAGCTACAGCTCGACGAGGAACGAAATAAACATAGTACTCCCTCTGAAACCCTTTGGATTGATCGCCACGAATGTGCAAGCATATCAATTTCATAAGATCAAGTTGAGCCCGGACGAGGTAAACAACTTTGGTACATTCGGTTTGAATTGGTTCCGCGGAAAGATGCCTCAACTCCACGCCATGTTCCTGTCACCGACAACCATCCATGAACCGAGCTCCAAGCAAACCAAAAAGGGATACATATTTTGCAAGAAACACAGTAAGTCAGAGCAGAGCATAATATACGAGCCATATACTCTTCTTAGTTCCTCCAGACATCGTAAGCCTCGATTCGAACAACGAATTCATTATCTGCAGCGTTTTTTTCCCAGACAAACAGAGTCATTAACCATTATTAACTGCGCAACATCCTTGCCTTGAGAAGCGAAGTTTGGATGATCAGCGATAGCGAGCCACTGAGCTTCTGATCGACAACCAGACACTTCCTCCCCCGGATCTGAGAAAACACACAACTTCAACAAGTCATCATACGAACGAAAGCCTCCAATTTCAAAATGCAAGCAAGCGCGACGCTAAGGAACCAGAAAGCGGACACGAGCTGGACGCGGTTCAATGCCAGAAACGGCCCAAAAATTGCAGAGAACGAGCAGACTGCACCGAATCGAGGACAAAGCCAAAAGGACTCACGTTTTTCAGGATGGTTATGAGCTCCTTCTGCGACTGATCCCTGATTCCGGCGAACGACGCGGGTTCACAAAAAAAAAAAACACAACGCCGATGAGCAAAAGCCGATCAGAAAATGAAGAAATCGACGACGAGTCGGTATAGCGATGAGTACCTGATCGACGCGACATTGATAGGAGCATTGTCCAAGTTCGGTATCTGAGCCATTGGAGCCGGGGAGAGAGAGTCGAGTCGCCGCTGTGCAGCCGCGGAACCTCGTCGGAGGAGATGATCATCAGAGAGAGGAGAGCGAGAAAGAGAGAGAGAGAGAGAAGGGAAAGACGACGACGACGACGACGACGACGACGATCGTCTCGAGCCTCTTCGGGCTGGTAACGGGCCTGGGCCTGTTTCCTTGGCGGGCTTGACTCGCCCTCCTTTTGGGCCTCTTTGGGGTTGCCTATAAGCAGACCGTCATTATGATGTTCTTGGGCCTTTTTTTTTCTTATTTGATTCATGGATCCTTCTATCATATTTGATTCAATGAGTGTCATTAGGGAAATGCATTTGTCCCGATCCAACTTGAAAACTGGACCGAATTGAAATGGCTGATTCTAGGTGATTCCTGTGGGGTCTGGTTCCCAGTTCATTGTGCAGAACCAGACCGAACCTGCAGAATTGGCCCATACCATGCCTCAATCTTTTTTTTCTTTATGGAGTGGACAAAAATTCCCATAGCAAGCTGATTGTTTTCAACGTGTCTTATTCAACTCGCGTGTATATCCATTGGATGCTGGCAGGGGGCCTACAACACTGTTAATTGACCATGTGTTTTTGTTTGCTATTTAACCATTTACTATTTTTTTTTTTTTTTTTTTTTTGGTAAGGTTTAACCATTTACTATTTCCAATGAATAAGGTGGAAAAACCCATACATTGAACGAATCAACAATGGCTTTTTGTGTTCCAAGTCGCTTACTTGGGAAAGAGGCCACCGCAACCTCGTTAGACCAAATAAATCAATATACCGCGCACGGGTCACAAACTGCGGACCAACCTCGGTTCTTGTGTTCCGCAAACTAAGAAACCAATCCTGTCCGGCCCAATTCCATTTTTTACCGTGGGTGTCGATCAACCCTACAACGGATGAACCCTCGGCCCCACGTGATTAAAGGGGGAGGGGGGCGTCATCACATTATCCCGCTGGGGTCATACAGAACGCACGGCACAATAAGCAAAACGACAGCAGGGAAGCTCTCAATCCCCACGGTCGGAACTTTCCATCGAAAGCTACTTCAATCGCACAATGTACGCTGTGATCGTGTAAAGCCAACGTCAAAGGCCACGGACGGCTACGAGCGAACCCACCCCCCCCCCCCCCGGTTACCGCGCGGGAGAGAAGCTCCGCATTCAACGTCGGACCGCCCATTTTCAAAGCAATAAATAAAAAGCAGGAGGGAGGGTGGCGTGGCGGTGACTCACGGAGCCATGACCCCGGACCCCCGGGCCCCGGGGCCCCACCAGATACTGGGGATCGCTGGTAATTCGCTTCTAGATCCCTCACTTGGTCGAAAATTTTTAGATATCCCCCCGTGGGAATCGTTCGTTGTGTCGCTCGAAACCAACCACAACAGATCATGGATTAGCGAAAACAAAAAGGTCCCCCTTTTCGGCAAAAAAAGATCCTAGATTTGGTTAAGTTTTCACAAAAGGAAAAACGAATCGTATAAAAGATTACTCTTAAACTTGCCGTCAATATAAATTAATCCTTATACATTCATCATTGAATGAGAAAACGACGTAAATGAGTCCCGAAATTTGGCTTAATATGCAATGTAATTCTTAAACTTTAAATTTGTTCAACATTGAACATTTTTATATACTACATTGATTGAATTGAACATATACTAAAATTTTAGGGGCCACACTAAATAAATGAATATTGAGATAAAGTTCATTGATTACATTGCATAAATTAAAATTTAATGGATCATATTGATTTAGAAAATATTGTTCTAAGGGTGATACTTTAAAAAATCGTATTTAGATATAAATTATTATTGAAAATAAAAATATTTTTATTAAATAATTATTTCAAATAATTCAACCGATTATTTTTTTGAAAATATTTTTTAAATCTTTTATTTTTCGCAAAGTAAATAGAGCTGCAAGGAAAGTTAATAAATAAATAACTGTTTTGGAAAGTGCTATTATGGTAATTTTACAAGATCCTCGAAAGAATCCGATTCCGGAGGCAAAGTCCTCCTCATCATCCCCCACCATAACTGATTCCCACGCTTTTCCTTGCGACCACCACACAGCCCCGCTCCCCGATGGCCACCACCGGCACTCGCCTCCGCCGCCTCGCCGGCATCGCCAGCCTCGCCGCCACCGCTGCCGCCTGCACCTCCCTGACTCCCTCCATCGCGTCCTCCGATCGCGGCGGCGGACCCACCCTCGACGCCCTGAGGCGGAGGATCGTCGATCCCAACGCCGCAGTCCCGCCGCGAGCCGTTCAGGAATCGGCCCTCATCGGCGCCAGCTCCGCCAACCCGCTCGACATTCTTGTGATCGGCGGCGGCGCCACCGGCTGTGGCGTCGCTGTCGACGCCACCACTCGCGGCCTGCGCGTTGGACTCGTGGAGAGAGAGGATTTCTCGTCTGGCACTTCTTCTCGGTCGACGAAGCTGATCCATGGAGGTACTGAATCCAAACTAAGACGAGATTAAATGCGTGCACCGATCATGAATATTTGCACCTAGGAATTCAGTGCATTTAGATTGGTGTGAAGCTGAGTTTGATATGCTTTGAGGCTGTAGACAATGTAAGAGATTGGAATCCTTTCAATTGCATGATACATTCTGTTCAGCTCATCGTTCATTCCCCTGTTCTTGTCCTACTTCCAGTACTGAAATTCTTTAAAAGAAGCTTTGATCCTCGTTTCAATTTTATTACGACTCATGATAATGCTGTTTTCCAGGGGTTCGATACCTTGAAAAGGCTGTGTTCAATCTTGACTATGGGCAACTGAAGCTAGTTTTCCATGCACTTGAGGAGCGAAAACAGGTCATTGAGAATGCCCCACACCTGTGCCATGCTCTACCCTGCATGACACCGTGCTTTAACTGGTTTGAGGTTGTATACTTCTGGATGGGCTTGAAACTATATGATTTGGTAGCAGGAGCACGCCTTTTGCACTTATCTAGATATTATTCTGCACAAGAATCAGTGGAACTTTTCCCGACTCTTGCAAGGAAAGGCAAGGATAAAGTACTGAAGGGCACGGTGGTATACTATGATGGGCAAATGAATGACTCGAGGCTCAATGTTGGATTAGCATGTACGGCTGCCTTAGCTGGCGCAGCAGTCCTCAACCATGCAGAAGTGGTTTCCTTTCTTAAGGATGAAGTCAGTGATCGAATAATTGGTGCGAGGATTCGAGACAATTTATCAGGTACAATGATGACATTTTGTTGTGTCCTTTGAAGTAAGTAGTACGGGGTTTTCGGCTCTGCATCTGGGGACCGGATTCGCCATTGACCGGTTTTGTCCTTTAGTACATCCGATCCAAAGCAGAAGTGTGGTTTTCATATGTAAATATCTTGTGGGAAAAGCAAATTCTTTCCAAATTGATGAAAATTTTTGGAATTTTATAGCGTTAAATCAATTTTCGAGATGTTATTGCTTTAGCCTTGATTGAGCTTATTCATCTAGGAGGATTGGGATGGTGAACCAGACAATTGATTACAGTCGATCACATATGCCAGAAGAAAGAATACAGACTGTGTTTCAGAATCTTCATTGTCTCGTGTTTTTTGTGTAAATCCAGACTTCGAGTATAAAAGATGACCTCATGTTCTTCGAAAATATTCATATGAAAGATTTATGTTTCTAACCTGAAATTGCGCGGACCTCTTTAACTTAAAAATTTACCAGAGTTTAGATCGGGATTCTTCCAATTAACAAATTCCTTATGTTTTCCGTTTTTCCATTTTTTAATCAATCTTGTTCTTTAGTAATTGTTCCTTCAGTATTATATTGATTTTCCCTCATAGTTCTAGTCTTTTTTAATGTAATGACTTGCTGATCTCTGTACTTAGGTCAAGAGTTTGACACATATGCAAAAGTTGTTGTCAATGCTGCCGGTCCATTTTGTGATGCTGTAAGGAAGATGGCTAAAGCAGATGCACAGCCAATGATCTGTCCTAGCAGTGGTGTACACATTGTCCTCCCTGACTACTACTCTCCAGAAGGCATGGGCTTGATTGTTCCTAAAACTAAAGATGGAAGAGTTGTTTTCATGCTTCCATGGTTGGGGAGAACTGTCGCAGGCACTACAGACTCTAACACTACAATCACAATGCTGCCTGAACCTCATGAAGACGAGATTCAGTTTATACTCGATGCCATCTGTGATTACCTCAATGTCAAGGTTGGGTTATATTAGCTGTTTCAGTTTCTGCATCTTAATGCAACCTTGTGAATTTGCTGGGAATTAAGTTTGTTTAATTGATCCTTTACTTATGTTGGTTGACATATGTCAATAATATCATGAATTGGAGCTTTTTCTTGGACATCATTTCATCAGCTTTTCCCCTGCAGAAAGTGGAACCATAACTTTCATTTGCGTGAGATCTGATTTCAGTTTTAGGAGCTGAAGATTGTATGCTGTACTGGAATTTTATCGAAATCTTTTTGTTTGTACAGAAGTACATGATTTACATTAAGTGGTTATGTTGTCTAAACTTTCATAATTTGGCTTGGTAATGCGTGGTAGCTTTGATTGAACCAATAATAGATGTGTCAAAAGCTGAGCAAATATCTAGGCATAGTAATCACTACTTGTTGTTGAGAATTTTATTGATTGATCTTAGAAAACATGAGGATACTATTGATTTTTTAAGCACTTCAGTTCTTTTCCATTTATCATACTTGTTTCTGGGATTTGAAGGATTTTTGCCTAATTTAGGTAAGACGCACGGATGTTCTCTCTGCATGGAGTGGTATTCGTCCATTGGCAGTGGATCCCTCAGCCAAAAACACTGAGAGTATATCTAGAGATCATGTTGTGTGTGAAGATCACCCTGGTTTAGTCACCATCACAGGTGGAAAGTGGACTACATATCGGAGGTATCTTTCTAGTTTCATGGTTCTTTTTTGTGGTTTTACCAGCTAATGGCAAAGTCATTTACTAGATTCAGCTAATGTACTTTGTTGATGCTGTTGCGGAGCAATCGTTGTTTCCATATCTCATCAACTAGTATTTATATTGATGTAATGAGTTTCAGCATGGCAGAAGATGCAGTTAATGCAGCTATCCAGTCTGGACAGCTAAAGCCGGCTAATGAATGTCTTACTAGTTACCTCCGACTGGTTGGGGGAGAGGGATGGGATCCTGCATCTTTCACAGTGCTTGCTCAGCAATATGTACGAATGAAAAGGACATCTGGTGGAACAGTTGTTCCTGGGGTGATGGACACTACTGCAGCCAAGCATTTGTCTCGTGCATATGGAACTTTTGCTGAAAGAGTGGCAGCTATAGCTCAGGTTTAACTTTTTGCCAAGATTTGGTTTAGATTTATGTCTACCTATTTATACCAGGAGACTTAAATCCTTGTACATGCTGGTACCTCCATCATCTGTGACCTCTAGAAGTTTTATTAACATAGTTAGGACTAACAGCCTTTTAGTTGGTTAAGAAAAATGACCAGAAGAAAAGAAGTATACGCTGCTGCTTGAATTTATGTGGTTTGAGACAACTGTTGTTAGTGTCTACAACAATGTTTGAAGGATGATAATGCGAATACTATCAATATTTTCTGGCAATATCATAAGGAAGTCCGAATAATAAATCCTTGATCTTGTTTTGAGCTATAATTCTAGCAGACATACTAAGACATGGAGGTTCCGGTGGTAATATTATTCGGTGGTGGCGAATCCTGATGATCGCCATTGAAGATGCTAGGAACAACCCCAAAGCTAGTTGGTTGATTGTGTGACTATGATTCGATACCTGCCACATCAAGGGCTTTGCAGTGCTGATTATGGCTTTAGGCTGAAAAAATTTGAATACTTTTCAGTCTTATGTTAGATTACAGTTGTTTGGTTTTGGTTTCCTGCAGGCGTGCTGTTTAGTTAGCTTCATCGTATTGAAGAACATATGTACAGCATTTGACACTCATGATTTTTGCAACCAAAGTTTGTGGGAATTAAATTCTTTTGCAGTTTTATCTTTGCCTTTTTTTTTGCAGCCTTTGCAAAAATGTTATCGAGCATAGCCAATTTTGATATTTTATGTACTGATTGTCGATCTCAACACTTGAAATCTTCAACTAGTTCATTATATCGGGTGATTGACCTCCAAGTACGTGGATCGTTCTCACATTATTCTCTTTTGTCTACTTTTAGGATGAAGGTTTGGGTAAGAGGCTGGCACATGGATATCCTTTTTTAGAGGCTGAAGTCGCATACTGTGCTCGGTACGAGTACTGTGAATCTGCTGTCGATTTCATCGCCAGGAGATCAAGACTCGCGTTCCTCGACACTGATGCAGCCGGCCGGGCACTGCCTCGAGTCATCGAGATACTCGCGACGGAGCACCAATGGGACAGGTTGAGGAAGAAGCAAGAGCTACAGAAGGCAAAAGAATTTTTGGAAACTTTCAAGTCATCAAGAAATGCGCAATTTCACGACGGGAAACACAAGTGACAGGTGCATTTCTTTGCTTTTGTTGCTTTCAGTGTTTTGTAGTTCTTAACGGTTTACGTGGTTAGATCGAGGCTGATGAATTGAAAGAATTTGCCCCTATTGTTTCAGGATCGTGACTGACTGGGGATAACGTGGGTTTGACTTAATAACGGTTCTTGACAAATCGAGAAGGATATATTTATATTTTTTCTTTTGTCATTTGTTTATTTCTTTGTAATCAGGTCCTCCATGCATCAGAATTTTATACTATACTGATTCTTTTGGTGTTAATAAAATGGGGCTTCGCTATGGTGAGGTCAAAGCCGCCCTGGGCTCGAGCAGTCTTGGCCTCATAGATTTTTCGCCAGTATAGTAATATCTTTTTTATCGGGAAAAGTACAAAAAAAATTCCTAAACCTATTGCATTGATGCCAATTTAGTCATAAACCTTTTAATTAAATCAATTTAGTTCTAAACCTTTTCATATTGATATCAATTCAGTCCATCTAGCCAATTTATGCTAGAAATTACTGACGTGGATGCCGCCGGTCCTACGTGGCACCGCTAGCGTTAATTGGACAAATTTTATAATTTTTCAGATTTTTTTAATGTTTTTTTTCTTTTTTTTCTCTTTTTTTCCTTTTTTCTTCTCTTCATAGAACTAGTTGGCCGGCGAGGGTGCGGGGGCCCTTGCCCAGACCAGCTTGTGGCTGACGATGGTCGGTCGGCGAGGTCGCTGACCAACCAATTCTAGGAAGAAAAAAAAAGAGAAAAAAATCTATAAAAAATCTAAAAAAATTATAAAAAAATTATAAAATTTGTTCACGTCAACGCCAGCGGCACCATGTAGGACCGCCGGAGTCCACGTCAGTGATTTTCGGCCTAAATTGGTTAGATAGACTGAATTGGTAATAATGTGAAAGATTTAAAACTAAATTGATCAAATTGAAAGGTTTATGACTGAATTAATATCAATGCAATAGGTTTATGACTTTTTTTGTACTTTTCCCCTTTTTAATCTTCAATTTGTTGGCATTTCACAATTTCTGACTTTCCTCCTTGCGTTCTATACGTTATATTATACAAATCCGGGATTTGCCGATACGATTTGATGGTTAATAGTGAAAAGGAAATGAAAGTTACAGATATAAAATTTAGGGATGAGCCGTTTCGGATTCCTCATGGGTTCCGCCCGAAACCTAAAATCTACCTATCAGAACAAGTTTATCATTTTTCGGAACTTGGAGCATATCATGTATACTTTGGAACTTACCCTATTATAGTTCTGGGTCTATCTAATTTCTATATGTATTCTTAATCGAACGATTGCACGATTATAGTGAATCATCACCTCTAAATAACCTATTATCATTTGTTGACCATAACTTATATTTAAACACATAGAGAATATGATTAAAATTCTCAATCATGAATATCGCTGGAAATAGAAGCTCAAACTAGTGCTTTTATAATACACACTTTTTATCGGACGCCATGTGATATCGTAGAATTGCACAAAGACATAAAACAAGAAAACACAAAAAATTATTCCACTCGAAACTTGGAACTTGCCCGTAAGAACCAATTCCTTAATTCTTTGAACTTGGAACCGGACTGATTTTTGATTTTCCGATTCCAGGTTCTACTCTAAAATTATGCTCACCTCTAATAAAATCATCAAAGTATTGGAAAAATTACTACTACCCTTTATGGGAAAAGTATTAAAAAAGTCATAAACCTATTGCACTTATACCAATTCAATTATAAACATTTTCGTTGTGCTAATTTAGTCTTAAACATGTCGAACTTAACATTTTCATGTTTTGCTAATTGAATCCATCCATTAATTTTAGTCCAATGAGAAATGTCATCTATAAATTTTTAATTTGTTTAATATGGTTCCTGAATTTTTAGTAAATGTTCAATCTAGTCTTTGAATTATAAAATTCCCGGATTCAATTTAGTCCTGAATCAAAATTGAATATGTACCAAAAGTTTAGAGAATATATTAAATAGATTGAAAGTTTAAAGATGATATTGCCCATTGAATTAAAGTTCAGGATCCATTTGTGTGATTATTCCAATAAATAATCTTTACCCAAGTCAGCTTCAAGATTCCGTAAGTAATTTAGTGCCCTTCGGAAACATTGAAAAATAAATTTAATTTGCAAAAATGGCGGGATCAATTTTTACTACAAAAAACTAGATTCAATTTAGGGAAAATTTCAATTAAGGACCCCAAGTGGGGTCAAATTCTCAAAAAAGGACCAAAAGTGAACATTGTGTCAAATAAGGGCCTGAAGTGCTCAATCAGTCTCAAATAAGGACCCGAAGTGCCCAAAACGTCTCAAAAAAGGACCTGGGTCCCTTGCCGGCCGGAATACCCGCCGGCCGGCGAGAAAGTTACTGTTCCGACACCGGAACAGTAACTTTTTAAATTTTTTTAAATTTTTTTTTGTTTTTCCTTTTCTGTTTTTTTATTTTCGTTTTCCTTTTTTTTTTTCCTTCCTCCACCGGCCATAGCCGGGGCCGGCAGAGGTCGCCGGCTTCAGGCGAGGCCGCCCTCGCCGGCGTCGGGCGAGGGCCACCCTCGCCTGGGCTGGGTGAGGCCGACCTCGCCGGCGTCGGGCGAGGTCGGCCTCGCCAGTTGCAGGCGAGCCGGAACAGTAACTTTTTTAATTTTTTTTAATTTTTTTTTGTTTTTCCTTTTCTGTTTTTTTATTTTCGTTTTCCTTTTTTTTTTTCCTTCCTCCGCCGGCCATAGCCGGGGCCGGCGGAGGTCGCCGGCTTCAGGCGAGGCCGCCCTCGCCGGCGTCGGGCGAGGGCCGCCCTCGCCTGGGCTGGGCGAGGCCGGCCTCGCCCGACGCCGGCGAGGTCGAGCCCTCGCCAGATCTGGCGAGGCCCGACCGGCCTCGCCTGGGCTGGGCGAGGCCGGCCTCGCCGGCGTCGGGCGAGGCTCGACCTCGCCTGCAACTGGCGAGGCCGGCCTCGCCCGATACCGGCGAGGGCGGGCCTCGCCCGATCTGGCGAGGGCTCGACCTCGCCGGCGTCGGGCGAGGCCGACCTCGCCCGACCTCGCCCGACGCCGGCGAGGGCGGCCTCGCCCAGCCCAGGCGAGGGCGGCCCTCGCCCGACGCCGGCGAGGTCGAGCCCTCGCCAGATCGGGCGAGGCCGGCCTCGCCAGTTGCAGGCGAGGTCGAGCCTCGCCCGACGCCGGCGAGGCCAGCCTCGCCCAGCCCAGGCGAGGGCGGCCTCGCCCGACGCCGGCGAGGTCGAGCCTCGCCCGACGCCGGCGAGGTCGAGCCTCGCCCGACGCCGGCGAGGTCGGCCTCGCCCAGCCCAGGCGAGGGCCGGCCTCGCCCGACGCCGGCGAGGCTGGCCTCGCCCAGCCCAGGCGAGGGCGGCCCTCGCCCGACGCCGGCGAGGCTGGCCTCGCCCAGCCCAGGCGAGGGCGGCCCTCGCCCGACGCCGGCGAGGGCGGCCTCGCCTGAAGCCGGCGACCTCCGCCGGCCCCGGCTATGGCCGGCGGAGGAAGGAAAAAAAAAAAAGGAAAATGAAAATAAAAAAACAGAAAAGGAAAAACAAAAAAAATTTAAAAAAGTTACTGTTCCGGTGCCGGAACAGTAACTTTCTCGCCGGCCGGCGAGGGACCCAGGTTCTTTTTTGAGACGTTTTGGGCACTTCGGGTCCTTATTTGAGACTGATTGAGCACTTCATGCCCTTATTTGACACAATGTTCATTTTGGGTCCTTTTTTGAGAATTTGACCCCACTTGAGGTCCTTAATTGAAATTTTCCCTTCAATTTACGATGTCTAATCGAGCAATAAAAAAAAAGAAAAAATTTATGATGTCTAGAAGAAGACAAAAAGAGAAAAGGAGATATGGAAGAATACTTATATATAACTTGTAATATGGTTAGTGGAGCGGTTCGGTGACAAAATCCAAACGGAAATGTGAACGATATCGATTGCATTAGATTGCTGATAAGCCACCACCACCCCTGACCCTCCTCCTCCTCCGCCTCCTCCGGCTGTCGGTCGAGCACCGGCGCAACCCAACCACCGACGACAATGGCCGCGACCCTTTCGTGGTCGTCCATCTCCAAGTCCTTCCACTTCCCCAGACGCCCTGCCCGTTCCCTCTCCCTCGCGCCTCGCATCGCTTGCTCTTCCTCTCCCTCTCCCTCTCCCTCTGCCTCTTCACCTCCGATACAGTTCGACATCTCCTTCGCTCCCCCCAAGCCCAAGCCGAAGCCCAGGCCCGACTCCGGCTCCGGCGACTGCAGCTTCATCTCCGGCGCGGGCCAGCAGCTCTTCATCCCCTGGATAGTCCGCGGCGAGGACGGCCAGCTCAAGCTTCAGTCCCACCCTCCCGCGCGCCTCATCCACGCTCTCGCCCACGCCGACACCGGGGAGAAGAGGGCGAAGAAGAAGGATAAGCCCAAGGCGGCGGCGGGGGCCGGCGGGGACCCCAAGCACCCCAAGGCGGCGGCGGCCGGCGGGGAGCCCAAGTACTCCAAGGCGGCGCGCCGGTTCTACAACGATAATTTCAGGGATCCGCCGCAGCGCCTCAGCAAGGTTCTCGCTGCTGCCGGGGGTAATTCAAACAAATTTCTGGTTTTCTTAGCTCAGGCGTACACTGCTTTGGCTCAAGTGTCACTAATGTGTTTGCGAATATGCGTGTGAAAGCTCTTGGTTGACAAATGTCTTCGTGGAGATCTTATTTTTTTCATTTTTTTTCCTTTGTAGATTCTTTATGAAATGGATTGTGCCTTCTAATGGAAAGACGCTGAGATGTCTTGATCATTTTGGAATTTATGGGCTGTTGTTGTCGACAGTGGCATCGAGACGGAGCAGTGAGGAGCTCATTTTCGAAGGCAAGGTCACTGTTAATGGCTCTGTGTGTAAGACCCCTCAGGTCAGCTCCATTGTTGGTGTTTGTTTGCCACGGTCCTCTTTCCTTTTAAAAAGAATTGCCTTCTTGTTGTTTCTAGAATTATGTCATTTGTGCATAAGTTGGTGTTGAGAGAACACTCTTGGCAACTGCGACTGAACTTAATAACCAGCGTTATAGTTCGTGAGAAAGTTTTTCATGCTCTCCCCACCAACAAGGAGGGGAAAAGGAAGAACAAAATGGGTGTTAGTTTTCTGGGTCCTCATGGTTCTTCCAAGAGTGGAGAAACAAGAAATTGAAGAGAAGTGCTTGAAGCTTCCTGTGATGACATGTTGTTAATGTGGTTTTGCAAAATGAGGACAAAAGTTATCACAATCAAAGTCAAAACTTGGCTATTGAGATAACTTCATCTTCAACAATTTGTTTATTTCTGCTGTTGAAATAATTTTACCGACGCAGACTCGAGTTGATCCTATGAAGGATGTCATTTATGTCAATGGGAACCGCCTGCCCAAAAAGTTGCCGCCAAAGGTCTACCTTGCTCTGAACAAGCCAAAAGGGTTTGCAGCTAACGCTGAACACTGTAGCTTATTCTGGAACATTTTATTAGGTTATTTTTCTCCTTTCTTTTGGCATAAGCTAATGCTGAAAATACTGACAGGTACATTTGCTCTGCTGGGGAGAAAGAGTCTAAATCCGTGTTGGAGCTGTTTGACGACTATCTGAAGATCTTGGTACGTACCATATATCCATACTTGAATGACAGAGTGCCATTCTCTACTGATTAATCATTTATGTACTCTATCTTCCCTATATATCTGCCTAAAAGAAAATACTCATAGCCCAGTCCATATGTCAATGGAAGGGGCCTGTCTTGTTCTGCGCAACTTGAAGGATTTTCCTAGACATGTTATGTATCTGCAGAGGCTTCTTTATTGGGAGCTTCGAGTTCTTATAAAATCTGTGACTTATAGCACGTCTGTTCATTTTTTGCAAGCTAAGGAAAAAATAATGTTTCATTTTAGGGCAAGAGAAATCCCGGACTACCCAAACCCCGACTATTCACTGTTGGCCGACTCGATGTTGCCACATCTGGCTTGATCATTGTGACTAATGATGGTATGATAGTTAAGGAGACACTGCAACAGATTATTCTTATGTGAACATGAAGGTTCTTTGAGTTTAAGATGCCATGGATTATGTTAAACTTTTCCTTGTGCTATGTTCTGCAGGAGATTTTTCTCAAAAAATTTCACATCCTTCTGCAAATTTATCTAAGGAGTAAGTGTTTTACATGATTCCTTCTTCAATGCGGCTTCTAAAACTATGAAAAGAAGAAAATTGCGTGATGCTATGGATATAGTTCTCAATCTTTGGGGTTCTCATTCCAAATCTGCGGAATTTCACTTCCATATGCTTGTTTTTTTTAAATGATATATATCATATGGGTGAGAATTATAATAGTTTAAGTTGTTACTTCTCCATTTCACCATACTTGAGAGTTGACCTTGGTTTTGTTTCTGAATTGCAGATACATTGCAGCTGTGGATGGTGAGGTGCACAAGCGACATTTAATAGCCCTCAGTCAGGGAACAGTTGTCGATGGAACTCACTGCATCCCGGACTCTGTGGAGTTATTGCCAAGGCAGCCAGATAATTCAAGACATCGTCTTCGGATTGTGGTACCTTTGTCTCTTTAAAAAGCATTGTGACAAAAAACATGTTATTCGGTTCCAAACACAAAATGAGAAAACTCGAACAATATAAATCATCTTTTGTCTCTATAATTCATCTTCTTTTCATTGCCTTGGAGTAGCTTTCATGTCATATAGCATTATTTATCTAATTGGGGATCTCCAGGTCCATGAAGGGAGGAACCATGAAGTCAGAGAGCTTATGAAAAATGCTGGACTTCAGGTTAGATTGGTTGATGGGGGAACAAACTCATTTTTGCAGATGCGGAAAAATATGGCATGGTCTGTAGACCAAGCCCATCTAGACTGTTGATCATGTGGGCCTGCCGGGGGGACCCGCATGATTAATGGTTCGAATGATCTCGATCCACTTGGTCTATAGAACATATAATAATTTCTCTGCAGATGCTAACATATTTTCATGGAGAAGAACTTACCTCTCGTTTGCTTTTCCAGATTTATTCATTAAAGCGAGTCCGAATTGGGGGTTTCAGACTTCCAGCTGATCTTGGGTAACTCCTCTTAACTCTACCCCTTTGTCATCTCTGTGTCCAGTGTACACTGTTTCATTCTTAATGCATTTCATGGACAAGCACAATTATGAATGCATGTTTTGCATGAGATGATAATTTCATACCAGTCATTGCTGATAGCTCTAATTTATGTTATAGCACATTCTACTGGGAAATGAAGTTATGTTATCATTTCGTTTAACTACCTTCCAGGTAGTGAAATTCATTATAGCTTTTTGTCTGATTTGTTATCATTTCAGGCTCGGGAAACATGTTGAATTGAAACCAGTTGACCTTCAGGCACTGGGTTGGAAGAGCTGAGAAATCACTGCTCATGCTGGACTGAGTTTCTCTGAAGTTTCTCCTGCAAGAGCACTCAAGACAAATGGGAAAAGATATTCATTGTCATGGAGAGTTTGAGCATTTGCTTCCCGCCCTCTGAGCTGCTGGTTGAACTACATACTTATTGCTCGAAGATTAAACCACGAGAGGCAGTTACAGTTCGACATTCATACCAGAGATGGAAAATTATAAGAGCCGGTAGAGTCATCTCTGTTGCAGCATTTCTGGCTGAGTATATATCAAGGAGAATAAGAACCTCATGGTCATTAATTTTTATTGCAAGAAGTTTTAGCTTCGTTTGGAGGACTTTAGAAATTGAATTTTCTGTCCATTTTTTCGTGAAAACAGGCTCTGCTAAGATCTGCACATAATGCAATCTAATCTATTAATACAATCATAGACTTGAATTGGACACGAGATCATATCTTAACACCTGTCTATGAAAATAATTTTCTTGTGCCAGAGTGTACATTGATTTTGTAGGGCTTCTTTATCCACTTGCCCATATTCCCTTTTGATGTTTTGCTAGTATTTTGATCTGTGATTTCTGGTTGATTCCTTGGTTTTTAATTCTACTATCCTCTCCTCCTCTTTTGCCAACCTTTGTGCATGAGCCTGTGTCATGTCTTGGTCTGGTCGAGCCTATCGCGTCCAATGTCTTCTGTAAACAGGTAATGCACCGGCCTCGCTTGCTAATTGGGCCGAGCTTGTGCAACATTGAGTGATGTGCCAAGTTACGATACCCTTCGGTCGTGCATTTTTACCTAAATGGGCTTTCTAACTGCTGCTGCTCGTGTGTAGTGCCATATTTGACATGGATGTTCTTGGCTTATCAAATATAAAAATCTCATTCTGCCCTGATAAAGCTTTTCATTCTATTCTCCTTTTATGCACAACACAGTGTAAGTAAGTACTTTCTTTTTTCCAGGGTAAGTGAGATTGATAATCTTGAATCCGGATAAGAGAGTTTCATCTGGTACACATATTGAGCTCTGCAGAAGATGAAGAATTGCTACCTGTCTCTGTAATGGGTCGGTGGCAAAAGAAAAGTATTTACTCACAAAAGAAAACAACTTTAAAACAATGGAACAAATGTAGACATTGATTGGATGCCAAGAATATAAAGAGAGATCTAACAAAGGTGCATATTTCACAACTCTTACATTGGAAGGGAACGTAATCTTCCACCCATTGACTGGCAAAAGTAGTGAAAAAGAATAAAAGTGCATATTTCACAAATCTTACATTGGTCTTGCAGTTGATCCGTGTGCACTTTAATCCAATTGAACTTGAGAAAAAGATAACAAAACACAAACTGGGATCCAACCGAATGCGATTAAAGTGTTAACAATTGCAATTTGCATATCACTCTAATCAAATCATCTACCGTCCAAGTAATTTAAATGACAAATATGGACTCAAGATTGCAACACAAGAAATTCAGATACCGCACCCCGTCGATTGGAAATGCAAATCAAAGCAGATTAAAAAACATCTAATCGGGCTCAACTTCACTCGAATCCTGACCCGATACCCGATTCCGTCTCACTGAAACACCTTCAATTGAATATTTTCCGAAAAAGAGGGAAAGAAGAAGAAATGAGCCGATCACATTACCTCGCTCGGGGGGGGGGGGCACGTGCGTCTCGTGCATGGCTTGCGCTTCGACCGCGACGGCCTCGAATCCCGAGGTTGTCTAGTCTTGTCAGTTGTCAGCTCCATGTCCGCCTTTTGAGCGCGCGCTCTGAACTCGGATTCCAACGGACTTAACGACTAAAAACCGTTCGAATGTTTTTCTCTCGGCGACCGACCAAACACAGAGGAAGGAAACCCACCTTTCTGCTTCGCTCTCTTCTCAGTCGTCACTCCTCACTCGACTCTCGTCTCTCTCATTTCTTCTTCCAAAACCCTACTCTTTTCTCTCTCTGTCGATCGATCGAATCGCAGCGAGACAGAGCGGCGAAGATGGAGCCTCCGAGCGATTCGCCCGACCCGTTCGCTGAATTCCCTCCCCTCGAGTTCTACCCCTTCGAGCCCCTCCCAAACCCTACCCCCACCCCCACCCCCGTCCCTCCCCCGTCCCCCGTCCCTCCCTCCCCTCAGAACCCTAGCTCCGCCTCGGCCTCGGCCTCCGGCTCCGCCTACAACCCCCTCCTCTCCTTCACCATCCCCAAGAAGCGTCGGCGAGGCCGGTCGCAGCGGAACGTCGCCCCCTTCCAGCTCCCTCCCTTGCCGCTGTCGTCCGGTAATCCTGGCTCCGCGTCCGCGTCGGCATCGGCGGCCTCTTCGTCCGCTCTGCCGCCGGCGGCTGCTGCTGCTGCTTCGAGTAAGCCTGCTCCGGGAAACCCTAGCTCTGTCCCTGACGCTTCTGATGAGATCATCGTGATCAATAGAGAGTCCACGGGTGAGGCCTTGATCGCGCTCACGGCCGGGTTCCCCGCCGACTCGCTCACCGACGAAGAGATCGATTTCGGCGTTGTGCCGGTGATTGGCGGGATCGAACAGGTTAACTATATTTTGATTAGGAACCACATCATTGCGAAATGGCGCGAGAATGTGTCCAATTGGGTTACCAAGGAGATGTTTGTGGATGTTATTCCTAAACAGTGCACTTCTCTACTGGACTCTGCTTATAATTATTTGGTTTCTCATGGGTATATTAATTTTGGGGTTGTGCCCACAATTAAAGAGAAGATTCCCGCAGAGCCAAGCAGGCATAGCGTGGTTATTGTTGGCGCTGGGCTTGCAGGATTGGCTGCAGCACGGCAATTAATGCGGTTAGGTTTTAAGGTGACAGTTTTGGAGGGTAGGAAGAGAGCAGGTGGGAGGGTTTATACAAAGAAGATGGAAGGGGGGAACAAATTATCCGCTGCTGCCGATTTAGGGGGAAGTGTATTGACTGGGACATTGGGGAACCCCCTCGGGATTGTTGCTCGGCAGCTAGGGTATCCACTTCACAAGGTGAGGGATAAGTGCCCTCTTTATAGGGTGGATGGGAAGCCGGTTGACCCTGACATCGACATGAAGGTCGAGACTGCTTTTAATCGTCTCTTGGATAAGGCTAGCAGGCTTAGGCAGTCAATGGGAGAGGTGTCCACAGATGTTTCACTTGGATCTGCCCTGGAAACGTTTAGGCCGGTTTATGGGGATGCTGTAAATGCTGAGGAAATGAACTTGTTCAATTGGCATCTTGCCAATTTGGAATATGCTAATGCAGGTTTGCTCTCAAAGCTTTCCCTTGCATTTTGGGACCAGGATGATCCTTATGATATGGGAGGTGATCACTGTTTTTTGCATGGAGGGAATGGAAGGCTGGTTCAGGCTTTGGCTGAGAATGTACCAATTTTGTATGAGAGAACTGTGCATACTATCAGATATGGCAATGATGGTGTGCAAGTCATGGCAGGTAGCCAGGTTTTTGAGGGTGATATGGCACTTTGTACCGTTCCTCTTGGCGTTTTGAAAAGTGGGTCTATCAAGTTTATTCCTGAGTTGCCTCAGAGAAAGCTTGACGGGATAAAGAGGCTGGGATTTGGGCTGCTAAATAAGGTTGCAATGCTTTTTCCTCATGTGTTTTGGGGCACAGATCTTGACACCTTTGGACACTTAAAAGATGATCCAAGCCGCCGTGGGGAGTTCTTTTTGTTTTATAGCTACGCAACAGTTGCAGGTGGCCCTCTCTTGATTGCATTAGTAGCTGGGGAAGCTGCACACAAGTTTGAGAGTATGCCCCCTACTGATGCAGTGACGCGGGTTCTTCAAATTCTTAAGGGTAACAGCCTTTAATTAAAATAAAATATTCTGCTTTATTTACAAGAGTCTGATAAATTCATTAATGGCCAGTTAATGAGTGCAAAAACTTGCTTTAAAAAAAGAGTGGAAAAAGTGGAATGTGTAATTGATCCTTAATAATTGCGAAAACCAATATCATGGACGTTTAGTGTAGTTGTTGTCAGAATATTTCAGTTATAGATATGTTTTCTACCCAAAATATATGATTTTCCTTACTATGTTGAGCAATCTGACTGTATCATTTGAATCTATGTCGCAACTTAGATTCCTTTTTTTTATTTGTCTTTTTAAATTTATGGACCGTGCTGGTCGTGAGTTTACCTGATTTTCTCTTGTCTGATTTTTTAGGACCATTGAGATGATTACCCAAAATATCACTTATGCACAGAAGAGAATGCATGATTGCATGATTTGACAAAGAAGGTGCATGGGCATTTTTTAGGTGACTAGTAAATGTATTGCTGGACCAAAATAACTGCAGAAGATGTATTACTTGTTAAAAAAAGATACGTAGAAATTATGGCATGCAGTGTGTAAACACTATGTGTAGTATTTGGACTTGACATATTATGTAGTTGATGGACTATATTGGATGTCAGAGGTTACTATATGCATTATGGCCGCATTTAAATAGCATGCTGCCTAAAATGATGGATATCATAGGATGCAAATTGGATAAATTATGGCTCAGATTTGATGTTGACATATTAAGTAGTTTTAGATTCTAATATAACTCAGAGAACTTCTTATTTAGCCTGTAGTCTGTTTTGAAGTGTAAGAAATTTATGACATGGCTTAAAGAGCAAAATTCAGCTACTCATTACTTGCTGACCTATCATTTGTTTAGTATCTTCAGGAAGCACTTGCAAGCTTGTTGTAGGTCACTTGGAATAGATAATGAGTGTATTGAGGTTGAATCTAATCTATGAATATATTCACACCACTAGGTTCCTTTCGCACTATGGTGGTTGATATGATAGTTAATAATGTTGGTTGGTTCATTCTCTTTTATTGTATGGCACTTGCAAGTTCAGCCCCTTTGTTGTTGTAGTTTGTGTCCCTGCGAAATATTATTGCTAATATTGGCATGCTATTTTAGTTTGAGAAGTATCTGCTGCTCTTACCCCCATCCACGTAAGCTAAGAAAGCAAATCATTAACAACGTCCAGCAGCCACCATTTGTAGCTTTTCTTCTGCCTTGATCCTGTTTTTTTTAGTCTTTTGGAGTTTTTAGTTCAAAGACAAAGTCTTGGTATGGGGAGAGCAGTTAGTTTACTATGGCTGGTTTCTTGGGCTGTTCATGCAATGAAGTTGAATTGTTGTGTAGATAATTATCCGTAACTGTTCACTTATTGTTAATATCTGGGAGTGCAGGTATCTATGAACCGCAGGGGATTAAGGTACCAGATCCTATCCAAACTGTCTGCACCAGGTGGGGTGGTGATCCTTTTAGCCTTGGTTCATACTCTAATGTGGCGGTAGGTGCCTCCGGAGATGACTATGATATTTTAGCTGAAAGTGTGGGAGATGGAAGGCTCTTCTTTGCTGGGGAGGCAACTACCAGAAGGTATCCTGCAACTATGCATGGGGCCTTTCTGACTGGGCTGAGAGAAGCTGCTAATATGGTTCATCATGCTAATGCTCGTGCTTCAAAGAAAAAGGTTGACCAGACTCCATCGAAGAATGCCCATTCCTGTGCTTCCATTCTAGCTGACTTATTCAGGGAACCTGATTTGGAATTTGGGAGCTTTGCTGTCATTTATGAGAAGAACTCTGACCCCAGTGCTGGTGCAATTTTGAGAGTGACTTTTAGTGAGCCTCGTAAAAAAGCTCATGATGGTCTGAAGTCAGACCAGCATACCAATAAACTACTATTTCAACAGCTTCAGTCACATTTTAATCAGCAACAACAACTTCACATTTACACCTTGTTGTCAAAGCAACAGGCTGTTGAGCTGAGAGAAGTGAGAGGAGGTGATGAGATGAGGTTTTATCATCTTTCTGAAAAGCTTGGGATAAAATTGGTAGGGAGGAAAGGTTTAGGACCTGCTGCTGATTCTGTGATTGCTTCCATTAAAGCTGAAAGGGGCAAGCGCAAACCTGCTTCAGTTTCTTTGGCTACTAAATCAGGTGAGGAATTGGACCGTTATCAAAAGATTAGTGATTTTTGTATAAAAATCTGGTGGTGAAACCTATTTTGATTGTTGGAAGGTACATTGCTAAATAAAAGAGGTGCTCCGAAGCAAAAAGTTGTCAGGTACAACACTTAATCCTAGCATAAGTTCCAATTGCTTTTTTGTTGCTAGATATAGCTAAATCTGTCTAGTAATTCCAATCTTTCTGTTCAAAATACCTCAGAAAAGCTAAAATAGTGGGCAAAAGTGGAGGTCTGGGAGCTCTTCCTGGTTTGAATGCTGAAAGCAGTAAGGTGACACATGATGTTAAGAGCACAAATCAAGCCACTCCTGGCCCATCTGAGACAGGTAGACATAGACCTTTGCGAGCAAAACAATCTGTGGCTCGAAAATAGATTTTCTATTTGTCCATTTAACATATTTTTCAATTATTTCATTCGGCACATTCACCATTTGACTAAACCTCATTCCTACCTCGGAAAATAAGTGGGTTAAACTTCTGGCATATGTATGCAACAAGAATTGTTTAGTACTATTCTGTTTTCAGCTCCTGATTTCAGCTATTTACCGAATTGATGGGTGCACTATACATGAAGTTTATTAGCACTTGTCTATTTCTGTATCAGCTTGTCGATTCACCAACCTTTGTTTTCATGAAATGCTGAGATTGAAAAGATATATGTCTTTACTTTGGTTGTTATACATTGACGATTTCTCCATTCCATTCCTCTTTGGTTGTTGGGAATGGGATAAACAGAATGCTATGAGATTGGAATTGGCAATATGGAATCGTGTGTGCGCACTTGAGAGAGAGAGAGAGAGAGAGAGAGAGAAGAAAGTGAGGTTAGATAATGACTGTGCGCCCATTACGGAGAAATGTCATTTTCCTTTCTAGTATTTATCAATTCCACTTGGTAATTCCTCTCATAATCCCACCATTCAGGTATTATCTTCTTTCCTCTTCATTTTCTGTCACTAAATGTCAGGGGAGTGATAATAAAGTCCTTAATCCCGTTCCAATGGTTTTTCTCTCGGTAACCAAACAAGGGAGTAGGGTTTTCGTCTATCTTAAACCCTCATCGACCTAATGTTTTGGTCGTACCTAGAAGAACAATATCCCATTTCTGTCGAGAACCTTAAAGCGAACTTGCCTGATGCATTTTGCTCATCTTTGTGAGGTCGAATAAGGGGAAGTGTCTCTTATAGTCATTTTTATTGGCAAAGCAACATGATTCATTTGGCCAAGAGTTGTGTCTATAATATGCGTTGTGTGATTTCTTTCCTAGTAGAGAAAAGTCACGATGTTGATGAAGGGCAATCTTGCTAAGACATTCAAAAAAGCGATACGGAACTAAAAAAGGAAAAGATCAAATTATTGAACTAGTGGAATTAAGAAAACTAAAAGTATAGTGAACTAATTGAGTAAAAAAAATACATTGCCAAGTACTCTAATACTAAGTTACAACAAAATCATTGGAATGAACACATTTGAGTTGACATAAGACGATAAAGGAATGAAAGACAACGTGAATCAAGAATGAAGGTTGAGTTGTGTTCAAGTCCCCAACTAGAATGTGACTCTTGTGAGATTTTGGTGGGACCACTGCTAACTGTTCTAAAAACTTAAGCTATTAGATGAAGGCGTGGTTTAATAATTAATTACTCTAACACTCCCCCTCACGTTTAGGCTGGTCTTTTGCCTAGTACTAATCGTGGACATATATAATTGAGAGGCAAATGGGGCTTGGATAGATTTGAACTCAGGACAACAACTTTGATACCATGTGAGATTTTGGTGGGATTACTGCCAACTGTTCTAAAAGCTTAAGCTATTAGATAAAGGCGTGGTTTAATATTTAATTACTCTAACAACTCTCAACTTTCCTTTATGGAAGTTTCAAGGGTAAATTAGTCTTTTTATGATAAATCTAGGAAACAGCGATGCATAGAATTGGATGTCATCTCTCACTCCACAATTTTGCCGATTGCTCTTTGTAGCTTTTTTGTCAGAATAGTGGGGCTCTTCTACCTAGTCAATATTCATTACCAGTTGGTTCATGGTCTTGTGGGATGATTAGATTAAAGGATTTTAGCTGTGTAGTTTGTCTTGGTGTAACACATTTTGGTTATAGATTGAGGAACAATTATTGTCAAGAAGGCATATATATGGCATTTCAAGAATCGGTTAGAAAAGGAAATAGTAACTTATAGCCGGGACTCGGGGGACTTGTTCAAGACTTACTCCAATAATTAATTAACAGAAAATAAGATATTTTGTTTCGTCTCATTGAATTAGAGATAGGAAAAGAGAGATTTCATTGCTCTTGTATCACTCATATTGCATAATAGCATATCTTTCCGTGGCATTAGTACTTAAAAGTAGGAAAGAAATTATTATTACGTGTTATAGATAAATTTCTTTGAGCAACTACATGTTATAGATTCGTAGGTTTAGTTAATGCTCTAGGAGTCAATTATCATTCTACATACTATAGATGTCGGGATTTGTCGTTTTGTTGCACTAGCTCCCTTCTCTTTATTATTTCTTTTTTTTCTCTTTTAGTGGGAATGGATGTGTGACTGATACAACTAAGTAGCCACTGTTTTAAAACTTAATGTCTCGCAATCAGCAGCTCTTTTTTTGGCCCAGAGATGGGCTAGCAGCTAAGCTGGTTGAATTGTGGGTTCAAGTTTTGGTAAAATATCATTAATGTTTTAGCGATTGCAACGCTTGTCTTGCTAATGAAAGGAGTGCCTAGCACCCGTCAAAACCCTTTTTGTTGCAAATAACGCCTAGACATATACTTTCATATTAGTAATTGCAGGCTTCTGCCTGGGAGCAATAAATATTTTATTGGCTTGATAACTCTGGAAAAAATCTAATTGCCTCAGTTTGACCAGTTAAACCGGGTCAATACCATTTCAAAATGCTTCTGCCCATACACGGTCAATGGTGTAGTGGGATATGACTTTGGATCGGTTCATGGTTCGACAGGTTGAATTGACTGTTCATTATGGGTTTGAAAACAATGAATACAAGAGGGTTGTTTCATTGTAGCCGAAGATTCATTGTATATAGCATACTTGTAAATATTTTATATTATTGTAACTGAATATCTGAAGAATATCATTCTTTGTCCTTTGTAGGGCAAGTTCATGATGACATAACGAAGCGGTTAGAAGAAAGTGTACACCTCGCAGACAGGTGAATGGTGAGATCGCACATTTATATGTTCACATTTAGATGGTTTTGGAACTTCGCTTTCATTATTCATTTTGGTAATGATAGTCACTAACAATTTTCACTTATGGCCATTCGATGTTGTTCCAGATTTCATTATTTAACAATCCAAATGCTTCAGGAATTAAAAGTCTGATTTACTTTCCCTAGAAAGTCCCATAGCTGTGTGGGCTCTTTCATAAATATTGTTATTTCAATGATAAGTTTTTTCTCGTAAAATAGCTGATGAACAGAGTTTATGGAGTGAATTGTCGGATTTATGGAGACTCTCCTTTATTAGTCATAATTAATTGCGATTTCTATCTAGGATTTTTCTTTCTCCACTTTCTCGGCAATCTGATGGAGTTTCTTATTTGCTTAGTTATCCTCGGCCGCACTATTTTAATTGCTGTTTTTGCAATAGTTACTCTTGCTCTTAATCGAGCATTAGCACACGGTCCAAAATGCCGAACCAAACGGGTCCTTTGTGTAAATTTGAGTGGGTGGCTCTTCCTTGCCTGCATGATGTAATATGAATATTGCAACTTACCGAGAATTAGTCGGCTTCTGAGTGACAGTCATTGATTGTTGGCTTAGAACTGAACTTGGAAATCCTGGCTTAGCTTGGCTTTTCTTTGTTAAACTGCTATCTTTCTTCTTCTCTACCACATTTTTTTCCTGTCAAGAGGTCAAAGGCACCGTTTAGTCAGAAAGTATTTAAAGATAATTGCGTCTACTGAACCATTTGAATAGTGTAAATTCTCGAGACACAAATCAAATATAGTGGAGCCCTTACCTCTCTTCTCCCTTTCTGTGAAAGGAAATGCAAAAGAAACTTACTTACTTTGAATTGCAGTTCAGACTATGATCTTCCCCAGCATAAGGGCTAACCTGCAGCTTCCTGTCAAGAAGATAACTTACATTGATGACCAGTTAGTTTGTGATGTTTTGGGCAGGTATTTACATCTTTCTATATTGAGAACAGATAAATTTGGTGAATTTTTATTCCATCTTATGGCCTCCTTGATTTGGTCTTGAACTTAGTAGCTGTTCTTCTGCATGATCTTCCACTCGACCTTCAACTGTGCTTACGCCAATATAGTCAAAAATCGATTATGTTGGTTGTTTTAGGAACCAGCCTCTCGACAGTTTATTTCATTGCCTGCATATTGTCGGTCTTTTCATTTAAGACATATAAGGAACTGAGTGCCAAAAGGAGAAAGCACCTAGACAATGTCTTAGCCACTCTGCAAATGTGGATACATCGTCAAGTTAATGGGCCTGTCTGGAATTTATATGGAAAACATAGAGAAAACCTGGATGGCAAATGCATTTGTACAGTGTCGGGATTTCATTTGGTTCTACTCAGTAGGATCAACTAGTTTTAGTATTAATAAATTTAGCATTTTCAGTCTAGTCAGGTTCATTTAAATACTAATTTTGTTCGTCACAAATTCAAAAGTTGACTCTCTCTGGGGAAAAGTTTGTGGCCGGATAATTTGACAGATTCCGACTAGCCTATTTGTCTTGTCTTCTTTCTTATTGCAAGATTGGATCCTCATTTCCTCAAAATATCTCTGCAGTTTGTGCTTTGCATCTATATGGCCTTGCTTGTAATGCTGGTGTCCCTGAGCTGTGTAATGTTGGTTATCTTCGATTAATCATCATGGTCACCAACATTTACATGGCTAATGAAAGCTCCAAATGGATTGTGGCTAGGCTTTGTGAACTAGCAGATGAAAAAGTGTTAAAAAACTCATTCTGAAGCAAGAGCTGGTGAACCAGTTTCCTCCTCTCATGCTAAGAAACTGTCTTCATGAAGGCCTGTATTTCGTTGTCGTACTGGCAATATCCAAATGTGGCATCTCTTATTGCTGCTGATCGTACTGACTGCTGCCAATCATGCGATGGAATGAGATTACCCTTTACTACCTCAAGAAAGCAGGACTTAGATTTTTTTTTTTTTGGTGAGACCGTCACAATCGTGCTATTTTTTGGAAGAAGTTTAAGGCGAGTGATCAAAGAACTTTTGATGCTTCCAAAGTGTTTATTGGTGAAATTCAGCTATACAACCCGAGGTTCAAAGATTCCTCTAGGTGTAATAGAAAGGAGACTCCCTTTTCTCTTGTGAAATTCCAGATACAAATGTAAATACATCAGGTACTTATTCAATCTAGGCAGATGCCAGTTTGGAAATTGTTATGGAATTCGCATGGGTTTTTTTGTGGAATTCTGCATGAGACCTTCTGTTGACTTTGAAATGTGATTCCAAGTTAAACCAAAGGGAAATGTTCTTGGGTTTTATTAGGTGCTGAGTTGTACCTTTCTTGGGGGGTCGCGTGTGCTTTGCTCTTGGTGAAGTGCTGTTTGTACCTTTTTTTTTTTTTGGTCGGAAAGTGCTGCTTGTACATGAAGCAGAATCTACACAAATAGACCGGTGAAAGGAGGCCCCCAGTAACCGACTCGAGGAGACAGCAAGCGCCGGTAACTTTCCATCCCTCAGCCAGCTGAAGCTGGAGGGCGAGGCAGAACAATTTCCTGGAGTCAAAATGAAAATTAGAAGGCAAACCTCGCCCGTTTAATTGGGTCCCGGAGGTGCAAGGTTTTCTTTCGGTCGCACTTTGAACTTACGATTTTTCACTTTTCAAGATATGCTTAACAATCAGAATACAGATCATCGTAAAGATCTAGAGAGATGAAAATGTTGTGATAGATCCCGCCCATGTAAGCCAAATAAAGCGGCGCAGTTGGTGTGTGATTTTGTCAGTCTGCATAGACACCACAGACTAGTACTGAAGTATTCTTATAGCCTATTTCTGCCACAAACGAAGAAAGGTTCAAGAAAGGCCTGTCATAGGCATCATTGGGGAGTTGCAGCACCAAGTTTGTATTTTGTTACACTGAAACGGCATTTTTATCCTGCCACGGTTGCATCTTGAATTTTATGTTAATCTCCCAGGATGAGGAGGTCTCCCTCTCAACACCGGTTTTTTACTGCGTCATTGGAAAATTTTCAACTAATTGTCTCAAAGATTCACCTCATAACTCCTATTGAATAAAACCGGCATAAGTACACGGACATTTATTCCACAACAAGATACAGATACATCACCTCACTCATTTAAAAAAGTTTCTCACAAAGGAGAAACTGTTATAAGCAAGCCAGCAATATACAACTACTTCACAAGAAGATAAAAGAAAAAGCTCAGTTTTGGGAGACTCCTGATGCAGTTCCACATCTAGGAATCGATAAGACGTAATGTTAGGACCCAAGAAACTAGAACATATGCAGAATACATGCAGGACTGTCACTGCTGATAAGTTGCTAGGCTGACGCAAGTACTTTCTGCATTTCTCTGAAGCTGCCTTCCAAAAGCAATCTTCCTCTCCGTAGGAGAGCCTTGAATCATCTGTAACTTTGGCTGCGCTCTCTCTGAAAAGACCACAGTGATGAATATTTTTTCGTAGTAAGCAATCAGTCAATAGTGATCATCATCTGGACAGATATTTACATCCCAATTGATAAAAGGTACAAGGGTGGTTATTTTAAACAGCGGCAGATCAAGCTAAGCTGGTTCCACATTAGTCGCTCCATTGCAATTATTACGGTGACCAGTCTCTCCCAGCCACTCCTCCAATTTTGCTTCTCTATTAGCTTTAAAACTCTCAAAGTCTTCTGACACCGGCAATAAATGATCGCTTGGCAAGGGGAGAGTAGTGTGGCTTTCTCCTCCTTCCTCTTCTTGCAGTTCTTCAGAAACCTCACTTGATAATGGCAGTTCATCAGACTCAACCACCGGCAGAGTTGAGCTTGAGCTAGTTTCTGCAACTGATGATGGTTCATCAGTATAAATCAAATGTTTCTCACCCTGCGTCTGCACAGGATCTTGGGAATCAAGGTTAGACCACTTAAAATTGCTTGCCCTTTGTTTCGCTGACTTTAGAACATTGGAAAAGTAATTTCCACTCCTTTCACCAACTTGAGGGTCAAAAAAGGTAGATCGTCCCCAAGTGGTTGGCCCTGACGAGCCAATTCTTCGCATTTCAAAACCCGAGGATTGGTTGTGTATCAATCCTCTTTTAGGCTGTTTTGCTGACATAATTGCTAGAGATTTGTTGATATCACCAATCATGTCATCAACAATGGGGAACCCACAATCCTTCATTGACCTCATCATTGTAATAGAATCTTCTAAGTCCTCAGTATGCAGATTGGTTGCTTGTGATTTTCCTGCAACATTATTCTTGAGACTAATAACATTGGGCACTGAATTTTGAGTGTGCTGCAGAATATAAAATAGCCCCACTGAAGGTTCATTCGCCACATACTTGATCATCTCTGCCAAGCTTTCCGTTATCTCCACAAAGCCATCAACAGTGGAGAATCCATGCATCTTGTTGAAGGTGAATGACAAATCATCACTAGTCTGGTCAATGACTTACACAGGGAAAAACTTTCAAGAAAAAAGTAAAGAAATGACTCGAGAAATGGTAAAACTGCCAGTTGCAGACGAGCAAGCATTTACTCTCATAGAATAATTATCATGAACTTTTACAACCAAAAAAAAGAATATCAGTTCTTCGGGGAATTAGACCTAATCTTCATTTTAAGGCAACTGGGACCCGTGTTAGATCTGAATCCCAATCCCAAATTGATAAGTCAGTGCTTTTTTCAGATTTAAGTTGTTCAGGGTCCTTCAGATCCTATTTGCCAATTGGATTGCAACTTTAAAATCCATGTCGATTCACCATTTGCACTTGGAAAACCTGGAACCCCATTGCAATGAAATTGTTACTTTAACAGGATATTGTCAGCCAAAATTTCAAAGGCCATACATTTAGAACTAATGGATCAACAGCGTATAGAGAAGGATGCCTTCTAAGGATATAGTGCCTAATCCCCAGCATCTACAGTTCAAGTTCAGCCAAAAAAGAAAAGATGTAATTCAGGACCTAAAAATGTATGTCCTCCAGTTTCATCCGCCAATTGGTCAAAGGTCACAACTACCAAGTAACATCAGTGTCACCAACTAGGAACATGGTCTGGCAACATATGTACACTTGAGAACCAAAATAATGACTAGAGGGCCAAGCTGTGGAGGAAAACCTAGAATGGTTATGAGATGGCAAGACGTTCTGGTTGGATATAGTGATTCTCTACTTAGCAAATTTCATTATTTTTTCCTTCCCATTGAGATTATTGTGACAATCGCACAAAGATAGTGCGTTAAGTTCGTCATAGCAGCTAGCACGATCATGACCTTCCAGTCAGCCTTGTGAAATTTCTAATAGTAGCTGAATGACTTCTTTTTACAGTTCGTAAAAGCCATGAGTACATCTAGCACCAAGAACGATATTCTGCTTGCAACTTTTTTAACAATATATACTGTTGCCCTCCAAGCAGAAAAAAGGATGTATCTAAGTGGACACCGTATAGAGTCCCAGCCCCTTAATCTACAACAGGGGAATGACCTGCCCCTATCTTATGTGGAGCAGAACCAGGCTTTCTCTACATTCCACTGAAACATGCAGGTGCACTCGTTGCTTTTAGGAACAAAAGATGAAGCTGGTATAGGCAAAAAGCAGAAGCCACAACAGGGGCAGAATACCGTATGAGGTAAGGAGGGACGTTAACGAGGACGTGGCAGAGATTCAATTGCTAAAACCCACCCTTTTCTGCATCAACTGGAACTACTTCAAATGTGCACTGTGAACAGCCAAATGGACAGTTCCTATCTCAAAGCAGACCTCACAAACATTGGGCAGAGTCCAGCTCCTGGGATCTAGTAAACAGAAACAAACCACAGGGCAGGAACGAGAGTGACGATGGCAACACTACTCAAGATTCTCTTCAATTCCTCCACCTTCCACAAATGTCTCCAACACCGTAACTAAATATGCTGCTCTAAATGAAGTCCAGGATCGAAGCCATCAAAATTCGATAATATAGATGTTTGCTGTGGACTACTCTACGCACCTCCCTCTTCCTCTATCCGGCTGTCAAGCAGAACCTTACACAGGTGGGATGCTTATGCCTGTGCTGTTCTATTAAATGACAAGCGACAGTGACTGTTTTGTGGCCATTCGCAATTCGCAACTTATTCTCGCAACCCCAGTAACCATTCACCACTGTGCCCGCACACGTTAGACCTTCGCAATCCCAGGTGTGCCCATTCATATAATAGATGATTATGTTTAGCCATGTAAACTCTAAACGGTCTAACAGCATTTACACACGACACGAATAATCATCAAACGATCAGAGAATTGAATCAACAGCCCCCATCAATCACAAATCTCGAAAGATTGAGCTCCTAAAGAACTACTTCAATCACGGAAGACACATCACGCCGCACAGTACTATACTCTAACTTCGTTTTTCTGAAAAGCCCACAAGCTCCAAACTCGAAAGCACAGTCAATCGGAGAAGACAGGACACGCCGAGCGAGGACCAATTTCCCGAGATGAAACAAGAAAGAATTTGGGATCTCCGTCCTTACCTCAAAGAAGCAGCCTTTCGAGCACTCCCGATCGATTCGCCGCCGGGCCGCCGATCGAGAGAACGGTAGCAAGAACGGGCCCTTTCAAGATCTCCGGCGCCTCGCGAGAAATCAGAACGAACACTCGCGACGACGACGACGAACATAACATCCAAGAACAAGGACCATCGCTGGCGCAGCAATGCTGCGTCTTTCCTTCGGTTTCACCCTTTTCCTCAACCGACGACAGGTTCCTCCGAGAAGATAACAAAAAACAAACACAGTGTGACGAGGACAGCTGAGGAGCCACGGGGACCTGTCTAAAGCGGATCGACCATACGGGCCGGTGCCGAAAGCCCATCGACCGAGGCCCATCATAATTGGGCTCGGCCCACCGAAGCTAGAGCCCAGCCCGAGCGACGCCGCCGATGTATATCGAGCCGGCGGCGAAGGCGCTGGAGCAGAAAGCGTGGGGACTGGGGAGTGCGAAGCAGGAGCGACGATGGGGAAGCCCAAGAGCAAGCGCAGGCGGAACGAGTCCGACTCCGACGAAGACGAAGCCTTCTACTACCGGTACGCCTCAGCTCCTCCTCCGCCTCCTCAGCCGTCAACATCCAGCCTCACCGCCGCTCACGGCCGAGGGAACCAAAATTCCACAAACGGCGGCGGCGGCGGCGGCGGCTCGGGCGGCCTCGTCCCCTCCAAGTCGACCCTCTACGTCTCCAACCTCGATTTCTCCCTCACCAACTCCGACCTCCACACCCTCTTCTCCACCTTCGGCAAGATCGCCCGCGTCACCGTGCTCAAGGACCGCGCCACCCGCCGCAGCCGCGGCGTCGCCTTCGTCCAGTTCGTCGCGCAGCCCGACGCCCAGCGGGCGGCGGCCGAGATGCACGGAAAGATCCTCAACGGCCGCAAGGTCGCCGCGTCGATCGCGGTCGACAACGGCCGGGCGACGGAGTTCATCAGGAAGAGGGTTTACAAGGACAAGAGCAGGTGCTACGAGTGCGGAGGGGACGGGCACCTGTCGTACGAGTGCCCGAAGAATGTCCTGGGGCCGAGAGAGAGGCCCGCCCCGAAGAAGGGGAGGAGAGGCGGCGGGGGAAGGGAGGAGTGGACCGCCGGCGGCGGCGGCGGCCACGGCGGCGGTGAAGATGATGAGGGGGAGGCATTCGAGGAGGAGAATTGGGCCTCGGTGGTGGACGACGGCGCGGACGAGAGATTGCTGACGAGAGAGAGAGAGGAGAGAGAAAGAGTGAAGGAGAGGAGGGAGAAAAAGGTGAGCTATTTCAGTGACGAGAGTGATGAGGAGGATGATTGAATTTGAAGAGAGTGAGGCCTTGGCTTTTGATTGGATTTCGCAGAGAAGTAAGACCTTCTTCTTGGAGGTGCTTCCTTAATCCTTCTATCTTGAAGGTATGTCTTTGTGCTTTTTTTAATCTGCTAAGTAGTAGAAGCATCTGGTTTTTCGAATTGAACTATGGGGTTGAAGTCCTCTGTTTCCGCGGTTTTCTTGGTATAGTCAGTCGGGCTCAGGACAACGTCTTGGGTATTTGGTAGGATGATGTTGGAGCTAGAGATAGTATATGCTTGGTGCATTGAGATGAAGGAATTACTGATGATAAAGCGGTGTGAGGTAGCTTACGCCTTGCGGATTGAAATTGCGGTTATGTTTGCTAATGACTAGGCGATTCCCATGCCGCATGCACTGCGGATGGTTGCATTTCAAACTCGAGAAAGATAACATAGTCCATAGTAAAACCGATCTACTTGGTGCTCTGCCCCATGCATACTGTAGTTCGTGTTAGGTTTTCTCTTATCTTGCTCTTATGGTGGGAGTGTGATCTAAAGGCGAGGGGGCTGTAGTCTTTGGCACTTGACAAGTCACTATTGAAGATGAGAACCTTCCTTTTTAACATTCAAGTCAGTGGATATCGTGAAGGTTTTAGTTATTCAAGACAATGGATGAATATCCGGCAATCCCAACGCATTTCGTCGGCTGCCAATGTTGGTATGGTAGGTTTTGGCCAAAAAGAAATGTAGTTATGAGAGTTCGGCCTGGAGAAGGAAGTACCATATGATAGTGTGAAAATCGCAGCAGCTTGTAGAGGAGCTGTGCAAGTTCTCGTTCACCTGGCTTTCTCTCTCAACTCCTTTGTGTGGCTTTCCTGGATTATTATCTATAATTCTGTCTCACAAGCATACATACAGCACTGCAAGGATCCATCTTGTTGTTTGCGATTCTTTCCGAGTTGTATAATAAGATAAGCTCATATGTAGTATGGTCCGAGTCCATTGCTAACAGCCCATATTCATCATCACAGTAACCATCTTCTCCTCCATGCATTCTTGCACACAGACTTACGGTTATGCATGGTTAGGCTTCTTCTTAAATCTTGCTTCCTTTTATTTTCAGGGGTATTGCCTGAAAATAGTCTGGTAAAACATTCTTGGATTTTGGATGATGCGGCCAGGTGGAAAAAGGGGGATTTGCTAGAGAATGGATGCTTGTGCAGAACATTTGGGAGATGAAATTAGTTGTGTTCTTTTTAAGTGGAAAAAGGGGAAAGCCCAGTTCCTTTTCATTTGTATGCTATCTTTTGTGGTTTTTCATCGTTAACTTTAGCGCACAGATGACTATATAGAATTAGAAGAAATTTTTTGTTGAGTTGTTGTCAACCATCTGAATTCAGACACATTGTGATTACAGAGCAATCTGCCAGATAATGTGAGGCAAGAAAAGTGTTGAAATCTTCAAAGTCAAAAGCACTTGAGACAGACTGCATTTCTGCTGTCCATCCTCTTGAAAAGCAATTCCTGCTGAATTCCTGCTGTCCATCCTCTTGAAACCCTATCTTCTAAACGAAAGCTCGTTGCCCGCGATAAAGGGCTTTCTTGATGCCGAAGGCTGGTATTCTTCAAACAAAGAACCATGTTATCATTTAGGCTGAGTGATTATGTATTGATATCACAGCTCGGTGGGGTAAGTTTTGAACCATGGAGTGGATGCAGAAAGCAGGTAACAGTACTCTATGTCAAGGAATTTGAATGGGAATGAAATAGTAATCTGTTATTGTGATAATATCTTTGCCAGAGCCAAATAAAAAGGGTGTCCGTCTATGCGCTAACGACGGTCACTATCCTTCAAAGTGATTCTTACATGCTTTAGGGCGCGTGTTACTGCTTTCCAGTCTGCAAAGGAATCAAATGTACCTCCATTAAATTGAGGGACAAACTCAAAATCAAAGATTGTCGTAAGACAATGAAATGATACATCAACTTACAAGCATTTCATGATCTCCAATTATTTCTTCTATCAACTCCTGTACTGGTTTATCAGCGCTGTTGGGAACGAGAGCCGCGAACACAGCTGGTTCCAATCCTGCGAGGACCAAATCACAGTGCAGCATATGGCAATATGAAATATCATGAATGAGGATAAACAAAATGTGTAGATTCCTATACTCGCGTGACCAAATTTAAGCTAACTGGCTCGGTCTCTGAAAGACAGTTTCCTAGCTGATCTAGGATGAGTGGAGAGTCTCAGACAAAAAGTACGAGTATTTCCAGCGCAAATGGTTTTTTTAACTAAGTGGATAAACAGCCTCCAGACGAAGAAGAATGAAGCTATACCCGTTTCAGGAAAGGCATCGATGAACATCATCATCTCCTCTCCGCTGAGACCCGACAAGAAGCAGATACGTGGCACATTCTTTGCAATCTGAAAAATTGTGATGATGCATCAGTGTAAATAACAGAAGGTGGAACAGTAAGTTACTACTTGCTTGTGATTCTACAGCCAAGCCTACTGAGGGTTGCTGATAGAAGTTGGCAATTTGAAACCTTTGGACTCATTGAGCGATACAAGAGGACTACACAGTTCAATTCTTTTAGAACCTTTTGCAAGGAATGACAGTAGTTTGGCGCTGTTCTGAGAAGCTGTTAAATGACAGTATGAGGAAACTCCAATATTCATCACCACATCATCAAACAAAATAGTGGATAGTTTCTTAGCAATTATTTCTTTCTCCAAAGGCACCGGACGTGCAATTTGATGCATTAATTTTAATGAAGAAAGAGAAAGGTGGCAATGAAGGAAAATGGTTCGACCCATATAGAATGTCATGAAACTAATCAAAAGAACCCGTAATATGGACGGAACTCTTTATATTAACCTTGATTGCCTTCAAATCAGGCTGTCTTGTATGCACCGCTTCCCACAGTGAACGATTAACCATACTCTCAGTGCAGTACACAATCTGCAAGACCAAGGGCAGGGATCGATCAGTTAAGGCACATAAAACCTGCTGGCATGATCCTGCTTTGCTGGCAGATGTGAAATTATGTTCTTTCAACAAGCTCTCTCTTCAAATAAGGAAAAGATCATAGATAAAACAGATTGCTTTTGGTGAAATATTGGTTAAAAGCAAAGAAAATAGACTCTTAAAGTATGAAATCATCCAACATTAGCAAATATTTGTGAAAACATTGTCCCAGCATAGGTGAAATTCCAAGCCTACACTCCCGACACACCTTCTGTCTACGTATTTTTACAGCAGTGTCGCAAACAATGTACCTTAATTTTACATGGCAAATATACATGAACAAAAGGTAGGGAATAAATGTTTACTCCGAAAAGTCGCAAACTGTCACTACTCACCATTTCAATTACTATGAATTTGGGACAAGAAGAAGAATGGTCAAATTAGCACGCTGAACTAAGATGGTTATTTTTCAATTATTCAGGGCACCACGAGCAAAGAAATTGCCACCCTGGAGCTATCCTGAAACCATACTTGATAAAGAACAGTGGATCACGATACCCGTAGAAATTCGCCATCCATCTCTTTCAGAAGTTGTTGGATCTGTAATTTGCAGAACAACAAAAGAAAAGTTACTTTAATAATAGGCAAATTCCCTCATACCGTCTGAAGGAATTCGCACGCACAGAACACGGACTAACCATAGTAGATGTATATTAAAACCGAAGGACTTCAAAAAAAGAGTTACAACCTCCTCTACTTAAGAATAGGGGCCAACTCGACAAAGAGAGTCATTAACACAATCCATACCTTTCCCGTCTCCTCTGCATCAAAGCCAACTAGCAACAAAACCTGCAAAATTCAAACTTCTTGAAACATCAAGGTAGTCTCATTGCTGGAGATGAACATAAAACAAAAAGTAGACGACTTCATCAAGTTGCAAAGTAAGAACTCAGTATCATTCAGTAATTCCGTGCATTCAATCATAGAATTTACGGTTTTGCTGTATGAATTGCTGCTAAGATAGTTAGGTGCTAAGGAATTATGCACAGCAAATTCATGGTGGCTCGTGTAATGCTACCTATAAATCAGGAATGCTGCATAAGAATGTGTGGTGAAAAAAAACTCGCTGTGGTGCAGAAAACTAACCAGAACTTACAGGGGGGCCATATCTAGGATCTTCAGCATTCAATGGAACGAATTTTGAATCTTCGACCAACTCACTTGGAACTCCTGTAAAACAAAGCAAGTCAATGTGAAGAGGCAATGCTTTTATTAGAGACTGAGAAAGCACAGAATTTGTCATCAGGAATGGTTTTTTCATGGATCTTATCCCAGCAGTAGCAGGTGATGCCGTACAACGCAACATACTAGGAAAGAGCAAGTAGATTGAAATATTCAAAATCCACTGCTTCTGCCTCCATTTCAAACAATGGGCCCAACTTCTCTCTCTACTCATATACCGTCGTAGAGTCCCCATGTGTTCTCTGGCCCGAGCTTTAATTATTATTCTTTTTCCAAATATCCCAACCCAAGTTTATAAGGCACAAAAGAACTAGGATTGACGCTCTTTCTGTTTCATTTTATGAAGAGCTAGTGACCCTTCTTTTTCACGTATTTCTTTGATGACCAAGAAAAGTTTATCGAAAAAAAAATCCATTGACTAAACCATCATCTTTTGCTCACTCAGTATAGGTGGCACAATGGCTGATCACAGCTCTTGTCTTTAAGTAAGAGATCGGAGGTTTGAGTCTTGTTGTGCGTTCTGTTCCCTTGAATAGGTGAGACAATGGCTGGTTATAATGGTTATGCAAGGACCACGATCATGCATTCCATGTCATCAAAGATTCAATGCTTAAGCTTAGCCACTTTCTCCTCAACATAAAAATTGGCACAATGCTGTGATTCAAGAGACAAAAAACGATTGCACCATACGCCTGACTAGTGTTTTCACTTTTCACTGAGCACTTGCCGTTTGGTTCAAACTGAGAACCAGCTGAAAACGAGTGCCCAATCTAACGCTCGAAACACTCGCAACAAATTCATGCGCGTGTGTATATACAAATGCAATCCATTTCGACCAATGATTACAAACAGAGCAATCAAACACCGCGGCTACGAATGGCGGCGGCGACAACACGCCTCGGGTTTTTCTAGCAAATCACAGCACGAACATTGTAAGAGCACAGCAAAACATAGAAAGGACAATGACCCACCACGGCAAATCTCTCTAAGAGAAACAAAAGAATCGAGTTCTACCCTGATCAGGATAAAATTCAAGAGAACACAGCGACACAGACAACAATTACCGAGGAAGAAAACGAACGAATAAGCAAAAGAGGTTTAGAGATTCCACACTTCGAACGCCGACCAACTTCCATCTCGCGCGGCAAGAGACCATTCTGGATAAAGAAACGAACCTTCAGCAGACGCTCTCGGGACACCATTCCGGAGCTTCACAACATGAAGCTTCCTCGAAGAAGCAAGCGTGGCGGGGAGCTGGGGATGGAGCGAAGAAGATGGAGGCGGCGGAAGCGAACAAAGCGAAGGAGGCGAGTTGCCGGAGAGGAGGGGAGGGTTTAGAGAGAGAGCGAGAGCAGACGCCATGGCCACTCACTTCCTTTTCCTTCGCCGTCTCCCTCTTCTTTTATCTTCTTCCGATTTGGTTAAACGAGGGCCGCGGCCGGCGACGAGCGCCGGGGAGCTACCGACTTTGTTACTATTCACGCTCGGTCACCGGAATGTTAAATTTAACTCTTTCTAGGATATATTGAAATTAGGCAACACGGCAGCACGGCACGAAAGCGAAATTTAGGAAAAACTATACAAATAATCTTTGAACTTTAGTTTAACAACTTTAGCTTAACGTCCATGTAATCATTGAGCTTCTAATTTGTTAAATATTCTCTCTGAACTTTAACTTAATATGTGATATGGTTCCTAAACTTTTAATTTGCCCAATTTAATCTTGAGACTTTTGGTGCATGTTTAACTTAGTCCCGGGATCACATTGGATTATAATTCAGGAATCATATTGTATAAATTAAAAGTTAAGAGACCGCATTTTATATTGAGCCTAACTTCATGGATGATTTGTATTATTTTTCCTAAAATTTATATGGCAGATAATAATTATTACACCCCCAATTCTCCATTTTTAGAAGATAATATAAAGTAATTTTTTAGTGAAACTTTGATTTTTGGGTAATAGTTTCCAAGCCCAACTACTTAATCACTGTGGGACAATGCCTATGGTGATCAACCATAGTACTTTCAATTCTGCTTTCACCTGGCACTTTGCTGTCTGGTCTACTCCCCCTGCTTCTTTTTCTTCTAAGAGCTCCTTTTCCTCACAGACCAGGGGATGAATCTCTCTCTATCTAAAAGCAGTTATGTAAAGCAATTGCTGCTGCTTCCTTTGCCACCGGCCTTAAGTTAATAGAGAGGTTAAATTCGATCTTTCCAGCTTAACCAAACTCCTTTAGCTCCGAACCAAAGCTAGTTTGTTCTATATCGTACCCTCATCGACACCTCGTTACGCCGATTCAATAGAAGCTGGATCGTGGACAAGAGTTGAAAGACGTGCATGTTCAGAGTCACCCGGTTCTGTCGCACTCTATTCTATTTTTTTCTACTCCTCTCAGGTGACTAGCTTTCCTTCCGAGCATAAGAAGTCGGTTCTTCCTGCTGGCACATTTGATTTGATTGGATTACACGCAATAGTTTCACCCTGTTGAGTGCACTGCTTGAACGAGCCTCGTTAGATCCACCCTCTCACTCCCAGCGAAATCTATTCTGAGCAAAAGGGCCCTTCTATTTGGTCCTGGTAGCCAGTACGTTCCAAGACTCAAATGATCATTACATGCCCCGAACGACATTGCTCTTAATTCCCAATTCATTAGAACCATAGAGTCCAGAGAGCAAGATAACCAATGCGTGATAATCTTATGCACCCGTCGGGCAAGAGAGGCTGAGAGCAACGCTACTAGGGCACGTAAAAGGAATCTCCAAGCCACTGGTTACATCAACTTATCAAAAAGCAAAAGTTGCAATTAATCAACAACCGAGGGTGGGGGGCGCCCCCGGATGCCCCCGTGCAGATGATACGCGCTGCAACCAGGGCAAGTAAGGATGGAGCATGTTTGTTTACCACAGTAATAGACCGAAAAAGCTACGGCTCTAGCCAGGGACGGTCCAAGAAAAACATTCATTCATTCTAATCCGACAACCAAATGACTCACCAAAGACATGAGAACATCAAAGAAATCGCAACGCTGCACATACACCTTCCTTTACCTTCACTTAAAAGCATGGGACAAGGATCCAGTTCTAGTTATACCGAAGTGCCCTGTGAAATTAACATTAACAGAACCATCTCAATAACCGACAGTGAACCATCATTCGTCGGAGATCCTCTAAAGAGTCTTGAGAGCACAACATATGTAGAGGAAATATTTACAAGCACTTATAGAAGAAAATAAAATTCTTGAAGAAGTTATTCCCATGAGAAGCGCAAGCGACCGAATCACATCTCAGCCACCAAGTTCTCTGTGTCAGCTCCAGTTTTAGAGAGTTTGCCTTGAGTCCACCTTCTCAGCATCTCTAGTGACGCCTTGGGCTGGTCCATTGGAACCATGTGACCCGCATCATGCACCTGGTGTCAATTAGATCATGCAGCTTAGAATGGCCAAAATTATTCCATCGACATTTAACACAGAGAGAGAGAGAGAGAGAGAGACCTTGAGGAAACTCAGAGGGCCATGGCTCTTTAAAACTCCCGCTTCCGATCCATCAACTTCGAAGGGAACATCAGGAGAGTCCACAAACTTCTTCTGACCAGACCATTCCATGGCATGAACCCATCTCGAATTGCCTGATCATATAAATACGATAAGGAACGTCAGATGTTAAAAATGATTTGGCTTGACCTACCACTGAAACTGGTTAGAGATAACTCACCGAGCCAGTTGCAGATTAAATCATATTCTCCAGCATAGACTAGCAATTCAACTCCGTCCTCGAGAAGAGAAGGAATTCCTACTTCCAGATTCCTCATCCAGTCCACCAGCATGGCCTGATAAACTGTTGGGCTACATGATACAAAATCTATCTCCCCAACTCCAAGTGCATCCCTGACAGGTTTCTGGTTCAAGAACTTTTCCATGTTGGAGAAGTCATAGCATAGGCTCCCTTCACACTTCTTTCTGACGTCATAATACTGCAATGGACCAAATATAATAATCAAATTTTACATTATCTCCGACAACTTCCTCTACTCTGATGCTTGCACAAGTTATAGAGTTGCTTTCAATCTCGTTCAATAATCTGCAGTTTATAAAGATGAGAAGTGGGAAAGTGCAAACACAATTCTTCAATAAACGATTATATGAGGTGGAAAAGCTATCTATTGTCACTATCAGATAATGGAACAAGAAAAATATTCAGATCTATGAGCTGACAATTTAACAAAAAAGAACAATTCTTAGATATATCAAGATTGGATTTTCAACCGTTTAACTGTTGACATGCTACGTGATCATAGACAGCAGGAGAGAACAAATGGAAGCAGCATAGGAAAGCATACCCTAATTCACCACCAAAATGCCTGAAAAAACACAAGGTGATAAACTTACGTTGACGTTACCAGCCAGTGCTATGATGCTGCTGAATATAGTATTGCAAACAAAATACGAAGCCATGCAAGAGACTGTACCATCAGTACCTGAAAGTAGTATATGCAGACAAGAAAAATTTAACATGTGCATTAGAAAAGTAATTGCAGCAGAGAGAGAGTGAAGCCAATTTTCTTTTAGCAATTACAGATCAAAGTAGTTTAAAACAATAAAATGGTAGCTAGGAAAGCAGAAGAATGGATAGTGGAAAGGAGAATTTCTTGACAAGATCAGGATCAGTACCACAAAGCTTTATAGCCATTTCGCACACTGGAACAATCTTGTTGATACGGTCATACTGAGATTTCTCAATAATCCCCATGTCCAATGCATAATCAGTGTAAGCTTTGTACTGAATTGCAGGATCAGTAAGGCCATTGCCAATAGCAAATCCCTGTTTTAACATTTTGGTTTTAGTTTTACGAAAAATTTAATCAACCACTACAATGAAGTGCAAGTTGAAGTAGGCAGCCCGACCTTTAGGTTTATATGAATTCCTTCTTTAGCTTTGTTTCCTCGATGAACACGAGCAGCAAAAGCAGGAATGTAGTGACCAGCATATGATTCTCCAGTAATATAGAAGTCATTCTTTGCAAACTGAGGATGCTCTGCAAAGAACGCCTAGAACAAGAGCTCTTCAAGTCAAAAGAATGCAGAAGTCTATATGGTTTCAATTGAAGCCCCCTGTTCCTTTGTTAGGTTAAATGAAACAAAGAAAAGGGAACTGGTACTGTATAAGTCAGACGAATGCTACAAATCTTTTGAAGATTGACATCTTTTCCAAAAAAATCTGGCATCTAACGAGTCCACGATACCAACAACACCGGTAGAATAGAAGTCAAAAGAATTGACAGACCTGCAAGAAATCATATAAGTCGTCACTGACACCATCTTCATTGTGTCGGATGTCACGCTTGTCAGAGGTATAACTGAAGCCAGTCCCAACTGGTTGATCAACATAAAGCAGGTTCGAAGCCTTAAAAGACATTGTCGAGATCATATTAGTTGCTAAGGATACAATAGAATAAGGGAATAATAATACTACACATTTAAAATCCTTCCCAAGTAGCAACTGTTTATGAACGGAAAATTGTAAATACTCCTCAATACCTTGTCCCAACCATATTCATTCCAAACAAGGGACATGTTGTCTGCAATGGCAAAGGGACCATTTTCATAGAACATAGCCAATTCACTACTGCAGCCCGGTCCTCCAGTCAGCCAGATAACAACAGGATGATCCTTGTTGCTTCGTGATTCAAAGAAGAAGTAAAACATCCTACCAAAAACAACCAACAAGATTAAGAACAAGTTTTACAGCTGGACTTGAGACACCAAAAGCCAAGTTAGTTTGATGTGAGAAGTAATATGCGAATCGTTGACAAATCTACAAGGTAGCAAATTTCCACATACTCATAGGACAAGAAAAATAAACTGGAAGCTGTGAGTGGCTAAGTGTAGCCACGACCTATTTACTAAATCTTTTTTACATCATCTGGTAAGTTCAATCCATCACCTCTCTAAATTATAAAGAAAATCCAAAACATCTTTCATTCTCAAACTTTTATACAAGGTTTCCAATAAAAATGGTACATTACTAAATAATGGACAAAATGATATACATAACTCTCATAGATTCTAAATTTATATTAATTTTCTCTAATCCCGCAAAAGTTTTGATTTTCAAGTAAAAGTACAAGGATCACTAGAAACACTGCACCGAATATATTCTATCCATGAAGCTGCAACAATTTCATCTCCATTGAACATAAAAAAAAAAAATCCCTCAGAGGATACAAGTTACAATTTGCAACAGCGCTCTAAGCCATGACATTTCATCAAGCATTGAATCACGGTAAAATAAGAAAGCTGAAAATGACCTAACAATATCGCGCAGACAGGACAGCACGTCGCAACTACACAGACAGCTACGTATCCACAAAATCTCTACACATTTCTCAAACACGACATGCAGTAGATAACCCATCACATCACTAGCAATCCCAGATTCAGACTCATAACCTACAAAACCGAAAAGGAACAAGACTTGGCCTTCTGATATTATGACATAACATGAGCTTAATGGACCCCAAAAATCAGCAAAAAAAATATATCTATATAATCCAAGACAGTCAAGCAAGACACTACGCTGATCCCCCATCAAACCGGAAACAAAGAATCCTTCAAATGAGAATTACCTCGCGTCATGAGAATGCTCGAGCTTATAGTACCCGGCATGGTGACCCAGATCCTCGACGGGAACCCCGGACTCCAGCCCCAAGCCAGGGAACCTGAACCGCCTCTCGACGATGCGCTCCCCCGCGCCGAGCGGGCCGGGGACGCCGCCGCCGCCGCGGACGACGTTGACGTCCTCCCTGGGGAACAGATTGAGCTGCCTGATCAGCTGCTCGGCGTGGACGGAGGGGAAGCTCGACGGCGCGAGGCCGAGGCCGAGGCCGGGGCCGGGGCCGCGCGCGTCCGCCGCGGAGGCTGGCGGGGGCGCGACCAGGAGGAGGGAGGCGGCGAGGACCAGGGAAACGAGCTTCAGACGCTCCATATTTCCGTCCACCCGAAGGCCGCGGATCGTGAGGTCGTCGCTGATCCTCCCGGCGTGAAGCGACGATGGGATCGATGCAGGAGATGATCTTCTTCTCCTCCTCCTCCTCCTCCTTCCCTCTCGAGCTCCTGACCTGAAAGTTTTAGAATGGTGGTTGCGCTTCGGGGGGGTTCGCGTCTTATATACGAGCTCGACGAAGACGGAGCGCGAAGAGGAAGAGTGGTTGGTTTTAGCTTTCGGAGCGGCGTCGTTTTGGGCCTCGAACGGGGTTTGAGATATTTCTCTTATTTTTGGGGAGGGGGGGGCTTGCGTGTGGAGAGGTGTACGTTTGTAAGTGTGTGCACGCAAATCTCGAGGGTCCTTTCTTTTAGGGTAGGAGACAATTCGTGACGGTCAGATCCACGGGGATAGTTTCAAAAAACAAGATCAAGAGCTATAATTTTGATCCGAGCTTTTCTTTATCTCAATAAAAACATGAATTTTTACTTTAATATCAAATTTGATTTTCGTGATGTGAAATTTTTAAATTAGTCAAATCAAATTTGGAATTTAAAGGGAAGTTTGTGATTTTTTTATGAGAAAAAAATTCGAGTTAAAATAGTCAAAATTGATGCCTTCTTTTTGAATTTGGCCTGAACTTTTTCCCGGGTCAAATTTCATGACGGTTAGATTTATGCCCCGCTTTTTTTTTCGCTTACTTTCCGGGTAGGATTTTTTTTATTTTAATTACTAGTTTGCGAAAATCATAGATTTTCACGATCGATCGACTAGCGGAGTGGCAAAGCGATTCCGAGCGTCCGACTCGCTCAGTTTTCCATGGGGGAGTCTGTTTTGCATGCTCGAAGAAATGTCGATTCAAACGCCGAATCGATATTATAGCTCATTTCCGAGACGCGAGCTAGGTGTCGTTTTCATATTGGACACGCGGGTTCCGGATTTACCCATCTCAATTGACGCGTTGCTCAAAACTTTCACTTATTAACTAATCAGCCATGGCGGTTGCCGACGAGGGCGATGCATCCTAAGGAAAAAGAGACAGCTTTGTACAAGCGCATGACAATTCTTAGCCACCAAGCAAAATCCCCATTGCGTCATCCCTTGAGAAAAGGAGGGAATCAGGACAATTCAATGCAGAAGAAAGATGGGGAAGCCACTTTTAGTCAAATGGGCACGCAGGATCATTGAATTGAATAGCCCATCAAAGCACATGACGTCAATTCTGGTCATCAAAGGCCTCTGCCATGGCTTTCAGTTCATCTGGTGGTTGTTTCTTGTGCATCTTCCTCAATTCCTGAATCAAGATAAGGTCCTCCAACGAAATCGAGAAGGCCCACTCCCCTACAAATGGAACGGTTCTACCTGTTCGTACGGTCGATACCAATCATGACGAGCGAGTTCATTTCGCCTCGATCGGTTGCGGACATGACGTGACGTGAGATGCGCTGGTTCGCGTCTTGCCCCGACACGATGAAATCCCTTTCTGCCTGCTCGTTGTTGGGTCTCGGACGGAAACGGGCGCAGAAAATAATGCCTACTACCCTCAGGCCACCCAATTGACAAGAGGAACATGTAGATCATTCATTTCCCATGTACAAATTTAGGCGATTACAACCGCTAGTCCGATACAACAAAGCCGTCGTCGTCATACGGTGATTCACCGGCATTTGAGGCATGATTCCAGTGTACTTCAGAAACGTTCAGAATTAGATGGTTAGAATGGAGCACTAACCTAAAAATGTCCTGCATCTCGGACTAATGTCAGGCAAGAACCACGAGAAGGAACGGTCGTCCAGGGAAATCCATGGCTTGATCTAACAACTAATTGGACAAATCACTCTTTGAGTTCCTTGACCTCGGTAATATTCCATTAATTCGAGTATTTCCTCTACCGATTGTCTTCATCATGTTACAGAATGACGAGAAAGATCCAGAGTCTAATCAAAGAGGCCTTCGTCGTGCCAGATATCAACTAAAAAATCGACCATCTCCTGCAAGATAATCAACATCCCACCATGTTAGCTTCTAGTAATTTACCGAATCCAGAGCAGGATTTCTTCAAATAAGTTTATTATTTGCAATCTCTCAATGCAATGTTCGAGACATGAGAAATGAAGCATATTTTACGTCTAGCTTCTTTATAGCTATATGCTAATGTATTTCTTGAGTAACAAGCCGGCTGCGAGTGCGCGTACATCAAGTATGTTTCTGTAGAACCCTAGCTGTAGCATGTTTTAATTACGCACACAAGAAAAGGTAGCATATTAGTCTCACCGGAAGAGGAATGGGCTCAGAAAACGGTTCATTAGTCGATAAAAGTTCCTCGTAAGTTGTGGACCAGCTGAATTGCAACAGTAACAATTCACAGTTAGTTTTGGCAATCACCCCGGTATATAGAAGAGCAGGTGTGAACATTGATAGAGACACAACACAAATGAAGAATGATATTCAAAGGCTATAAAGAGAAGAAGAAACATAATTCCTACAAGAAATTACACTTAAGCATCCGAGTTGTCTAAATAGGTACTACAACATCCCTCATGTTGTTAGAGGTTCACAGTGGCATAGCCAGATCACTATCACTCGCTCAAATATTGAGTAAAAAGCATACATAAAAGAAGAGATACCGATTAGGAGGGGCTTAACAGTTAACGAATTAGATGACAAGCAGCAATTTCAAAAGCATGGTGCAAAGAAGTTATTCGGGTTTTGCTGGAACATCCCTTTGCAATGAGTCATTTGCAGCTCTTTTTTCATCTAAGCCTGTGATTTCAAACTTAAGAAATGCTTTCTAACTCCTTTTACAAATAGAGCTGGAGTATTGGGAGTATTCATTTATTTAATCCAACACGGCAAAGAGGCATCTAATATATCACAGGACTTCTTCATATTTATTTTAAGTAGGTCAGTCACGCATATATTTCTGTATTTACTTCATATCCTTATCCGTATGAAAGATCAAAATAATAATACATACCTTAAAGTGTCTATTTAATCCATATCATTAAACGGCGGTATCAAAGCCACACGCATATGCACAAATCAATGCTGCTTTTTTTAAAAAGTACCAAAAAAAGGGGGCTCCTTCTACCGCAAACAGGCAACACCAATTCCAACCCATGTAGAAAAGCTCTACAGACCAAACTAATGGTAAAAAAAGCAACACTCTGAAATCAGTGCGGGACTCCAACCTAGAGAAGTTATTTGCAAGAAGTTGTAAGACAATTGAAATATCAGTACCTTATAATTTCGTCCTTGACCACTTTTGGTGATCTTTGAGTCTGATCTCCAACCCACTTCCTTCTATTCTCATGCCAAGCTACTGCTGCTGCAATACGTATAAATGCCATATTTTACTTAAAGACCACATAAATATCAACCCCACATGACCAGCCAAAAGATGACTAGTGAAATTTTAATACCTCGATGAGATTCATCATACAATAAAACTTTTCTATTTCCTTTTTTGTTTTAGCGAAGATCTACTTCCGCAGAATAATTTAATATGGGGCTTCTGTATAAGCACAAAGAACCATAGACAGGTATGTCTGCATATGAGTAGCCAAGATGGATCGGAAATAAAGGCATGAAATTAATGATGCACTAGACTGTGCTTCAGTTCATTTGATAGCATGTATTTTCTTGTGGAGGCTCAAATGTTCAAAATGTTACGTACATTCCTCTTTAACGCAGAAGATTATATTCGATATGCTTTGACATTCTCCTTCAACAGAAAGAAAACTATTCCATTTGCAGATGTCGGTTGCATCTATCTATCATAAATAAGATCATCTTAAAGGACGAAAAAGGGTAAAAGAGGTTCCATGAAAGACATTCTACAAAGAACATTGATTGACTGCCATGGCTGCATCCTTTTAGATTATTTGTAACTCAACCGGCAAAACCGAGTAATTGAAGGGCCACTTCGTGGAGTTATTAAGAGGGGATGGCTTCTAAACATGTCAGTGAACAATATCATCTTCCACTTTCACATGTGGCAGACCACAGAAGCTCCCGCCTCTTTCCACTTCCCCCCACTGGCTAGAATTACGAACGGTATGCCTATCGAGAGTGATAACCATTGGGTACGTTAGCCAGTCTAGGTGAATCCCAGAGTTATGAGAGTTTAGATAGATCATTGCTTACTCCTTAAAGTGACATTCTAAAGTTCTAACAAGTTTTTCTGCCAGCTTCTTCGCACCACTTACTATCTACAAGCTTCTTCATAAAGAAAAACAGAGACACATGACATACATTTCTAAGAACAATACAACGATCATCTTCCAACAATTACTACTACATGAAGTATGAAAAAGCCAGAGGTCAAGCTAATTCTGCAATATGTGATCATAATTAATGTGATTTGATAGTCAGTACTAAAGGCTCTACTTGTTTCGTTCCAAACTTGAACTGACAAACCCACATTATGTGATTTTGTCATGTAGCAAAGCTGAGAAACTGCTTTTCTCTTAGTGAGACCGCAACAGACATTACCTTATACTAAATTATATGTCAATGACTCAAGGTAACCTTAACCATCTAGATAGAGGAGTATACCGTGATTGACAAACAAAGACGCGTTTGCGTCTTTTCCTACAGCCTCCTTTCCTTCTTCCGAAGCCTTGCAAGGCTCCATAGTTTGCTTTTCACTGAAATGGGAGTTCCCAGTAGTGACATCCATAAGATCGGGCAAAAATAACCATCCCTTTCTATGGAGACACGGAGGGTGAAGGATTGGTATTCCCTTGTAAGATCCACAGCAGTTTCTGTCAATGGATGACGCCACTTGAAATCCAACTAGATTTCCATTTACATTGCTCTGCATAGAGTAACTACTTCATATCATTAATTACACGAAAACAAAAAACAATGAGCGAGCAAGTTGAATTAAGTGCACGTCCAATGCTTTTCCCCTGTAATGCACTCTGTAAAATAAATCCAAGACTGCCCTGAAAGCTGAGAGATTCTCTAAAACTCAAATGATGATTAGGGGAGCATTAACTTTCTATCAAAACACGTTCACATGGCCTCGTAATGGGCATATAGCTTTTTCGCTAATTACAAATACCTAATGAATTTTCTTCTCATGGCACAAGACGACATATTCGATCAACAACTGCCTCCCGAGTTTTCCACATTCAATAGACATACCAGAGAAAACGGAGAAAACTAATGGAACGATTACAAACCATGGCGAGAACTTGCTTACAATGTCCGAGGGAGAGTTCCCATTCATCCTACTGCAGCATCACGAAAGTCAATATTAGAGAAGCTTTAGCTCGCTGGCAAGGGATTCTGGTCCACAAATGCTCTCACCCCTTAAGAATCAATCCCAGCAGAGCAAATGCCACCCCTGCCTTCTCACCGCATTCAGGTACCTAGAAGAATCTCTCTCCTATTCTGCCCTGCTGATTAAAATAGCACATAAATCGATAACATTGCAAAGCTCGGCAATCATCTCTACTAAGTCCACTTCCCACAAAGATCAAGCAGACCACCATTCCCAACCGCTATCGCAACACTCCAAAAAGATTTTTCCAAGTCCCTCTCTCACATCCTCTGCCAGTACCCAATACAGCACGCCTTAACTATGCCCCACATTCTTCCCAGTCACGACATCCTCTGCCCACCAGAACGCGAAACACGTGCCCATCAACAAAAAGCGAAAAAAGAAGGAAAAAAAAAAAGGATCGATTCTTGGTTTCCCACGACACTCAAGAAACTGCACGCAAAAGAGCTCACCACCTTCACACACCCAACAACCCGTTCCTCCTGACAATCCCCAAAAACCCATCAAAAAGGCATTACCACCGCGCCCCCGAGCAGATTCGCCGGACGGAACCGACCGAAAAGCAAGCAAGAACCGGGAAGAAACCACGAACGAGGAACCCAAGACTCACCCTTTCCTCTTCCCCGGACCGCACCACCGCCAATGCGCGCGCCCGCCGGAGATTCCCCGAAGGAGAGAACGGAGCGAGAGGCGCAAATGAACGGAGAGACAGGGAAGAGCGACAGAACAGAGGGTGGTAATATTTATAGGGGCTTCCGGTAATAACGAGGGAAGCGGGGATGCGGCTCGCGGTTTTTCGTACGGCGCGTCGCTTTCCCTCCCTCCGTCCCCCTCGTGCCGACGTGGACCTGCCGTGGGACTTACCGGTGGATAAGCCCCCTCCTTGCCAATCGGAAATGACCGAAATGCCCCCCTACCGAATTCGGGCAAGAAGTAGGTCGGGTGTGGGGGTCGGCGCCGGTCGCCTTCCGCTAACCGAAAGAACGCATAAACAGGAGGAGCCCCTCTCTGGTGATTAATTGACATCCGACGTCAAAAAGGGGGGTAAAAACAGAAAAAGAAAGAGGAAAGCTTGCTTTCACTTTTGTATTAAAGATCGAGAGATATGTTCACCTGAAGTTTTAAAACTTATCACGAAATTATAATTGAGCCATGAGGCTTGTAGAAAGTATAATCAAGTCTTGAAACTTATTGAATTGATTCGATCGGACCCCTAAAGTTAATACCGCCTAATTTATTAATGAAAAACACCGATATGGCTTATTTTAAAGTAGCCGAATCGAGAGAAAAACGGAAGAAACCCCTCTTGGTCAATCAATGACATATGCCATGATGCCATCCGTATTGGAAAAAAGGGGTTTAAAAATAGAGGAAGAAGGGGAAAGTTTGTTTCCACTTTTGGTGCTGGAGATCGAACGGAACTTTTCCTTTTTTTTCCCACCATCAAACACGACTTGGTGGGCGGAGCTTTGTTGGCTTTTCCTAATTTGACTCCCATCGGAGCTCTGATCGTACCATCGATCCCTTCCTGCTGTATCGTTCATGGCTTTCGCGTACTATATATTGGCGTCTCTTTCGAGCGCTTTTACCAGGGATGGGCGGGCGGAACACGTGGTCGACAGGGATAGTGTCGTAACTCCCTCGTTCGCCAAGGGATTGTGGGTTCGGAACTTGAATAGAGCGCCCGCGGGGGCTGATGCCTCCGCTGGAAAGACGACCCGTCCAGACGACGTGTCTTGCGCCGATGGGCACACCAAATTTTTGTCGGGAGGGCAATAAGTGTGGCTCGAATCGAGCACTCCGTAACATGCCGGACCTTCCGAAGTAAGGTCTAGGAATGATCGCCAATATTGGTCACGCCTCCGCCCTTTCGCCTACCCGAAACAAAAATAAGGCTTAAACATTAATCAATGGAACGCTGAGGCGATGTCAACCTCGAGGTCGATTATAGGAAGAGAGCTCCGCAAATAGGACTGGGGAGACCTTTGTCCAGATACCACCTCCCGTTCAAGGGTGAATTAAGAGCTTTTGGCATTGGACATTAAAGACAATTTGGTGAGGAAAACTCGGTAGAGTCTGAGAAGGTTTGGAAAAGTCAAGCGACGACCATTTGGTCGCGAATGATAATTATATAAAAAGTTGCGATTCTAGCGCATCGATCCGACCTTAGCTCAGTTGGCAGAGCGGAGGACTGTAGTGGGTAACGCTCATAGTAATCCTTAGGTCGCTGGTTCGAATCCGGCAGGTCGGATTTCTCTTTTTGTTTAGTTTTTTTTAACCCTTATTCTAACTCCACCTTTGGGATTATACCTTTCCTGGGAAAAATGTTGAATTCCGAGTCCTTTGGTTTCGTAAGATGGCATTCGCGCCTTTCCATTTGTACGTCGCCGCGTTTTACCAAAACGTGATAATCATATACGGACCTCCTCGGAACAAAACAAAGGAGACAAGAAAGTTCTCGATTATGATACAGCCCAAAATCGCATGCGAAGTAATATATGCAAGTAAATTTTTTCTCTCAAAACAAAAACTCGAAATGGGCTTGCGAAAAAGGAAAAAAAAAGGAAGAAAGAAGAGGAAAATGAATGTAAAGATGTTGCTGCCCAGGATCGAACTGGGGACCTTTAGTGTGTAAGACTAACGTGATAACCACTACACCACAGCAACCCCAAGAATGCACTCTTATCCCCCATGAGATATTTATTGATAAGCAACGCCGATGGAAGCTCCTCACGTTGGTCGTCCTTTGGGCGGCGGGACGAATTCGAGGATACCGACATGTGAATTATCCTGCGACCCCTATCGCTGTGTCTTCTTCTAGCGCAACTCGCGGTCGTCGCGACTTCAATGCAAGAACGTCAGAACTTAGAAGCCTTCCCTCTTCACTATTCCATTCACATGTTACAGGATTAGAGTGGGGTACTCAGTCACTCTACTTTCTAGTTTCTTGCAAAAGGGAAATTCTTTGGAAACACAAACATCAGGAGCTCGCTTGGCTACGCGCTCGGGATGCTCGGATTCGGCAAAGCGAATGCGAGGAACTCGTCGTCTCCTTCCAAGGCTGACAATTTGTGCTCATCCAGGGTCATCCATGCCTCGATCCCTAGGCCGCTTTGAGTTTCCAGGAAAATGACAAGGTTCCTGAATGGCGATGCTTCTCCTCCCCAGATTCCGACCCATACGGGCTTTCCCCACCCGAAATCTGTCTCTCTGTAGCCCAGATTGCACCAGCTGCTGAATCCGAATGAATCCGGGCTTTCCCGGGAGAAGTTTTCGAGCTTAAGCTTTATGCCGTTGTAAATCATGGAACAGCCCTGATCCCCCTGTAAAGTTTTCAAGTCATTGCCGTTTATTTTCCGAATGGATTCTCTTGTCATGGTCACTAAGTCAGATAGGCATATCTCTGTCTTTGCAGAGTCGAAACCCGATGTTGCAGACCATAAAAGATTGCCAATCGTGTTCCTGGACAAGGGCTCCTCCATTCTTGATCTCAGGTCGACTGAGTGTATCAACACAGAGAGTTTGGGTGACTTTGATGCCGCCCTAGAGGCAGCCGTGGTGTGTTTCCATATAAACGAGCTGAGAACCTCATATCGGGTTGGGTTCGGTATGTTTTTGCTTCTGGCTCTATCTTTGAGGATGTGTATCGCCTTCGGATCGAACACGAATCTCCTCGTGACGTACCTTCCTTCCATGAACCATCCCTTGTCCATGGCGGATGAGTACTCGTCAGGCAACTGATCTCTTGGCGGGAAAAGGGATGATCCTGCGTGGAAATCAGTATGGAACTCTTCAGCGCATCCACGAGCAATGGTCGCCCAAGTGGTAAGGAAGTTGCTCATCGTAACAGCGTCCATGATTTTGTGCAACATGCAAACGCCGATCGCTAGTCCTCTGCATTCGAAGATGTTCGCTTGGACAGCCACTTGGGGCACAGAAGGATATAGCTGCTTCACAAACGGTTGGAAAGGAAGCAACCGATTGAGGGATTCTAAATTGGGACTTTCAAGACACTCGTGGATTCGGGAATGGATCCGTGTTTCACTATAAAAAGCGCCTTCGTCATTGCAACTTATGGAGAAATGATCAGAAATCCTCCCAGCAAGAGGATAATAGCGACCTGGAGTGCCTTGGAGAGAGATGTCTTCAATATGGACAGGATCGAATTGATTTCGACCTTGTTGTTGCCGATTGCGGGATAGAACAAGATCAGTGGAGTGTAAAATGGGGGAATGAGTTGGTCTAAGAAAGAGAATTTGAAGGTTTTCAGGGGAAGGGGTGTCGGTGAACATGGTTTGATCGTTTCTCTGGAGATTATGTCAACTTCCATTGATCAAAACAAGGGGAAGAGCAAGTGCAGAAAATGAATATTTGCTGATGCTTGGTCTGACCTAGAAGGCCAGTTATGGTCGACAATGCGAAACAAGAAGAGTTGGCGAAAAAAAATTATTGGCAGAAAAAGGAGAAGTGCGAATGATCGAGAAGTTGCTAATCGAATTTAAGTAATGAACAACAGGGTAGCTTGTTCTCAACGCTGAGATAAATAAGGACATGGACACAGTCAGATGGAGTTTCCTCAGTCACCTAGGGATATCAGCACTCCTACAATCCTTGATTCTATGAACAAACAGCACCGCAACCCTCTCTCTCTCTCTCTCTCTCTCTCAACCCCGTGCTGACACAGAGCATTTTTTGGAATGTCTGAAACCTTGCCCTCTCAGACATTGGGGTAATGGAAATGATGTACCCATTTATCTCTACCGTAGCAAAACCAATTTCGCGAGTTCAGCCTTTCAATAACTCAAAAAGTCCGAAAGAAGGCACTCATACAGTTTGTCTGATACAGATAGTCCTTGCAATTTGTGGGCCAAATTCTGGGAATACTTTTTACTAGTGACACTCTGGACGATAACTTCAGAGTACACGGCTTCTGGATTAAAGGGCATGTCACTATCTTAATCAAAGTCCCGACTGGTAAACAACTCTACCTGCTACTAAACCAGGCAAAATTCTGGTGCTGTTGTACTCATGCCATGATTCTGCATTTGAGAGGGTAAAAAATAGAAGTGGAGAAAAATTAAGTGAGACTGAGATGCGGCCGATGTCGTAATCTCTTGCCCAACAATAAAAGCTAGAAAGGGTAAATTGACAGCTTACCATTTCACATTATGCTTTACACTATTTACACTCGTTGCAGTTGGAGAGCCTAGACCAGGAAGATGCCAAAGGAGTAAACATAGCTGTACAATGATGAAAGACACGACCGGTACCAAACTTTTACCCCCTATCCCAACCCATCAGTTGATTTCGAACGCCTTCTTCAATCTTCTCTCTCGGCACACACGAACTGTCCCTTTCATCTAGTACGATTCTATAGACCTCCCACTCCCGGTTGCATATCATGTGTCGCCCTATCTCCACCTGAAATGATAAGGATGAAAAGAGATTTGTAAAGCAGTCAAGACTACAAGTGAGAATATTTTAAATTTATGCAGGATCACAAAGTGGTCGGAATATTTACTGAAAATATTCGGGTAGCGAGAATCTCCAGAGCAAAGGTAATATCGTAAAACACAAGAGGGCGACCCCTTCCAGATAATTCAACTGGGTTTGCAACTAGCAGCTCGGTCTCTGGGCCTCGGCTAACCACAGCCACCCTGAGGGGACTCCGCAGCTCCCTTTTCAAACAAGAGCTCAAGTCGTTCTGCTCGGTGAGGTCAACAATCTTGCTTCCATCTGCATGCATCGTGAAAAACTCTACCTCACTGTTCCCTCTAGAGTTCGCCCAGAACCGTCCATAAGAGATCTGAGAAGACGGGAGAAAATCCATAAGAATAAAAGTGCTTGCCTTTGTTGGATGTTTGCTGTGTCTAGAAAGTGGGAAATAGCGTTTTGATCAATAAAAAAGCCCTCAAAAGCCATACTATTCACCTGGATATTCAAATCTTTCAACGTCCTCATGATATCGTAAATGAGGCCTTTGTGGTCCTGACATTCGATCTGAACGACTGTGTGTGAGGGACTCAGAGAGTTGTCCATTGAAACAAACACAGGGTTTGAGAAATGAGAACTGCTCCGATTCCCATCTAGCATCCCTAAACTGGTAGTTTCCTCGGTAATTGCAGAAGGAAGAAATGGAGAACCCTGTGAGCATGCAGTGACTTCTTGTTCAGCGAGTTCAATCTCACAACTCACCATTGTGTCCCCTAGTACTTCCCTCAAATGGTTGATCGTCTCCTCCTGTCTGTTTTTTGTATGAAGTAGCTCTCTGATTCAGGCATGACAATAAGACACTGGAAAACCCCGCATTTTATATCCTTAGAGAGCATTCCTGCTCTTGCAGCTAGATAAATCTTTAACTGAAGTTCTATACATACTCCTTTTATAATATAAGAAGGCTGTCAACATACAGGTGACAAGCCTAATGGACTTCAGTTCAGTTCATACACGAGCACGATTAAAAGACCTACTTAAAAGTCAAGGCTTCACATTCTACTAATTTCCGGTTTTGCATATAACAGTTTGATGCGTTCGATTATAAACTTGACCCCAAAGTGTCGGATAGTTGATGCACGACGAAAGGCATTTCAAATTGATGCTATTGCTATAAAATGCCATCGGAAAGAGTTTGACTTCTACTTTTTCTCTAAATGACTGAGGCACTCATGGATAACAATAGCACCGCATTGGCTAAACGAGTTAACTGAGCAAATGAATGGGGGAACAACTGGTGATGACAAACCTGGAGTCTGTGACAAAAAAGAGGTCCATCACTCTCCCATCTGGAGTTGTGGATACTTTTACTCTCTTTATCGTCAGTTCTAGTTCGCACAGAACCTCTGTCACATCTGCCGGTGAAATAAAGGACATTGATCAGTATAAATTAAACTTCTCTACTTGAAACTTCGTTAACCGATAGAGCTTTGCACTCTCTGCATGCAAGAGAAACAGACAGCAGATCATGATGGAGGGCGGCAGTAAATACGCGTATTTACTGACATATTTTTTGAAAAATAAGTTTTTTAAATTCTCTGTTATGTAGATTAAATGTTAGGCGGGTAAGATGTTTGAGGTGATTTCATCTTTCCCATCTACAACGAAAGCAAGCACAGGAGTTCTTCCCTCGTACCATGACAAGGGAAATCTCATCTTCACTTCATCCAATCATGTTGACCTGTATCTCAGTTTACGGGATGCACTTCCTTTGTTTAAACAAGACAAGGAGTCGGATCAACATATAAGGGATCACAATAACGATTCTTCAGTGGAATTATAAACGATGCTTGATTTTGCTCAATCAACCAGACATGGCACCCCTACTTAAATGCAGACGGCCATGTACTACTAACCCAAAACAATCCAAGTTTAATTCCATGTAATTAGCGAATAAAGAAGAAAAATTTAGGTGAGAGAAGCACTACCATGTAATAAGCCTTTGCGATCATATGAACACCAGAACTTTAACAGGAAGACATCAGGTGGCCTTGCTTGCTTGTTCTCGGGCCTGTAGTACTCGATCTCCGATGTTGAGAAGTACGAAGGGCACGCATCCAGCAGCCTCTTCTTCAACAAATTCCACCGGGTCGCCGGCCTCCCCACCAACCAAAACAGTACATAACACCATTTCCCGTCGGTGTACAAATCTGCAGTACAGAAACAGAGCAAAATCTCATCTCCACATGGATTCTCCAGATAAACGAAGCAACATAAACTGCCAAAATGAACCCAGAAAACCATGCTCCCGCACGGAGAAGCTCGAAAAACAAGCCAATAAAACGGATGAATCTCATAGCAGCTCAGCAGGTCATTTACAAGATTTCAATCTCCGGGATGTTAACATATACACAATAAACATCAATCCCACCACCATTCATCTAGCTCTAAATGAACCATTCCACCTCAGTACAAGCTAACTTTAGAAAGGGCAGGGCACTGCTGAAGATCAAGAATTCAACAAACCCATAAAGCCATCTCTCAGAATTGGAAAGCAACTGGCAGAAAGATCGAAACCACCCACCATCCCGCAAGAACCTCGACCTCCCCGAAAAAGCATTGCCCGCGAGGCTAAAAGGTTTTCACGAGCTCACTCACCTCCCCTGCAAATGCTCAGACCGAACTGCAATATGATCCGGCACAGGTCGCAGCCCAGCCCGGTCTTGTCGGGGCAGTTCACGGTGATCACGGTCGAGCCGCTCCCGTCCCCCGACTGGCTAATCACCACGGCGTCCTCGTGCAGTATCCCCATGCCGCCGCCGCCGCCGCCGCTTCCCGCACTCCCTCCCTCACTTCCCAGCTCTCCGTGCCGCGACCCTTCTCTTCCTTCCCTTTCCTTTCCTCCCCTCTTTCTTGCCGCCCAAAAAGGTGGCTTTCTCACTGCTCCGAATCACGGCCGAAAGGCTGGGAGATTCCACCAGAGGGAAGCGGACATGGATCGAGCTCGACCCCTGCTTTTCTCTCTCGCACTTTCGTTCTCTCTCTCTTCCTTTTTCCCGGCGTTTCCCTCGCTTTTCCGTTCGGGATTCTCGGGAAAATCCCGAGTTTCTCGCGCCCTTTTGGCCTGTTTCGCTGCGGAGAAGAGACGATTAATCAACATCGGTGAGAGGGAAGACTGCTCCTTTTACACAAACCTAACGGGAAGAGAGAGGGGAAAAAAAAAATCTTTCCACCAAAATATCTCAGACTTTTTAAGTCCGATTTCAATTTTGTCTAGAACAATTTTACCACCAACCGTCACTCTAGTCCCAAATCTAACCCCCCCGTTAATCCTCTGTCCAAAAAAATCATCACTGATTTCTTTAAAATTATCGATACCGGTAGGCTGCTGCTGTTGTTCTTCTTCTTCCGAGCAGCGCCGATATTGATAACCGTTAAAATGTCCAACCCAAAGACTTCAGCTGACGGTGGATGGATATCACTTGAATATAAAAAGAGTATTCGGGACCCGTTGTCGAGCAATATAGTACGCTGTTTTAACTCCCACTCTCGCGTGCAAGCTGGATTACGAGCGGCGCGTTGAATTTGACTAACGCAGGTGGATGCACATTCGCGAAATGGATGATATCGGCTCTAATATCATGTTAGAAAGTCCAATCCCAAAACTTAAGCAGATGGCAAAGGGATAGCATGTGAAAATTAAAAGTATTTAACACCCATTGTCAAGCGATGTAGCATAATACTTTAGCAATAACTTTGAAGAAATCAATGACAATTTTTTGGTCGGAGGGTTAACCGGGATAGATTTTGGGACTAAAGTGAAAGGTTGTAAATTTTTTTCAGACGAAAACAAGGTTCGGGGAAAAATTTAAAGTCGACCCAAAGTTGAAGATTTTTTTAGGAAAACAAGCCAACACGTGATGCTCGAGAATTTAGAAGTAACTTATTTACATAGTGAATATGATAGACAAGATCAATCGCAATTAGGTGATGCGTGAAGCTCGTGCTAGCTGCGTTGAACTTGTGGGGAGAGGTGTTCCACGTTAGTGCGAGATTGTTCAATGATAACAATCTTTTCAATTGAATTTGATACCATATAAATTTGTTTATTTATATATATCACAAGAAAGGAACTTAACCAGAACGGCGGATGTAAGTCTCAATTTATGCCTATATGCATGCATTTGGTAATATCCAGGGGGATTTAGAATCCGCCGAAATTATTATATAGCAAAATGTCGCTATCATCCAAAATATCTCGAAAGACTAAATAAATACGAGATACAGATTGGTCGAATTTAGGTTAGAATTTCTTTTTCACGATTATTTCAATGTCATTGAATAGAATGATACTGCTCCATACAAAAATTCTTAAATGAACGTGATTTTTTGGACCGCGGTATACCTTTTTTTTAGGATAACTGCAATATTAGACACGGTGTCCACGGGACACGCTTTTTTTAGCACTCTAATGTTTCGAGCGAGATAGGGACACGACACAAATTCGAATCCCAAACACTCCCTCCTCATCTTTGCCCGATCAACGTGAAAAACCGTTGCTTCTACTCTTCCTCGCCTTCTCCTTCCTACCGTTATTCCATCGACGCGATTAAAAAGCGCCTTTCGTTTGGCACGCGAAACAAGAAATCCTAAGTCGTTCGGGAGAAGACGATCGGTTTAACAAAACAACTCCCCCGTTCAATAGTCTCACTCGAGAAGATTCGGACGTGTCAAATGTAATCATGGAAATACCCAATCGGGTAAAGCAAACGGTGGCCCGAAAAAATTCGAACCGCTTCCGACTATCTCCGTAGCACAAATTATCGAACGGAAGCGTGATTTAGCATTTAAATATCCAAATAAAATGAATAACATCGTCCGGCTCGTTCTGTCGCGGCACGAAATTAGCAGTACGCCCTGTTGTACTTTTCCTTTTTGACAAATGGGGCCGCAAATAAAGGCAAAATTAGAGCACGAATCTTTTCAGTGGAGAGCGTGTCCTGGGCCTAAAAAAACAAAATCGACTTCCGCCGTTTGGTACTACGCCCTGTTAACATCTCTCTTCCTCTCTCTCTCTCTCCTTCCGTCGAAACCAAAGGCGGAGGAGCCCTGGAAAATATCTGCGCTCCCCCCCTCCCCGGCCGGCCGGCGACAACATCTCGCCCTTCTCCTCCTCCTCTCGTCTCCCGATTTTTCGAGACCGCCGCCGCATCTCGCGATACATTCTACGCGCCCCCTCCCCCCCCCGAGATGATCTCGCCCCAATCGCGCCTCCCCCCACCACCGCGTGGAAGCTTCCCATTTCTTCGCACGTGCTTCCCCCTATTTTCCTGGGGGTCGGGTCGGGTCGGGGGGGGGGGGGGGGGGGGGTTTGGTTCGGGGAATATTCATGTACTTATGCTTCGTTGACTTCACCGGGGCGACGGCCAATCAGGAGACAAGGGGGGGGGGGGGGGGGGCAGGTGAGGTCCACTCACAGACTTGCCGAACATCTTCGGCCGGTAATTGGGGGAGGGCGGGGGGTGTCAGAAGAGGAGAATCCCTGACGCCCGCGGGTTTGGAAAAAGTCTTGTCTGAATTCAGGGCGGGATTCGGTGGAGTGCCCTTTCGAGAGCTTCGCGGATCACCTAGGCATGCGGATTTCCTACCCAAATTTTATGGAACGATTAACTAATCATGGTTGTTGACCCGAAAATCCGGGACGCTTCGTTTTTGCAACGTATCGATCCATTGAAGGGCTGCGGAAGCCCGGTGCGTCTGCTTATCGGTGGTGCCCGGACTTACGATGTCTACGGGTAACCAAACGACTTTCCCGATTGTATCGTCGCTCCGGTACAGTTTGATCGCCCGGGTTCGGGATGGACAAGTGATGGCACCGAATGGTTGTTTATGCTCGAGCAATTGTCGCTTGAGATTTTATTTTTTTCTTTAGGGTTAATACACCAAAGAACTCGAACTATGCCTATCGTGACACAAATTACCCGAACCTTTTTTTTTTGTTCGTTACAAACTCTAAACTTGCCAATTGCGGCATAGACAGCCTAAACTTTTTTTTTTTTGTGTCATAAAAAACTCCGAACTTTTCAAATGTGACAAATATACTCTGGATGGAACTGAAATAGAAGGTATATATGTCACATGTGTATAAGTTTCAATTTTTTCGCGACACAAAAAAGAATTTTGGGGTATTTGTGTCACAGTTGGCAAGTTTATGATTTTTGGTGATACGGAAAAAAAATTTAGGATATTTGTGCTATGGTGAGCAAGCTTGGGATTTTTTTTTATTTATGGTATTTGCCCTTTTCTTTATATTTTGTTTATAGAATATCGATGAAGATCAGGTCGAGCTAAAAGAAAAATTAGAACAATCATTCTTAGTTCAATTTCAAATATTGAATTGTGATTTTATTTCCACCCCTGCGGGGCCCAAATAACAAAATTGCAATCGTTTTATTTAGCTTCGATGTAAGTTCTACAATCGACCTCATCTTCGGCCTAGTGCCTCTCCAAGCCAACAAGACTCGAAGCGCGAATCAGGCAAAGCCCAAGTAAACAAATCTCAAAACTTGTCAAATTGGTCCAATCAAGTCTTTCCGTTGATTGCGTTTTTTTTAGGTTTCAGAACTCGATTGCTCTTTCTTGACAAGTTTTATGATCCGATCGCGCTTTTTAAAAATTTCAGGACTCAATTGCACTTTCATGACAAGTCTAAGAACTTTTAGCACACTTACTTCTTCTTTTTTAAATCATGAACCGGCATGCTAAGGACTTTTAGATCCAGGCCGGATTAAAAATGACCGCAAAAGAGAGGAATCTAATGCAGATGCAATGCACGGGGGTAGTGCATAAACGCGCATGAAAGCAAAAGAGGCTTTGGTGACTTCACCTCCCACTTGAACCGTGACGCAGGGCCAGACCTTTTAGCATTCGCATGCAGTTCCAAAACGATGTCCAAATCACACAACAGACCACCACCAAATAATTGATGAAGATTAGAAGACTTCTCCTTATTAATAAGCTATTCTCGGCTTGGACCGGTAGGCTCGAGAGATTGGTTTGGTGATTAAAGAATGAACTTTTCGGCAACGGAAGTTCGATCTCTCACACCAACTATTCGAACAACCCTGTAGTTAGGTTACTCACTTGAGTTTTCGCTTTGTTCTTATCTGACTCAAGGGATTTGTGAGGTATTATTTGGGATAATAGAGATTACAGTGTTAAGGATTCGATTTTAACATGTATACGCACTTGATATCAACTTCTTGCAGGATTGTCCGTCTCGAATATGTCATGAGTTTTAGTCGACAGCTCAAGCGAGGATCGAAACTCGTTCACTGGTTAATTATAGTTGGAAAGCTTTAGTTGGCCATGGTAGGGAGTTTGGTCAGACCATTGTTGATCATGGTTAATTAGCCAGCTCTAGTTGATCATAGAACTATTATCATGGTTAGCCTAACTGGGGATTTTTTTTTGGTCGAAAGCTCGAGATTGAAAAGCTTAATTTTTTTTAATCTATTTGAGAGATTACACATTAGACCATCTTAAGGATGTCTCTGGGGTTCTCTGTACAAGTTTCGAAAAGAAACACTATAAGAGATTGTGTGAAACACTGAGTGAAGGTCCATCGGGAGTAAATCTCGAGCTTGAGATTGATAGAGACATAGTTTCAAGCTCGTAATCTCATTGTTTGCCGTGGATCATCGTCACTGCTCTCTTCATGGATGTAGATTTCAATCCCAGATTGAACCGCACAAATCCCGGTATCCCTCTCTCTCTCTCTCTCTCGTTTATTTCTATGTTATCTCGCAATTGCGGTGACTCCACCTCCCACTTGAACCGTGACGCAGGGCCAGACTTTAGCATTCGCATGCAGTTCCAAAACAATGTCCAAATCACACAAAAGACCACCTGCGAATAATTGATGATGGCTCCCCTCTATAATTGATGAAGATTAGACGCTTGATGTCTCACGCCAATTGGTTCGAGCAACCTGGTAGGTCGCTCACTTAAGTTTTGGCTTTGTTCTTAACTGACCCATGAGATTTGTGAGGCACTATATGGGATAAAAAAGATTATGTTTGATGGGATGCAGCTTATTTTTAGCAGTGTTGAGGATTCGATTTTAAACGTGTATATGCACTTTGATATCAATTTCATCCATCTCGAATATGTCTCGAGTTTTAGTCAACGACTCAATGAGGATCAAAACTCGTTCTCTGGTCAAACCAGAGACGGGAACCTTTGGTAGGCCATGGTAGGGAAGTTTGGTCGACTGTAGTTGATCATAGTTTGCCGGCTCTAGTCGACCATGGAACTATTGTCATGGTTAGCCAGGTTTGAATTCAAAAGCTTTACTTTTTTAATCTATTTGAGAGATTATGCATTAAACCATCTTAAGAATGTCTCTAGGATTCTCTTTGCGAGTTTTGAGAAGAGAACACTACTAGAGATTGTGTGAAACACCGGGCGAAGGACCTTCGGAAATAAATCTCGAGCCCGGGATCGAGAGAAACATAGCTTCAAGCTTGTAATCTCCTTATTCGCCGTGGATCATCACCGCCGCTCTCCTTAAGGATGCAGATCTCAACCTCGGACTGAACCACGTAAATTTTAGAGCCCTCCTCTCTCTCTCTCTTTCCTGTGTTATCTTGCGATCGATGTGCATAGCTTTTCTCTTTGAAGTTAACCCATCACAAAGCCCAATTTGGTGCGCAATCAATCCCGTGGTAGAAGATACAAACGATGGATGGAAGTCGCGAACATTCAACGCACTTGAATTTGCTATTGACAACACGGCGAGAAAGCGAAATAGATACATCGAAAGATCTCCCACAAATTTGAACCCAAAAAAAAAAATCATAGCTTTAATGATTCCAATAAAATATCTCGAGCCTTTATTTGTCGCTATGCAAAACACTTTTGTCCCCCGGAAAAAAGAAATATTTCCCCCGAAAAACATCTTATTACCACATAAAATATCGATTCCTCCCGCGTCGGAGCTCTCGAGCTTATCCACATCAGCAATTGCTCCGTGGAAAGCCTCCTTGTCCGCCACCATTGCCCTAGAGTTTCCCTAAAGTTGCGAAGTTTTAAGTGGATATTGACGTCATAAAGCGGGACCCGTGACGTCATCTCCCCCATTCGAGCATGACGCAATGTCCGCGTCCTCTCATTTTGCCCCTCGTTTTCTGCTCATCGTCCCCGGGCAAGTTCTACCATTGCGTGCAGCTTGCAAGGAAGGCAAACTCAAATGCGAAACCACAAAAAGGAAAAAAAAGAGAGGATATACAAGGGAGTTACTCCTTAAGTTGAAAAAGGTTAAAATGAATATTTTAGTCCGACGGTAAATTCAAAAGTGGCATTTTAGAAGCTAACCAAGATCGCAATAGGTGAAAAATTAGGAGTGTGGCCCAGAGAATTGGTGAGACCAACATTACTTATACAACGAGAGCATTTGATAAATGATGTCAAATGTCTTTAATTCTGTCCAAAATGAAAGTCTCGAAATTGAGGGTAAATTGTTAGGATTAGATGCACAAACACAACGAAATAGAAAGTAAAGATGAGAAAAATGAATCGAGATAGAAGGTTTTATCTTGATGCATCCCTAAACTAAGGCTACTCCCACCATAAGTAGCACTTCCTAGCTCTCTGTTGCAACTCTTCATTACAAGCTAAAGAAATTATATATAGGCGGCACAAGAAAACCCTGAAGGCGAGAAAGCCCTAGGCCATTCAGTATCTATTTATTGACTCGACCAAATAAAAAACGGGCTCAACCTCGTTGGGGCAGCCCCCCGTACCCCTACCGGCTCACCGAGGAGCGGGACTCCCGTGCCTACCTATCGATAGAAAGTATGAACCACACCTTAACACAAAAGACATATAAAAAAAAAGAAAAACTCATAAATGGACGATAGCGGTGCCACCGTGTCAAAGCAAATAGAGTTTGTTTTTTTTTTTGGTCGAAAGCAAATAGAGTTCAAATATGATATTCTAAAAGTTTTAACAGTTGCGGTATATAACAAAGGGAGTAATAACAAAACAAATAGAGTTCAAATACGATATTCTCTCTTTATCGCAGCCTTGTAACCTTCGAACGATAAATCGAGAGCGGCAATTAATCTCAAAATTTCAAGGAAAAAATGAGAACCACATGTTGCGAAACTTGATTGATGCGAATCGGAGCCCATTCTGGACCAACCGATCGGCTCGTGACAGCGACGTAATAGATTGCGGATCTTGGAAACGATCCCCCCCGGTCGGGACGATCCAAAACACCCCAACGTCGTGCGGTTCAGAAAACGACCCGCGGGGAGAGCTCTGTGTTCCTAATCTTCAGCCGGGCACAAGTTGGACCTGTCCCGATCCGTCGGTCAACATCCGGCGGCAATTTAATTTTCCGGAAATTACCAAACGAAAAAATCGCGTCAACGTCGATGGAAACGTCGAATTTAAAAAAAAAATTAAAATTAAAAAAAACACGCCTTTGCTTAGGCATGAATGTTGCTTCGCGGGGTGGCATGTGTGGGGACCACCCCGTCACCCCCCCGAGCCCGGGCCACTCGGGCGGGGGCCACGTGGCCTCCGCCTTACCGTCCAAATCGAGCGACCCTTCTTTTCTTTTAATCATCAATAGTTTACTCCCCCGATTTGCATATTTATTTATTTATAATTTCTCCGTCCTCGGTAGCTTGTGGTGTGCGAGAAAAATGTTGACTGTGCGTTGACTTCGAATTGAGGTTTGGGTTAACCAGAAGGAAAATTGAGAATCTGGATGCTGCGTCGACCTAGCCATGGCGATCTTGGGGCCTCGCGGGTTAGTGTATAATAAGCCCTAGGCATGAGCTGTTGAAGTAATCGGGACATCCATTCCTTCGGCGAGGATGCCCCGGGCTTTTCAAACGATCCAAGAAAGTCCGTGAATATTCGCCCGAGAAGCAAAAACACTCCCCGTTAAATTTTCCGTATGAGAAATCCGGGGAAAAAAAAATGGCACACGGCATGACTAATGGCGACATTTTTGGAGAGAAAAGTATTGGTATAGATTAGAGTTGCATCAATCATGGAAGCAGATTTGTCCCGATTAAGAGGATTATAAGATACGAGGGCGCTTCAGAGAAACGGCATTTTGCCTGGCTGCTGCTGACGTGTCCGGGGCATCTGTTGCCTCTCACGGACGTGTCTTTTCGCATACGCTGGCGCCTTTAGCCACGTCATCGTATGCCACATCAGCTACACGGGCAATAAACTTAACACGGGGTAATTTTTGTCCCTTTAGAGATGGTTCATGGGTTTTTCCGGGTCATTTGAAAAGTCAAGGCATTGTAGTCCTCTGGGTGAAAGCCGTGGATCCTTTTTGGCGATTCAGCGGATCACTAATGTTCAAATTCGATAATGAAATTGAAAACTCGTTAATCTTTCGCGCTTTCACTTCTAATTATACGTCAAATCAAAAGATAAAAAAATAGATCTACTGCATCCTCATCCATGTGAATTATCAAAAATTGGATTCTTAACGATCTCGAAGTCGACCTTAATTTCAACTGTTTTGGCCCTACAAGATATCTAGATTTCCCCCGAGTGATTCGAGTTAGCATCGAGTGCTCCAATGAGTGGAGCTTAATCAAGAGATTAAGCTCTTAATTTACTTAGATAAGAATTCTAAGCAAAAGAGGCTTTTATGGAAAGAAGAACCCAAAAATTTAAATGGACCGAACCGGAGTGCAAACGGGTCGGCCTATGCAAGCCGTTTCCTCCTTGGGCCCTGTCGGCATAGCTAGGGCCTTCTCTATCATTTTGTATTCAATTTTTACTATTCTTTTTTGGTCATGCCCGTGCTGGAACTTTTGGGCCAAAATGTTAGGTCGATCCGGTCTATTATGAATATTAAAATTCGAATTTGAGGGTGTTTTTTTTCTTTTTTCCCTTGCAAAAGTAGATAGTTTCTATGTCTATACTACTAATTAAGGAAAAAGCAGTGGAAAAATTTTTTTGGCCAAAAAAAAAGCAGTGGAAGTTGGTCACTCTTTGAAGAGTCCAATTATGCTCTTCATAAGATAAATCAATGTTGCTGCACTTTGAAGATGCTTGCAGAATATACAAAGCATGTTGATATTACAAAGTGAAATTCAAACGGGTTGGGGCAAGTGAAACTTGGGAAAACATATAAGTGCATTTTTTGTGACCTTTCATTGGCTCACGCAAATATATAATTAATTAGAATTAATGGAGAGCTCCACTTTTTACGACAAAAAGTAGAAAAATAGTTCATTCCAATCAAATTTTAAGAATGTAAACTAGCACTAACAACATTTAAGTCGCGTTTATTTCACTGATAATATCATGATAGAGGAATATATTTTTCATGAAAATCATTTTCAAGAAAATTGGTTAGTTTTCATTTGTTTAGTGATTTAGGGAAAGTGGTTTCTTTCTTGCAGGGAGGGGAAGTTGTTTTTACTCGGTCTAAGCTTGTTGTTTTCAATTCATGGAAAACATTTTCCGTGGTTAGTTTTCCGTCATCTAAGAACCAGAAAATTGAAAAATAAATTTCTGAAAACAGTTTTCCTTCAAACAGATGAACCATTATCTAAATAGGTTGACAATTAATGTACGCGTCAAATAGGTCTATGTGTGATTAGAAATACCATAAGCAAGATAACAATCAAAAGTTTACTAGTTCGATGGATGGATCTGGTATATTTGTAAGGAGGTTTTTGGACATGCATGGACCCTTACCTCTTATGCATATCTAAATTAAAAATTTAATGCTCATTACACTGTAGCATTAAAGTGCGAGGTTCTGCATATTTGACTGGCATGAATGGCTTTTGCTTCTTTTGAGGCATCATTAAATCATAATCTGATCATTAACAACAATGAACTGTCAAATTAGCCTGATTATTTCATTAATATAGCCACGGCATCTCATTTGAAAAGTGCAAAGCTACTCATTTTTTCAGTGCAAGAAAAGGAACATACCCTTACTTAGTGTATGCTCGCTAAGAGCAAAGAAGATCATACATTTTCTAGAAATGATGCCATATAATTATGCCGTTAACATCTACCTTGGAGGAACATATAACACATGATATCTAAATCTTTCAGCCCGATTAATCGCCACGAATGCGTGCCAATTGCTTTGTCCATATACATCGGGTAAGATTCCAGAGATTGGATAACGTGCATAGACCCATAATATCATGATTTTAACGCAAGATCTGTCATATCTAGATCGAGAGCTTAACCATTCAAGCACCATTCGAGGATGGAATAACTCTTCTTTAACATGATACGTAACGATCTTATTGGTCTAGTTAGATATTTGTAACATCCGATGGGCAGCGCGTCGGTCAATGTAGCGCAATGCTTGAAGTGGCACATTACGAGACTAACAGTGATGTTTTAGAGAGACATATCAATAGAGAAAAGAGTTCCAGTGATCTCCAAAACGTGGGCGAAGTGGAGTTGTTTCAATTAAAGATGAATAAGAAAAAGACGATGTTCTAGAGAAACAACGTAGCTTGGCAATTGCTAACGTGTCCGGGGCATCTTTTGCCTCTTGCGGACGTGTCTTTTTACATGCGTCAACACTTAAAGGTGTCAATGGGTCTGATCGGATCGGGCTTTCATGATACCCAATCCGGCCCGAAATATACAGGGTTGTGCTTGACCCAACCTAATCAGACCCAAGATCCCGTTCATCATATACCCCAAAAGTAGGGTCGGGTCGGGTCGGTCTAGGTCAGGTTTAGGGTTTTTTTTACAGGGACCAACCTCTGACCAGCTAAGCTTGAGCGAGAGAGAGCTGCTTTATTCTCTGTAGCTTGTTCTGGACCTCCTCTGTCTCTCTCTCTTTGCATTTGCAGTATTAGTTGAGCTCAGCTCCCTCCACCCAATCACCACCCAAGAAAGCCCACGGGAGTAGCTCTGGAAAAATGAGCGCCACCGCCGAGTCCAAGAAGAAATCGCTCGAGGCCCCGGCGACGAAGCCCTGCTCCGATGATCGGAAGCCCTCGTTGGCCTTCTCTGCCGCCGCCGACCGCAAGACCGTCATCAAGAGCGCCGACATGAAGGATGACATGCAGAAGGAAGCCATCGACGTCGCAGTAGTCGTAATCCCTCTTTCTCTCGCTCTGATTGGTTGTGTCAATTTGGTGGATCACTCCAATGGGTGTCTATTGTTTGGGTATGGGGTTCTGTATTCTACGATTCTGGAGCTGATTGGTGTGTTTTTTTTTTTTTTTGGCTGATGCATTCGAGAAGCACAGTGTAGGGAAGAACAGGACGACCTCCGAAGCTCGGCGTCGCTTCGGAACTGAAGATGAGAGCCGTGACGGTAGCTGCTCCGGCGCAGAGGCTCGACGGGAAGACGGAGCTTGCCGGGGAGGTGGGGCTCGGCGCCAGGGCCCCAACCTGGCGGTCACAGCGAGTGCCGTGAGGGCGAGCACGAGCCACCATGGCCATGTTCACGAACTTCACGGCCACCATTGCCACGAACTCGAGCTTTTCGCACGCCTTTGAGAGGTTGTAAGGGCGAGGAGGAGCTAGGGTTTCTTGGTCGCTCTTGCGTAGAGAGAGAACAGAGCGAAGGGGAAAGAGAGAGAGAGGGGTAGGGCTGTTCTAGATGAGTTACCTTGGTGCCAGGGTCAAAAAAGCCCAGCTTGGCTTGGCCCGGCCCGGCCTGGCTTGGCCCGACCCTAACAATTACCCACACTTAAAACCCTTATCCAACGAAGACTAAGACCCGGCCCCAAAATACCCTAAAATTTTGGGCCGGATCGGGTCGGTCCGGGTTGGCTCGGGCTTTATTGACACCCCTATCAACACTATTAGCCACGTCATCACATGCCACGTAAAGTTTGCATGGGCGTTGAACTTAAGGCTGGATTTTGTTGTCCCTCGAGTAAAAGTCCGTGGGCTCCTTCAGGTCGTTTCAAAAAGTCGGTGTACGTTTGTCCTCCAAGTGAAAGTTTGTACGTTCCCTTTTCGTGATTTGGCCTATCACTAATGTTAGACTTGATAATTAAATCGAAAACTTATAAATCTTTCGTGGTTTGACTTATAATTACACGTCAAGTCAAGAAAATAAATCCACTACATCCTCATCCAGGTGAATTATATTGAATTCTTAGTGATCTCGAATGTAAGCTCAACTCGACTTTTTTGGCCCTAGAAGATATCTCGATTTCCCCCTAAGTGATTCAAGTTAGCATTGAGAGCTTAATCTCGTGATTAAACTCAACTCCTTGGATTACTCAATGCTAACTTAATTTTTTCTTTTTTGGGTCCAAAAAGAATTTCAAGTTAACATTGAGTTATCCAAGGAGTTGAGTTCAATCACGAAATTAAGCTCTTAATTCAAAAATTTAAATGGACCTAGCCAATGGATACGAGTTCTTTTTGTGATGTAGCCAGGCTAAGCACAGGGGCCTTGATAGAAAGAAAAAAAAAACCCAAATTTAAATGGATCAAGCCGAAGTGCAAATGGGTTGCCCATTGATCCGGTCTAAAACGAATTTTAAAAATCGAATTTGAGGGTGTTGCTCTTCTTTTTTTTCTCGCGAAAGAAGATAATCTCCATGTCCATAGGGGGGAAATGTGGAAGGGGGTCTCTCTTTTAAACGTCCAATTATGCCCTTTCAAAAGATAACCAACGTTGGTGCACTTTGAAAATTCTTGGAAATAGGTTTAAAGTGGAAAATGACCACTAGGGGTTGAATTTTAAATCATGTGCTTTTGGTTGGTGGTTTAGTGGACTTTAAGTGGAGGAAAACTACCTCAGGCAATAGAATCACAAGCAAATAGATTTTGACATAGACAATTTCACCGTTCCTTATCAAAACTGTTCCGTTTCATCTCGACGACAACATCGGGACGACATTACCATTTCAGCATGCTTGGTCATTTATTGCGTGTCATTTTTTCAACGCATGAATTCCACGGACAGTAAACTCGAAACTTGATTATGGATTTTTAAAACCACGGGTCGTCAACAGATTATAATGAAACCACGGACGTATGATGGGATTTATATATGCTCGAAAATAATCGTTATATCACTGGCAAATAGACGTAGATGTCAAATGATGAGTGGACTTCCTAATGCTAAAAAATAATCATTTTCCAATGGCGAGTGGAATTTCCCAACATATGTTGGTGGTTTAGCGGACTTAAGTGGTGGGAAAACTACTTCTAACAATAGATTTTGTATCGAGACAGTTTCATAATGTAACTCGCAGTTTCCTAAATGGTCCAAATGGCAATTTCTGTTCATAGGGAGGAATAAAAGATAATTGAGGACTTTATTAACCTGAGTTTGATGGAATTGAAATAAAGTATAAATCCTTTATTTTGTGGCTTGCTTATGGCATGACATGTGATGAAGGCTAAGGAGGAAGATCACTCAAAATGCCAATGGAATGAAGGGTTTATATTTACAATTCCTTAGATTTTCCGATCAATCCCTCTATTCCATCGATTTTAATATTCGGTTTAGTTCAATTGAGGACTTGCGATTTCAAAAAGGATTCATTCAGGTCTCGAGTTCGTCATCGGTTGAATCCAGACGTCGAAAAGCCCACGTGGAATCAGGACTTGAGGCCATTTGCCACGTTTCATTTTCAATGATTAAAATTCTACCGGCGGCGAGCTCGAGGCCTGAACGTGGGTTTTTCTAAATCCTCGGGTCCTAATTGACAAATCTAAAGCCTCATGTCCCGAATTTGACCATCGGCCATAACCTTAATTCTGTTTCCGCACTTATCCTCACGTTCCGCGTTGTTTGAATGAACATAATAGAAAATTCCATTTCCCCTTTTTATAAATTATCTGCCATGTCATTTGCATTTAAAACCAAGCAATATATTAGTTCGATGCTCTCATAGAGATGGTGTTCTTCTTCTTCTTCTTTTTGGTATCAATAATCACTAAAGTTTTTTGCCAAAACATTTGTATCACTTTGAACCTCTAATTGAAAACTACAATATTTTCAGCTGATTTCTACCTAAAAAATCTACCTATTGACGTCAATTGCAACCTTTTTTTTTGTCCTTTTTGGTCGGTCCCATTAGTTATGATGCTACGATTCTCCTAGATTAGATTCACAGCAAATACTTTCTAGACCCATAAAATGTAAAACACGAGTTTCGTTAAAATTCATCCATCAAATGAGTAAATGGGCGCACGAAAGTCGCATCATCATGTCACCTTTTGAAAATTTGTGCGCTGAACTTCTAGAAATGATTCCGTCATCATCGACGTGATCATTGATACTAATCAGTTTGGTCGAGATTGGCCAACAGAAGTAGATATAGTTTTGTCGTTGAACAAATAGTTGGACAAATTATCCAAATAGAGTAGAGAACCATCGCCCTAGGGGAAAGTCCTAAACCTACAACCTTATAAAATTCAAACGAATACTCTCTATTCTTTTTTTATAAAAACAATGTGATGATATTATCAAAAACTAACCACTTCAAGAATTGAATTTGTCTTTCAAAGGAAAAATTTAACACGTGCATTTTCCATTTTATTGAATTTTCAAGAATCCTTGCCAACATCTCCACCACATCCAAAAAAAAAAATGCAACAGAAAAACGATGCCCACGTGTTGGCACGCCAGTTCGGGGACGGCGAACAAAAGCAAAAAGATGTGTCTGCTCGAAACGCAATCCTCACTTTGTCATTTTCGGGTTCGTGGATAATTATTTTCAAAGAATTTTCTTAGTCGTGTATATATATGATTTCATTATCTATGGAAATAGGAGTGTGAAACCATGCTCAGCAACCTTGACTATTAATTAAACTTTCGAATAGCAGCACCCGCGTGGGGTTGACTTTAGGTGCGTGGACTCATCGAATCATATTGCCGTAAAGAAGAAGAAGTGCGAAGCTTGACTTGACTTGCGAAGCGTGCGGATGATATGATGAATTTGCTCCACCCGCCTTCTTTCTTCTCCTTCATCTTCCATCCCTCTCTTGAAAAGCGACAATTGATTATCAGTGCATTCAGATCACCGCCGGAGGTTTGCGGGCGTGGACCGGGGAGGTGGTTGTTCAAAGGAAGGAAGAGAGAGAGAGAGAGAGTTGACGAGATAACTCGATGTTATAGTAGTGCAAAACGACAGTTCTATTATGAGTCGGCATGGTTATCGATCCACCGTTCCTGTTTTGTCAAAGCTTTTGAATATTCAGCTTCTGCAAGTGGATTGATGTTATGTTTTGAAGAGAGCGTGACGTGTCGCATGGCAATGGAGGACATCCGCGCAAGTCCATATTTGAAGCAATTGGTCCCCCAGTGAATATGATCACTTATCAGAGATAGTGGGCGGCCATTGACGACGACTCTCGCTCCGTAGACTGTTCAAAACACGCAGAGAGAGAAAGAGAGAGAGAGAGAGAGAGAGATGGGTAGGTCCCGTGAAGAAGACGACTGACAACCTCTGTGGCTTAGTGCGATTGATTGCGCCCTCTTCCATCTTAAAACTTTGATCCGAAAGAAATAATGCTATACATATTACATGCCAAGACTCCATTCGTTAAATTTGTTTATCAGAGTGCCACGTTACTTAATGAATCAACATAGTAAATGGTTGTCGTAGCTTTAGTGTTGCTCCCTACAACATAAATTGATCGTTGGATTGATGACATACTCAAGTTGAAAGCTCGATGCTTGCAGGTCGTCACTCGGGTATTCGAGATTTGGCCCTTGCGAGTAAGATTCGGGTCACTACATACATATGTGGGGCAATTCTCCACTCCTGTGCAATGCTCCTCTCGATGTCTCGACAAATCTTAATTAATAATAACACCTTCATTTTCATAAGGACAAATATCACATAAAACCCCAAACTATACAAAAGTAAAGTCCCTCAACTTGTTCACTGTGACACAAATATCCTTAACTTTTTTTTTGTGTGACGAAAAAATCCAAATCGGTAACACAAAAAAAGTCTGGGGTATTTGTGTCACAACGAACAAATTTATAATATTTAGTGATAAAAAAAAGGTTGGAAGTATTGATGTTCATAATTTGAGATTTTTTTTGGGTGATATTAACCTTAATCATAAATCAAGGGAAAATTCCAAATCAATACCCACAGTGAGGTCATTTTCTCAAAAAAAGTTCCAAAGTGGACATAATGTCAAATAAGGGCATGAAGTGCTCAATCAGTCTCAAATAGGAGCCTGAAGTACCCAATTAGTCTCAAATAAGAGCTTGGGTTCGCCGGCCAGTCAAATACTCACCGGCCGACGAGCACGTCACTGTTCCGATCGCCGGAATAAGGGCAATTTCATCTTTTACTTTTTAAATTTTGTTTGTTTCTTTTTTCCTTTTACCGTTTTTTCTTTCCCTTTTCTTTTTTTTTCCTCTTTTCCCTCCACCGGCCATAGCCGGAGTCGGCGAAGGTTGCCGGCCTCAGGCGGAGGCCGCCCTCCCCGGTGTCGAGCGGCCTCCGCCTGGGTTGCTCTCACCGGATTTGGCGAGGGTCGCCCTCGCCACCCCCTAGCGAGGGCGGCCCTCGCTAGACACCGGTGAGGGAAACCCAGGGCTGCCCTCGCCGGTGTCGAGCGGCTTTCGCTTGAGGCTGGTAACCTCCGTCGGCCTCGGTTATGGTCGGCGGAGGGAAAAGAGGAAAAAAAAAGAAAAGGAAAAGAAAAAAACAGTAAAAGGAAAAAAGAAAAAAAAATTAAAAAGTAAAAGACGAAATTGATCTTCTTCCGGCGATCAGAACAATAACGTGCTCGCCGGCCAGTGAGTATTTGACTGGCCATAGAACCAAAGCCCTTACTTGAGACTAATTAGGCACTTCGAGCCTCTATTTAAGACTGATTGAGCACTTCAAACTTTTATTTGATACTATATCTATTTTGAATTTTTTTAAAGAAAATAGCCCACTTTGAATACTAATTTGGAATTTTCTCACGTGTCAATGACGGAGGTTTGCCGATAGGAGCGCCGTACGACGTGCAGAATCCACGTCCGCAAAAGGTGGGGAAACTGACGCTGGACAGTTGACCACTCGATCAATGCTCCTACACAGCTGTAGTAGGGCGTAAAAAAAGGCTCATCATGGCGATTAAAAGAATAAGTTTCCTAGGTAGTATTTATGTAACCTCCGAGCACATGGAATGAACATTATTTAGTATTCCTCAATGTCATTGATTGATTTGCGGTCAACTCTTGGTAATAAATGCATTAGCATTATGAATAATCAATTTTCATATCGTACTTACAATCTTATCAACTTTCAACCTAAGCTATTCATAGCACTGTCTTACTTAGTTTTCACATTAAATGGGACGTATCACGAGACAGTCCTGGACCAAGGAAGCCTCTATGCGAGGGTAAATTACATGAAATGGATGACCTAACATATGTAGATTAAGAATAAGGGCACTTATTTATAATTGCAACGTGAAGATAAGGAAACTATACGACGGGTGGAGAAAGACCGATTCATTTGTTAAGTCACAGGATTGCTTGTCGTGTTATCGGCGTCATAGAGGTAGTTAGTGACGTGATTACATGGTAAGTATAACCTCCGACCTACTCCCGTTGACAAAGATGGGCGCCTAATCGATAGGATGGGAACATCGGATTCACATTAATTTGGGATAGTATTGATTAACACCAGCTGGTTCATAAGCTCGAGGTTTATCCAAATTTTTTCGCCTTCTAGTATATAGAATCATTGATCACTTCGTTGATGGTGTGATGTTCATGAAAATGAGAGGGAAGAACCTGAAAAAGTCGGCGCGTTCATCCGTCGAAAGACTTGAAAAACTTACATGTTATGGTCAAGAAAGATGGGTTGAACATGTCATTAAAATTAGGGACATTAAATATAGTCAAATCGCCGGATAGTTGGAACTTGAAATTGTAGATATGTTAATATATGTCGTAACTAACATGTAAACATCGGAATTATCTTTGTTTTAATGTCTTTTAATGGGGCACATTGAAAACGTTTACAAGTATTCTAGTTAGGAATTCCGATAAAATTCATGTCTTCTGTAAAATGGATAATGATAATAATAATAGTAGTAATAGTAGTAAATAATAATATGAGAAAATGAGACAAGCGATCTCTGAAGTTTGGCCCAATGTATAATGTTATCCCTAGACTTTTGATATATTCAATGTAGTCCTTGAACTTTAGTCTGATGTGTAATGTCGTCTCCGAACTTTTAATTTGTTCAATGTGGTTCCTGAACTTTCGATAAATGTTCAATTTAGTCCCCAGACTATATGAAAATATTCAATGTTGTCTATCCATTAATTCAAGTTATCAAAAAACATTAAACATTTTTATATAGTTTAGGGATTAGATTGAGTATTTACCTAAATTTGAGAGACTGTATAGAACAAATTAAAATTTCATAAACAACATTACATGTTGTACTAAAGTTTAATGGACTATTTGTGTAATTATCCATAATAATAAATATAGTGTTGATGATGTATAAGATAAATAATATACCATGTAATGATCAGAGGGTCCATATTACGAACAGATGTGTAGATTTAAATTATACCAAGGTTAATTAAATTGATTTGGAGCGCGGTTCGAATTTAGATAAGACATCGGATTATTATTAAGATGCAATTGACATCATGATACTTAGGCTCCATTTGTTTCACAAAAAATGAATGTTCTTGAAAATATTTTCCTAAATTAATCATTTGTATCGCTTGAAATAATTAGTCAATGAATAATATTTTCAGCATCGACGGCAATCTATGGCTAACCATTTTCTTGGACGATGAAAATATTTTTCGTTCATCCATTTCTATAAGCAATACAAGCGATCGGTTTTTGGAAAATAATTTTTAAATCACTTATTTTTCATGAATTTCGCGAAAGACCCACGTTTTGAAAAAGTTTTTTTTGAAAACGATCGCTTGCGTTACTTATAAAATTATATCAATGAAAAGCATATTTATTGTCCATGAAAATGTGTAGACATAAACTGTTGTCGATAATGAAAATATTTTTTCACGACTAATTATTTCTAACGATATAATTAATTATTTTAAAATAAATATTATTTAAATTAATTATTTTCGTAAACCTTATAATTGTAGGCAAAAAGCGCCCATTTATTGGGAGAGGGAGGAACCCTCGCGGCGTCAGGCGGAGAATATTCTCTTGCAACTTGCCGTGGAGAGGAGACTCCCCGAGTCAAGACAAGCGAATCACTTTCTAACGTCTCAAATATATATATATTTGACCAAAATAAAAAAAAAAGATTAATATATTATAAGCCTATCGGAATACCTCCAATTTTCCTTATTTTTTTTTAATTTGTCCATGACCCACCAAATTTATTTCCCACTCCGAGATGCAAACTGCGATGACCTGCCCTACAGGAAACTGAATCTTCAAGGATCATGAATTAATGTGCTCTCTTTTTATTTTTTATTATTCACTTGTTTTTTTTTGGGGTTGAGACAATAATGATAATGAACGCATTCATTTTGGGTGAACATGTGGGACGTACGATACTCCCAAGAGGCAAAAAGGTGAGCAAGTGTTTGATGCTGATGCCCCCTACGTTGGGATGTGGCGATTCTGGCCACCGCAGCGAGAAGATCCGCGTGAAGTTCGCATGCGATGAGGGCAATTTTTTTCAAGAGAAAAAATCACAAAAAAAATTATAAATTATATCTATTGTGACATATTAATTTCGAATTGTTTTTGCGACATAAAAAAATCTCAAATTATGCACATCGTGGCACTTTTAAAACCTCAAATCTATACCCATGTGACATATTTATTTTCCGTCAAGATTTCGTTAGATGATATTTCAGCAAAAACAATATCGTCTTTTTGTCACTTAAGTTACGTGGGTGCCTGTTTGCTTTCTAGAGTCCAGGTAGGTAGATTTTTAAGGGTTCTCATTGACAGAACTTTGACGGAAGGTAAACGGTTTACGTAGGTACTAGTTTTGGACTTTTAATGTCACAGAAAAAAAAGTTTACGATAAGTATATTATGGTGGGCATAATTTATGATTTTTTTGGTGACTTTTGCCCTTTTTCAATATTCTAACAATTTTGTGAGAAACTTATTTGGGGTGACTTTGATATTGAAACTTTGATTTTTTTTCTTATCAATATTACGGCACTCGCACTCCTTAACTTTCCATTAACCCGAATTGGTCGAATCATTTCAAGGTACATTCAAATACCGACACGTAGAATCGCTGTATAATTTTCTTTTTGTAGTTTTCGGAAGCTTAAATAATTAATACATTTTGTTTTGAAAATTTGATGGGAAAATCATAAAACAAATTTCAGAAGTTAACGGCAAGTGCAGGCAAACGGGTTACCTAAAGCTCACTTTTTCTGACTTTAAGGAAAAAACAAGAAACCAAAAGAATAAGTACATACACTATCAGATTCGACTTAATGATTAAAATTGAACATTTGCATGGATTAGAAGCAAGGCAAATGGCTGTTTCTCTGTGGAGTCTAAGCACTACCATAAACGGGCCAGTTACCGAGAGTTTCGGCTTGCGTCTCACTCATCTTAAGAAGTTCCTCGTCGTACGAAAAAGTATACAGGAGAATTTGGCAGAAGATCCTCCGTTGACAGTCTGAATTGATCAATCGGGGAGGTTTTTCATTTCATACATTCTATGTGGCAATTTGGCTACATAGGCATTTAGGGTTTGGCTTTCGGGCATCGGACCAACCTCCCAATTAGTCCTATTAGAGACGTGCCATCCGGTTCGGGGGTTAGAGATTCGTCCCTTTCCCCAATTCGGTTCAGTTTCCAAGCAAAACGTAGAAGGCCAAAAGGGGAGTACATTGACAAATTTTCACGAGAGGTGTGATCTTTCAACGCATGGCTAGGAAAGAGGCTCTCGCCAAGCTTTTTACTTGTCAATCAATTGGAAAAATACCCAACAATTTTATCATCTTCTTCTACTGAAGCTAAACATGGGTTCGTCTCCTTTTCTACATCTTCTCTAGGTTTCGCATGTGGTCACTGAGGACAGTCTCGTTCTGGCATGGAAGATGCCGCCAAAGCAATACCAGATCGTGGGGTCAAAAGACAACAAAAGCATTAAAGCACCAATGGACATAAGAGCTGAGCCCAAAGACATCCCAAGTGGTCACACCCCCACTTCAACTTGGACCACCAGTGTTGTAATGCAGCTGCTAGAATTAGGTTGCTTGCCTAGATTCAACTTCCCTCCATTGATTTCCATTTTTCAGTTCGTACTCGTTACAATCGTTATCCTTACGTAAGGAGCAGCAGCAATTGGAGTGGGTTGATTCGGTTTCGAGTAAGTATAACCTAATAGATTCGGAGCCGAGATCTTAATCCACGGCTTGAACGACGACACGTCGTATGAACATAAATTGAATTATCTCGCAAAAATTCGAATCGAGCCAAATATGAACGTCTTAGTTCGGTGCGACCTAAACATCCCCATTCTCTCTCTCTCTTCTAAAGAGGAAATCCTAATCAATATTGTCGATTTTCAGTTATTTTTCTTGCCTTTGACGTGCTTGTATTTGTTCTTTCCTTTCGGACTCGGGCACAAAACAAGGAGCAAAAGAAATGCTCGGAATCCGTCTAGCTTAATCGGTGATAAGGGCAGCTTTTGTCCTCATAATGTAGCTTTCCAATTCAAACTAATCGCTTTTAGACGTCTAATTCTACTCAATTTGTAAAGGGTTTCCATAAGCACATTACACGGTTCTTTCGTTTAGACTTGGGGAGCTTTCCCCTTTCCGGAATCCACCAATTCGTTCGTCTGACCCTATGAAAAAGTTAGAAAACAGACAAAATCTTGAGGCCATTTTTCTCCAAAGTACTCCATCGACACCCCCCCTTTTACATAGTTTTTCCAATCAAATTAAAGTTGATGCGAACACCACTATTCTACGAGGATGGCTTAGGTGACATGACACGTGCCGTGATGCCAAACTTTTGCAATTTGCGAATGTTATAACATAGTCGTCGTGAAAAGAATCTTGCTAATTTTGCTAACTTCAAGACAAAAGAAAACCTAAAAATCGATTACTTATTAATTATTCATCCATACACATGGTGGGCCGACATATATGTTACATACACATATAGCAAGTGAACCAAGCTGTCCCATATATTTATTTCTTTTTTCAACTATGTGTCAATGCCAAGTGCAGGAGTATTATTACTAAAAATGAATCAGATCGGAACCGTAATCGATTTCGAGTGGATAAGATCAAGAGACATCGTCCAATTTTCTTGGTTATACAACGCTTTTGGACTAATCTTTACATTTGCCTTTTCTACTCAAAATCTCTATGCATTTAAACTTCTCCCTCAAAATCTCTATGCATTTAAACTTCTCCCTTCATAACACCGCAAGTCACCTCTAAAGTCCTTGTGCAGACGTCGTCCCGCCCCAGTCCTCTCTCTATATCCCCAAGATTGCAGGCGCAAGCATTTCGTCACACTTTATCAGACATGATTCTATATAAATATGCAACCCTAAGTCCCCGCAATACTACGCCCTTGTAATTTAACAAGAACGTCCTTGGAACGTCTTTCTCACCCTCACTCTCACCCCCAAGAAAGAGAGAGGAAGAGGGAGATAAGAGATAACCGAGAAACACCACACAATGGTGGTCGCTGGATCCCCCGGAGGGCGCGGAGGCCTCACGGGCCTCTCGGACGTGAGGCACCTGGCGATGCAGATCATCATGGGACGGTGGTTCATGGTGTTCGCGTGCTTCCTGATCATGGCCGCCGCTGGGGCGACCTACATGTTCGGGCTCTACTCGGGGGAGATCAAGAAGTCGCTCGGCTACGACCAGAGCACCCTTAACTTGCTGAGCTTCTTCAAGGACCTCGGGGCGAACGTCGGCGTACTCTCGGGGCTCATCAACGAGGTGACGCCGCCATGGGTGGTGCTTTCCATGGGGGCCGTACTCAACTTCTTTGGCTACTTCATGATGTGGCTCGCCGTGACCAAGCGGATCGCAAAGCCCCAGGTGTGGCAGATGTGCCTCTACATATGCATCGGCGCCAACTCGCAGGCGTTTGCCAACACCGGCGCCCTTGTCACCTGCGTCAAGAACTTCCCGGAGAGCCGGGGTGCCGTGCTGGGGATACTGAAGGGGTAGGTTTGCGCAAATCCTGTTGTTTACGTATCGATTTGGTGGTTCACGTTTGTTTCATTCATTCACGATTAGCTCAATAATTGGACGAGTGAATCCAAGACGATTTGGTCCCAAAAAAGGAGTCCAAGACAATTTTAAAAACTGGTTTTTGTGTGTGATAATGATACGTGAACAACATTTCCTTCCGAGCTGCTGGTCAAAAGAGAAGGCCGGTTCATGATCTTGCAAGAGAATCAATTAAGTTACAAGCTGTAATACCAGTTCACTTGACGCGTTGTTGCTCTTTATGCGCTGCCAAGTTTTGCTCTTTATTACTATGTTCTTTGTAAATTTTCTCGCTTCAATTGCATGCATCTTCTAACTTTATGCGTATACTCAACCATATGGTAGATATGGTCATGCACTGTGCATTCTTTCCTTACCCAAAAACGAGAGACGAGTATAAACTCATACCCTTGTCATGAAAATAAGTTTCCTGATCTCTTGAACCTCCTGATTCAAAATAGATACAAGAGCTTGGCTTGATACGTTAAGGAATTTCGAATAATCATTCATTTTCTGTGAACTTTTTCGGGCAGCTATGTCGGCCTGAGTGGAGCCATCATCACGCAGCTATTCTACGCGGTCTACTACAAGGACACCAAGGCCTTGATCCTCTTCATCGGATGGCTGCCAGCCGCCATATCATGTGTCTTCCTCCGCACCATCCGGATCATGAAGGTGATTCGCCAGCCCAACGAGCTCAAGGTCTTCTACAATTTCCTCTACATCTCCCTTGGCCTGGCCACATTCCTCATGATCATGATCATCATCGAGAAGCACTTCAATGGCTTCACACGCCCCGAGTATGGTCTCTCCGCTGCTGGTGTCCTCTTCTTGCTCTTCCTGCCACTTGCCATCGTCGCCATCGAGGAATACAAACTATGGGAACAGAAGAGAGAAGCCCTAAACGACCCGTCCCCAATCGAGATCAACACCGAGAAGCCGAACCAGGAAACGTTCCTGCCTCCACCACCACCTCCCCCGGAGACAGCACCCCCTATTGCCGTCTTAAACGACGGAGAGCAGCTGGAAAAGCAACCATCTTGCTGGAGAACGGCGTTCAGGCCACCGGACAGAGGTGAAGACTACACCATACTCCAAGCTCTCTTTAGCATAGACATGTTGATCCTCTTCTTGGCCACCATCTGTGGCGTCGGGGGTACGTTGACGGCCATTGACAACCTGGGCCAGATCGGGTCCTCACTTGGCTACCCGACTCGGAGCACAAGCACGTTCGTGTCCCTCGTCAGCATATGGAACTACCTTGGACGCGTCGTCGCTGGCTTCGGCTCTGAGATCCTCCTGGATCGGTACAAATTCCCACGCACGCTAATGCTCACGATCATCCTTGTCATCTCATGTGCTGGCCACCTCCTGATTGCATTCAACGTCCCGAACGGCCTCTACTTCGCATCCATCATCATTGGTTTCTGCTTCGGTGCGCAGTGGCCACTGCTCTTCGCGATCATATCCGAAATCTTCGGGCTCAAGTACTATTCGACTCTATACAACTTCGGCTCTGTGGCGAGCCCCATCGGAGGGTACCTGCTTAACGTTAGAGTGGCCGGTCATCTGTACGACAAAGAAGCCAGGAAACAGATGGCCGCACTAGGGCTTCACCGGAAGTCCGGCGAGGACTTGGACTGCAACGGGGTCAAGTGTTATCAGTTGGCATTTCTCATAATAACGTTTGCAACGTTGTTCGGCGCGCTCGTGTCGTTCATTTTGGTCTTGAGGACGAGGAAGTTTTACAGGAGTGATATTTACAAGAAGTTCAGGGAGGAGGCAAAGGCGGCCGAGACGGAAATGGCTATGAATAACGGGATGACGACAACGACGACAATAGCGACAACGGAGGTAAAAGATGGGCAGAGAAAATCAGAGACATCACAATAAATTGCACCCTTTGAGGGTTTTAATGTTATTAGCAGAAAGATTGATCAGAGATGTACACATACAGAAATGGAGAATGATAGATTACGATGAATGACGGAAAACAAAGACGTTGCGAAGAAATGTATAATCCGCCTGATCATGTATGTCCGTTTACCTTGCATGTTATTAAGAAGTGTGTTTGCGAGTATATACACGACCGACCCCGTTTTCCCGACGGCTCAATTTTCGGAAACAGGCCATTTATCTCGTATGGCATCGATCCTAGCTAGGGAGATTAAGAGTAGGAATCGACGCTCTTGCTTAACACGAAGGGTTAAAATAAAACGGTTCGGATGGAACACACAGTGCACGCACTCGATCTGTACAATAAGATTTTTCTTTTTGTACAAGATGACACAGTTTCCCTGTGAGGTCGTGTAAGGGAAATTCAAAGGGCTAGATTCTCTCTCGGTAGAAGAAGAAGATTAATTTAAGAACAAGTAGGGAAAGGTCATGTCGATCTGGATTCTGGATACAGTAGTTTTTTTTAGTGGTTACGGTCTTGATCTGACATTGAAGATTGAACTTTCTCATCTGCAAGTCTTGATGTGGGGATCCTACTGGTCCCTTGTCTGTTTCCTTGGTTGCATCTAATATTTGAGTAAAATAATCCCTCCTTGACCCGATTACACTAAAGATACTCGATTCGGTAACGGCTATTTTTCCTACTTCCTAAGTTTGAATATGTCGGCCCCCGATGTTTTTGAATTATCGGGCGTAATGGTCGTCGCCTTCACATATGTCCGAAGAACATGCCTAAACAACTCCTTTTTTTTATTGTTATTATTTTGGAAGAGCACCAGATCTGATGAATCTTTTGAGTAATGAGAAGAAATTTTTAATGGCGAAATGGGTTTTCGGGGTCAAGGAGGGATTATTTTACTCAAACACAACATGAAATTTCATTGTTATTTAGCCATCGTCTGTACAGGCAATCGATCCGCTTGAACCTTTCGCCGTTGCGATATTACCGATTGTGGTCGCGACCGGTTCATCCATCCACGCACGCATGCCGGCTTGGGAAGGAGCCATACTAGTTTGAGGTCGTGCAATTTGACTAACCTATCGAACATTTGAAGCACAAATCAACGAGCCAAATTTTTAATTCGTTAGCCTTATATAACTAGTCAAATGAATGGACAAAAACGATGTGATTCGATTGCAATTAATTGCCAATTGACAAGTTGTACCCAAGACCATTGGCGTATCTCCGTGACCGCACATTTAGGTATTGCTTGCGATAAGAAAAGATGATTTCAGGACACCCAGTTCACGAATTAGGATTCTATAAATGAGTATAATTAAGATGTATTATTTTAACAAGTTCCTTATGAACACTTGTTAAGCAGCCGATTAAGGAATTTTTCACGCTTCCAAATGCATCGATTGTGCTCGTGACAATGCTTTGAAACCGTAAAATTCCTCCTCACGTAAAACTTAACAAGCTTCTCATGTTTACTCGTTAACAAAATTCTTCAAACATGCATATTAAGCGATCAAATAAAGAAAAGTTGCGGTATGGACGATTAGAATAACGAGGTGCCCTCTTATCAAATAACATTACCCGATGTCCTTAAAAGCACTACTTAACAACACCATGGTCCACGACCCCAAAAAAAATTTAAAAAAACAACACATTGTCTTCTTCAACCTTCTATCATGGTAGTCATGGCCATGGTTCGGAACCGGCGGTTCCGGTTCGTGGCCAAATATGAACCGGAACCGGTCGGTTCGGAACCGGTTCCGGGCCGGTTCATATTTTTTTTTCTTTTCTTCCTTCGCCGGCCATAGCCGGGGCCGGCGGAGGTCGCTGGCCTCAGGTGAGGCCGCCCTCGCCTGGGCTGGGCAAGGCCGACCTCGCCAGATCGGACGAGGGCTCGACCTCGCTGGCGTCGGGCGAGGCCGACCTCGCCTGCAACTAGTGAGGCCGGCGAGGTCGAACCCTTGCCAGATCTGGCGAGGCTCGACCTCGCCGGCAACTGGCGAGGCCGGCCTCCCCTGAGGCCGGCGAGGTCGAACCCTCGCGAGTTGCAGGCGAGGTCGGCCTCGCCCGACGCCGGCGAGGTCGAGCCCTCGCCCGATCGGGCGAGGCCGGCCTCGCCCAGCCCAGGCGAGGCCGGCCCTTGCCCGACGCCGGCGAGGGCGGCCTCGCCTGAGGCCGGCGGAGGAAGAAAAGAAAAAAAAAGGAAAAGGAAAAACATAAAAAAAAATAATAAAAAAAATTAAAAAGTTACTATTCCGGTGACGGAACATTATTCAATATAAATTATAATTAAAATGTAAATTGTAATCAAATTTGGGGACAAAAAGACAAGAGAGAAAGAGAGGGCTTGAACTTAATAAATTATCATTAAGCACATTATAATTCGTTACAACGATCTATAAAAAAAAAGGAGCACAATATATATGCCCTAAAATGACCCCAAAACCTAAACATTCCATGCGCAGCGCAGGGGACCAGAGGTCACATGTCGTCGGATTATACTTCGATTTCCCTAAACTCACGTGGGCGTACCCTGTATGAGAAACAAGGTTTCTCGAAATATTTGCCAAGTCCAATAGTTCTTTTACCCTCAATCGTCACTACCCGTTCCAGTACCGGTACCGGTAGTATCTCCGTCGTTAAAGAATTCGGATTCATTATTCCGATCTATCTCTTGTTGCCGGTATTGAGCCTTCGTCCAATCAGCAACACAAGCTTGAATCTCTACTGATTTTGGAGCTAATCTTGAACGATGTTCGTCCAAAATATTACCTCCGGCACTGAATGCCCGTTCGACCGCAATTGTGGAACAAGGGGTTGAAAAAATCTATTTTGCAATAAGAGAAAGGATTGGGTATTGGCTTGCGTGCCTCTTCCACCAATCCAAAATTAAAAAATCTGTACCACCTTCGGATTCAGTAAACTCAAATGAAACGAATAGATAAATCTCTAATTCAAAAATATTTTCTATTACTCCCTTTTGTTTTTTTTGTCTATGTAATAAAAGTTGGTACCCTCTACTAATTTTACCTATACTGTCATTTTGTATCTCCGTAGATTGAGAAGATCCAATATCACCTAAATTATATTTAGCATAAAATTCATTATATAATTTTATTACTACCTTTTTAACCTCACGTAATATGGTTGTAATATTTATCGCATCATAATGTAAACATTGATAATACGTACGCAAAAAATCATTTAAGCCATCCAATTTGCAACGCGGATAAAAAACACAAGCAACTAAATAAATAATGGGAATTTCACTATAATAATGTAGCTACTTCATTTTCATTGCAACTATAGTATGTTGCAATTCAACATCATTTTCATATTCATCAAAAATTCCAACAATATTAGTACGCTCTACTAAAAATAAATGTGTAGTAGGATAATAAACACCGGACAAAGTATAAGTTGCATCATTAAAAACCTTTAAAACATCTAAAATTTTTTGGCAAATATCCCACTCTTGTGGGTATAAATTAATCTCAGGTATATTATTAGAAATGAATGCACATAATAAATCTTTATATGCTAATGATTCATTAAGCAAGTAGAAAGTAGAATTCCAACGAGTTGGAACATCTCTTGGAAATCTTTTTGGCCATTTTCCATTTTCCCTACAAAATCTACCCAATTCTTTCATTTTTTGGGGATGTTTCCATAAAAATTGAATCGCCGTTTTTATTGGTTGAAGAAAAATATCAAGAGTTTTCAAACCATCTTGTACACATAAATTTAAAACATGACAAGCACATCTAACGTGAAAATTTTTTCCGCCAAAAGTAGGTTTACAAATATTTTCTAAATCGGCAATTGAAGCAGTATTTGCCGCGGTATTATCAAAACCAATTGAAAAAATTTTGTTAAGCAAATAATATTCTTCTAAAATTTGCCTAATTATTCTATAAATATTATTTGCCGTATGCTTATCATCGAAAACTCTAAATGCAATAACTCTTTTTTGAATACTCCACTCGTCATCTATCCAATGACATGTTATGCCCATGTAAGAATGATTTTGCCAATGATCACTCCAAATATCACTACCTATATGCACGCATCCATTAAATTGCATAAAAAAGTTTTGTAAATCTTTTTTTCCATTTTTGTAAAGATCTTTAATTACTCGTTTAATTGAATTTATAGGAACGCGTTTTGCTTGTGGAGCACATGCTTTTTGTACAAATTCATTAAAACCAAATCTTTCTCCAAAATTAAATGCTAAATACTCAACGGAAATAAATTTGCCTAATTCTTCCTTATAAGTTTTTTCATTAAAACGAAATAAAGGGGAAGTGTTAGGATTGACGTACCCGGAAATTTGTTATTGCCCGATATCGATTCCCGTTTCGGTTGGATGTCTGCTCCTAAGATGTCGTTTAAATGTTCTATATACTTGTCCACCTGTATATTTATATATTTTCCCATAATATTTATAAATTATATCATACCTTTTTTGACCAATATCAAACCTTTCCATTTTCGTGAAGTGATACCAAATGTCAGATGTAAATTCCCATTCCGCTTCCTTTATTGTAGATATTTCGGTAAGAGGATGAAAACTTTCTTGCGACGGGACGCGCTCCACATCGGGAAAAATGTTAATTTCATCATCTTGAAAATCTGCATATTCACGAGGATCAAAAGAATGATGGGATTCCGTCGCGATATCCTTACCTTTGCCAGTTGACACTCGACTTCCACTTGCCATTTTTCGAGTGGATTAAGAGAATTGAGCGAATTAATTGGGAGAATTAAGAAAGAATTGCGTGTATTGAGAAAATTGAGAGAATTTAAGAGAATTTGAGAGAATTTCGAGTATTGAGAGAATTGTGAGTATTGAGAGAATTTATAAGAAAAAAATGAGAAGAAAATTTAGGATTAAAAAAAAAAGAAAAGATAACCGTTGCAAGAAAAGATAACCGTTGCAAAATTGCAACGGTTATCTTTTCTTTTTTTTAAATAATTTTTTGCTCGTTGCGTTTGGGCGTTGGCCATTGCTAGGGCAGCCTAAGCCCGCAGCAGGGCCTGTAGACATGTAGGCCTTGCTGCGGGGTTTTTTTTTTTTTTTAAATTTTGCCCTGCCCGCAGCAGGGCCTGCAAACGTGCAGGCCTTGTTGCGGGCGCCGGGGCCCGGGGGGGTGGGGTTTTTTTTTTTTTCCGTTGGAACCGGGCCCGGAACCGGCGGTTCCGGGCCGGGCCCGGGTTTGACCGGGCCGGTTCTGATCCGGTTCCGGGCCGAAACCGGCCTGTGGCCACCACTATATCATGGGAGGGTTTGAGGTAGTCTCACCCTCCCCTCCCTCTCTTACTGTTTTTATTTGTATTTTATTTGTATTTTTATTTTTTTCTTCTCCCGATTTAGATCTAGAAGCTCTTTTCTCCCTGTCTAGTTCTAAATCTAAAAGTCTGAAACTAAAAGTTTGAACTCTCCTGATATTCTCCTGATATAATTCTAAATCTGGTAGCTATCCTATCCTGATCTAGATTTGATCTTGGAGTTTAATAAATATGCTTTTGGGGACTCGATTCCCCTCCGTTCTGTTTGTGTACAGGTCATTTGCCTCCAAATTCAATGGTGATAACAAAAGCACTGGCATTTCGTTGAATCACAAAGATTTGCTCTTCCAAATGTTGGATATGTGATTGTTCAACTTGCTTAGGTTGTCTCTATTCGACGATGGTAGAGGAAGCCAAACCTAGGCGCATACCACCGTAGTTATTAAAGAAGGAATTTCTGACATATGCTCATCATTAACGAAGATACTAGATCTAGTGATCGACCGCCGATTATTTTATTTAACAGATCTGTTTTTGTGGAACAACTGTGTGCTTAACCCTACTGCTACTTTGTTGATCCTCCTTGTTTTCTGGATTAGGCTTTGGTTTGCAGTATTCTGAGCTTTACTCTGTTTCGATTTGTTTTGCCATGAAATCTATGTACTTCTCATTTATTTTTTTAAGTAACAAATATAATTTTCTTTCGACTAAAAAAAATGTGGGTGAACCAAATGTTGTTTTGTTTTGGCTTGTCAAGTTAAATGAAATCCAATGACAAAACTGTCTTGTGATTTCAAGGACAAGGAGATTCCCCTAATCCCTTCACAAAAAAAATTATTTCTCGTATGATTAATTACCTAATTTTGATTAGAATCTTTAAGAAAACTTGTCGGCACGGTCGCATGTTTACTCGAGGAGAGTTCTCTCGAGCCCAAGAAGGCAAAATGGCCCAGACAAAAGAGACTCCCATTCATGGACTCTACGTACGCAATCCCTCCACGACCCACGGCTTTTGATCATTGATGGGCATGGGCCGACCCAACTGGATCCACCCGACCCATCACGGGTCAAAAATTTTGAGCCCATCTGAACCGAAAAGAACCGGGATAATGACACAAATGGTCCATAAACTTTGGCGTAATGTACAATGCGGTCCTTGAACTTTTAATTTGTTCAACGTGATTCCTGAACTTTAGTCTAATGTTTAATGTGGTCTCTAAACTTTTAATTTGTTTAATGTAGTCCCTTAGACTTTTGATACTTGTTCGATGTAGTCTCTGAACTATATGAAAATGTTCGATGTAGTCCTTCAATTAATTCAAGAGTAAGGACAATACTGAACATTTTCATATAATCTAAGGGCTAATTTGAATATGTACAAAAAGTTTAAGGACTTTATTGGACAAATTAATTGTTCGTGGATCGCATTGCACATTAGGTTAAAGTTTAGGGACCACATCGAATAAATCAAAATTTTAGGGATCACATTACTCATTGGGCCAAAGTTTGGAGACTAAGTATTTGTGTCATTTTCCCAAAGGAACTCATGAATTGCGGGCTTCACCCGCTCCAACCCAAACGGATACGGTGTGGGTTTGTTTTTTTTACTGGACCCGATGGAATGAACCATCTCTCTAGTTACGAAGTGTTACGTTAAACTCAACTCAACATGCACGACGCTGCAAACGAGCAGTTACGAAGATCAAATCTAATTTTGACCTTATCCGCTTGGCTAAATCTTCTCTGTTTCAATCTTCAGAAGCTCTAAACAAACTCAAACTCATCATTTCATCACTATTTTAACGATAAATCTCATCCAAGTCCACATTGAAATCCTCCTTTAGAGCCAGCTCTAGATACGTTCTTCCAGAGCAGACAGAAGCTTCAGCTGCCCAGAGACCACGAATCTTCCCATGGCGATGGCCACCGGCGGCGGAGGCTGCTGCTGCGGGGGCCGCTTCGTCCTCCAGGTCCTCCGAGGGCGGTGGTTCATGATGTTCGCGTCGTTCCTGATAATGGCGGGCGCCGGGGCCACCTACCTCTTCGGCGTCTACTCCAAGGACATCAAGTCCACCCTCGGCTACGACCAGTCGACCCTCAACCTGCTCAGCTCCTGCAAGGACCTCGGCGCCAACGTCGGCGTCCTCTCTGGCCTCATCGCCGAGGTCGCCCCCACGTGGCTCGTCCTCCTCATCGGCTCCGCCATGAACTTCGCCGGCTACTTCCTCATCTGGCTTGCCGTCACCCGTCGCATCCCCCGGCCGACGGCTGGCAGATGTGCGTCTACATTTGCGTCGGCGCCAACTCCCAGAACTTCGCCAACACGGGCTCCCTCGTCACCTGCGTCAAGAACTTCCCCGGGAAACGAGGCATCATGCTTGGCCTGATGAAGGTATTTCGTATATGACTAATAATTTCTCGTCAATATTCACATCAGCAACGTAACAAAAATACGCGAAATGCTTTCTCGTCTCGTGAAGGGCTTCGTGGGGCTGAGCGGCGCGATGATGACCCAGCTCTACTTCGCCATCTACGGGGACGACTCCAAGTCCCTCATCCTCCTGATCGGGTGGTTGCCGGCGGTGATCTCGATCGTCTTCGTGTACACCATCCGGACAATGGAGCTCTCGACGCACCCCAACGAGCTCAAGGTGTTCTACGAGTACTTGGCCATCACGGTCCTGCTCGCGCTGGTCATCATGGCCCTGACCATCGCCCAGAAGCAGGTCAGCTTCTCCCATTGGGCCTACGTGGCGAGCGCGGTCGCCGTCTGCGTCTTGACTTTCCTCCCCCTTGGGATCGCGGTGAGGGAGGAGTGGGCCGCGTGGAAGCAGAGGAAGACACAACAACCTGTTGCTGATGATGATGATGGCTCTAGTGCTGCTCATGAATTGGAAATTCATGCGACGGATCAGCCAAAGCAGGAAGAGCAAGAGGGTGCCAATCCAAATGACCAGATAGAGAGCAGCAATACAAATAACACTTCGTGTTGTGCTGATGTGTTCAAGCCACCCCAGAGGGGTGCGGACTACACAATCATGCAGGCCCTTTTGAGCTTGGACATGATCACGCTCTTTGTGGCAACGTTTTGCGGCCTAGGATGCAGCCTGACCGCGGTCGACAACCTTGGCCAGATTGGCGAGTCCCTGGGCTACCCACAGCACACGATCGGCACGTTCGTGTCCCTCGTGAGCGTGTGGAACTACTTTGGCCGGGTCTTCGCTGGGTTCATCTCGGAGATCATATACGAGAAGTGGAAGGTGCCCCGCCCCGTCATCATGATGCTCTCGCTCGTCATGTCGGGAGTCGGGGACCTCCTCGTCGCGTTCCCCGCCCCCGGGTCGGTCTACATCGCCTCCCTCCTCATCGGGTTCTCCTACGGCGCACAGCTCACGCTCCTCTTCATCATCATCTCCGAGCTCTTTGGGCTCAAGTACTACTCGACGCTGTTCAACTGTGGGCAGCTGGCGAGCCCCCTCGGATCTTACATCCTCAACGTGCTAGTCGTGGGGAGGCTGTACGACCAGGAGGCTACGAGGCAGCTCGCGGCCAGAGGGCTGACCCGATCGGCGCTGAAGGAGCTGACTTGCATTGGGAAGCGGTGCTACCGGTTGTCGTTCAGCATTTTGGCGGGCGTGAACGCGTTCGGCGCGCTTGTCTTGCTGGTTTTGGTCATGAGGACTAGGAAGTACTACCAAGGGGATATCTACAAGAGGTACAGAGATCAAATGGCCGAGAATGAGAAGCGAATTGCGTTGAGCAATGCCAACGTTGATGATCCTGAGGATGTAAAAGAAAGTGAGACGGATCAAGCGAAGGTGATGAGCCAATCTTCTTCTACATTTTTATCTTTTCCTTCTTAGTTTTTCGAGCTTGTGATTAAATCCAAACTTGAGCTGTTCATGTGGAAATCGCGTCGCCCCAGATGAGTAATCTTTGATCTCTATCTTAGTTTAATCTTGTTCATAGTGAGAGTTCAATGAAGATCATGTTCTAAAGTTTCAGCTCATCCAATGATTTTCATAAACTGTGAGTTTAGGAATCTTCAAAAGAGTGAGTGACCTCCTGGATTTGCCAGTGTCCATTATGAATCAGATTTAGGATGACAAAACGTTGCTAAATCCTCATCGGTAAATTTTTTTTTTTAAAAAAGTAGTGTGGATGACTTGCGAAATTCGAATCCCTTTGGTAGTTAAGTTAAACAGTTGAGATAATTTCAATTGTAATGTTCTTAGCAGAAAGGATTTTCAACTTATTTAACTTCATTAGTCAATTAGGTAAAGTCAAGCTTTCATTAGAGACCTTGAGAAAGATTGACTCATGTTTTCTGGTACGTGTAATATTGATAAGGTAAGGTGGCTCATTGGGTCGGATCCAAATGGATGTGAGGCCGAGGCCCATCTGTTTAACCCGAGGACCCGAATTGCCCTAGTCCAACAGCATCTGTGGATTTTGTGGATGCTCTTAGAGCACCGCGCAGTTGTCCAACCGTATCATCATAATCGCCGAATTGTATCATCCAACCTATTTTTGCCTTGGAAGGAAAATGTTTTGATAAAATAAAGGTAATTGAAGCTCCTTTGCATCGGCGCAATGGGATGGGATGGTGGAGGATTTTCAGCTCGGGATTATCTGTTCGTAAACACCCATCTGAATGGGTATCGCCTGTACAGATCAAAAGTCTGGACTTAACCGTGTTCATTAAACTTTTGCGAGATGTTCAGAGCACCTTCAGATTGTTAGAGCTCTTGGTCCGTGTTTAGGACCATCAAAAGAAGATTATATAAAGACCCGCTCAATCATGCCGCTACGAAGCTTTTGCAGAAGGCAATCGCAGGACATTGAGAATTGATGACAAAAGGCTTTTGCGCTGTGCTTTTTGCTCCTCGTTGCGCAGGCAAAAGAGAGAACGAAAGGGAACTCCTTTCACAGATCCACAGCAGCCATTGTGAAGAGCCTCATCTCCTGCCTCCGCAGCGTTTTTTAACTGAATCAATGAAAACTGCGAAGAATCTGACCCAGTGATCATCAAAAACCTTCACTCACGCACAAAAAAGAAAGAACGAAAGAAAGAAAGAAAGAAAGGAAGCCCAATTCAAAAAAAGTGAAAAAGGGTTTTTGTCCCACACTTGTTGAGGAAGAACCATCAGCAGCGACATCTTTTACCCACCATCCCCAGCAAAGAATCTCAATCCCTCATGCAGATAAAAGGAGATGACTTGCTCATCCTTTTGGATATGCTCTCCCTCCCTCTCTCTTTTTTCTTTCTCTATCTAGCAATTTGGTTTGTCGACTATTTGTGTAGAATGATTAACAGCCAAGGTAGGAATGTGAGTGACCGAGGGGTCTTGCAAGAAACAGAGGATTAGGGTGTAGAGAGAGGGGGGGTTGACTCGCCTCCTCATTCCAGCTCCCATGGTGTCCCCATCTAGGGGTGTCAATGGGTCGGATCGGGTTTCAATCATAAAAGGATACCCTCTCTGTCTGACCCGACCCGAAACACATATGACCCGAAACTGAAAACTCGGGTCGGGTTAGTCCGGATCGGGTTTTCAGGTTTGTTGGTGATGTTTCTGACATTCTCGGGGAAATGCTTACACTTTCTTCCCTCGTCACAAATGAGGATGGCAGCAATGCGCAGAGACTAGTAAAACACCCTAAAATGACCGTGAAAATACGTTGCTCCTTCTCAATATAATAGAAAATTGCACATTACTAAGAACATCGCCAATGACAATGGCTTGAAGTGAAAAAGAATCTGCCGACAAGCCGATAAAATTAAACTCAAAAACATAAGCAAAAAAAGTAATCCTGCCTGTGACCTATAGCTACTAGGTAAGAAGATCAATGCTAATAACCTAAGGAAAATCAGCGGTGGTGCGAACTGTGCCGTGGCGCTGCGACTTCTCTCCGGGGGGGAGTCTCGAGCATGCACTTCCGGGGAGAGAGTGGGGCACCGACCTGTGAAAATGCCAACCTGATCCGGAAAGTACATTTCGTAGGAAAAATAACAAAATTGGATGGAGTTGACGGTATAATAACAATATGCGTTTTGGTTCGGTTTTTTTTTTTTTGGTCGGATTCAGTTCGGTTCGTGTTCATTAACACGAACCGTACCGAAACCAATGTTATAACCGTTTGCTTAGCTAATAATACCCGAGCATGAAGTAGACCCGACCCGAAAATACCCGACATATGGGGTCGGGTCGGGTTCCGGTTCGGGTATATTGTCTGGTGTTGACAGTGTGTTTTGTTATAAAACCCACCTCCCCTGCACAAGTTCCCAGCCTCCGATTCCCAAGTTTTGAAGAGGAAGACCATCTCATCAAGCATCAAAAGCAAAGGACCTTTCTTTTTATTTGTTAAATTTTTTTCTTGGGGGGGTTTTGTGAAGCCTTTTTAGTTCTGGTTCTGGAGAAGCAAACAGCTAGGCTCCAGGAGAAATAGCGCCTCCCCATTACTTGCCTCATTAGTGCTTGTTGTCCCTTTGAGTGGATGAGGATGTTGTTCCCGACCACCTGCATTCTCTCCGCGTGCATCTTGTTGGCCTCTCTCTCACTCTCGGCTGCTCTGAACCTCACCCTCCCTCATCAACACCCGGACCCTGAAGCTGTTGTCCAAGATGTGCACAGGTATGTCTATCTAATCTCTAATCCCTCATCTGCATTCATCCCGCATTATGCAATGTCTTCTAAGGCCTGGAAACCTTCTGGCTAAGGACAAGCCAAGAGGCCCACTCTGTTATTTGACCCACATTGCTCTGTTTTCTCCCCAAATCTCAAATCTGAGATATTTTCCCCTTTCTTTTTCTCAAGAAGATTTCTTCCCAGATTTGTCTTCCTCGAGAGTTTCTGTCCTTTTTTTTACCATGACAAGCAAATCATCCATCTGCTCCCATTCCATTTTCTCTTTTGGCCCCATTCAGCTCATCCTCTGAGCTCACCGAGCAGTGCATTTCCACAATACACTCTCTAGTCCCAGCCATTTGCTAAAGGGAAAAAACAGGGGCAAAGAACTCATCTACGCCTTCTCCATTCTCCCACATTTTATAGGAAATAGTGGGTAACCGCCCTCATTTCTTGCCTCGCGGCCCTCTTTCCAGCTCCTCATCTAGCACCAAAAACAAGAAAAACAGAACCCACCTGCGCTCTTTCTTTAGCTGTTCCTTCCGCGATTTTCGAACAAAGCAAAAACCTTCCTTGCAATTTAATCTTTGCAGGAGACTGAATGCCTCCCTCTCAAGAAGACTCCTGTCCTCGTCCTCCTCGTCGTGTGCCACCGGCAACCCCATCGACGACTGCTGGCGGTGTGACCCGAACTGGGCCTCGAACCGGCAGCGCCTGGCAGACTGTGGCATCGGGTTTGGGCAGTCTGCGCTAGGGGGTCGCGACGGGCGCATCTACGTGGTGACCGATTCCTCGGACTTGGACGTGGTGACCCCGACACCGGGGACGCTCCGGTACGGGGTCATCCAGGAGGAGCCCCTGTGGATCATCTTCTCCGCCGACATGATGATCCGGCTCAAGCACGAGCTCATCATCAACGATTTCAAGACCATCGATGGCCGGGGACACAACATCCAAATCACCGGCAACGGCTGCCTCACCGTCCAATACGTGTCCAACATCATCATCCACAACGTCCACATCCACCACTGCAAGCCCTCCGGCAATACCAACATACGGTCGTCGCCAACCCACGTCGGGTTCCGCGGGCGATCCGACGGGGACGGGATATCGATGTTCGGGGCGTCACACATCTGGGTGGACCACTGCTCGCTGTCGTACTGCACCGACGGGCTGATAGACGCGATCATGGGGTCGACGGCGATCACGATATCGAACAGCTACTTCTCGCACCACGACGAGGTGATGCTGCTGGGTCACGACGACAGGTACCTCCCGGACTCGGGGATGCAGGTGACCATCGCGTTCAACCACTTCGGGCAGGCACTGGTGCAGCGCATGCCGCGGTGCCGGCGGGGCTACATCCACGTGGTCAACAACGACTTCACGGCGTGGGAGATGTACGCCATCGGCGGCAGCGGCAACCCCACCATCAACAGCCAGGGCAACCGCTACACGGCGCCGGCCGACCCCGACGCCAAGGAGGTGAGGGAGCGTTGCGTGTACCGAGGGGTGGTTTCGGCATAAAAATGATTTCTTTTCGGGCTAAAAGATATTTTCACGCGTCTCGTCAGGAGCGTTTTTAGGCATTTTATTAAGTACGATTAACGATAACAAAAAAAATCAAATTTTTGGAACAGTCTTTGCATCACACGAAACATGGCACAAACTTGCAGCATTCAAAAATGAACGAAAGTTAGTGAGTTCTTCGAGGCATTCTCGGATTCATTAATAAAAATCTGATTTTTAGGAGGGGAGGGTGTCTGGGTCATCGGGCTTTCTTGACTTCTGCCTCACTGCGCTTTGACGCGGACGGATGTCCTTTGTCTGCGTGCGACGAGGGGTGTTCCCCCCACTTGCTGTGGCGGCGCGTGGGGAGCAGACGCCGCTGTCTGTGGGCTAGGCCAGCCTGGTATTCGACGTTGGTAGCTAGTTGGTCGGTCCCATTTGATAGATTGACAGCGGCCTCGTCGGTGCTTGACAGCCATACGGCCAGCGAGTTTCTTCTTTGGTACTAAAACTCGGGCCAATTATTTCCGAATCGTACACGCTGTGGGATGCTCTTTGTCACGAGATGAAAGATGTGACATGATAGGCCCCAATGACGCCATCCCGTCGCAGGTGACGAAGCGCGTGGACACGGAGGAGAACCAGTGGTCGGACTGGAACTGGCGAACGGAGGGGGACATCATGGTGAACGGCGCCTTCTTCGTCCCGTCCGGGGTCGGCCTTAGCGCTCAGTACTCCAAGGCCTCCAGCATCGAGCCCAAGTCTGCTGGCCTCATCAACCAGTTGACCATGAACGCCGGCGTCTTCGGCGATCCTAGGTACACTCCCACTCTCTCTCTCTCTCTTCCTCGCATGCTCTTTTGACGGCATTTTTTGTTTCAAAAGTGGATTCATTCACTCCGGTAAAGCTCGTGTCGGACCTGAGATTTAGGACCTGTTTGGTATAGCTTTTGAGAAATATATTTGGCAAAATGTAAAGATCCTTGAGCTAAAAAGATTTTTCAAAATGCAAGTAGTTTTTGGTAATATGTATTTTAAAATCACATTTGAAAACAACTTTGGATTAAATACCGTTTGGTAAAAATTATTTGTAAAAAACTTTTGCTGATATTTAAAACAAAAAAAGTTGGCCATTGACCACCGCCGCCGGCCAACCGCTGACGACTAGATCTGGTTGCCGGCTAGCCTCGCCTGACCTCAGGTGAGGCGGCCTAAGGTCACACGACCTCAGGCGGCGTCGCTGGGGTCGTGCGACCGCCTGGGGTTGCGCAACCTCAGGCAGCGGTCACCTGGGGGTCGCGCGACCCATAGACCGTCGCCTGGGGTCATCGGACCTCAGCGACCACTGCCTGTGGTCACACGACCTCGGGCAGTGGTCGCTGGGGCACTAGCTCTTACGTGGCGGTCGCCGGCCGCCGGCCGGCGGACCAGCTGCTCGGGAAGAGGATGAACAGGGACGTTGAACAATACCCAATTGCATTCCGAAAATGCAACTTGCCAAGGCTTTTCATGAGTTCCATTTAGCCAAAGACCCTTGAAAAGCTTTGGAGATGCAATTGGCATCTCCTCGAAGCTTGCCAAATAACTTTACATTTGCTCAAAGGACTTTAGATCCTTAAAGTAGCATTCAAATGCTGAATCAAATAGGCCCTTAGATTGGAGGGCCACTTTGCAATACACTAGTTCGGGGCTGAGAATGGAGATATGATCGTTTGATATCAAGTTCAAAAGATTATATTACACATCTATAAAAGTCACGCCTAGTTACTAAGCTCTCCAATGGTTTGTCATGGCTAAGCTCTAAATTATGGTAACTTTTGATGGCGTCATACTTTACGGGTTCATGATCAGGATTTCTGAGGAGTTCATTGTTAGTTGGTAGGAAAATAAGTTCCACGCTGAGGTAGTACCAGTGCTTCTGCTTTTCAAGTATCTATCTCAACTGTCAAGGAGATTTGGCATGCCCATTTATACTTGAATACAGCTTTTCACAAATGCAATTGTCATCCGAGATAGGCTTTTGCTTAGGCACCCGTCACTTTGAATGACTGATTTGTGCGCTGCACCTACAAATTGGAACAGTTTCTGAATTCATTGGGTCAATAATTCTCGGGGCAAAGATACTCTATTTATTTATTTTCTGTGTCGAAACTACGATGGACTGAACACCTTGGCAATGGTTCCTAATAAAGACATTGGCAACCACAGAACCTATCGCTAGCTGTCGCTATGATGGGGGTATAAGTCGTCTTCGCCATTATTTGTCGGCTGGTGCTAACGTGGACAATTATTAATAATATTTTAATATGTTTTGGAATTTTTACTTTTTTTTATTGCTTTCTTTTCTTTTTCTTTTTCTTTTTTTTTCCCTCCCTCATCCCGCGACTGGCCAGAGGCCGGCGAGGGCAAGGGTGAGGTTAGGCCTTGACCAGCCACCGTCGCTGGCAAGGGCGAGCCTCGCTAGTGGCTGGCGAGGTTGACCTCCTTGCAGGCCTCTGGTCAATCGTCGGTCTGGCGACTGGTTGGAAGAGGGAGGGTGGGGAAGGAAAAAAAAAAGAAAAAGAAAAGAAAAGAATAAAAAATAAGTAAAAATTCAAAAAATTATTAAAATATTATTAAAAATAGTCTACGTCGGCACCGTTGACTGGCCGGCTTCTACTTCAACAAAATCTGGCCAAAATTAGTCGGAAGGACTAAATTTGCACAAAGACAAAAGGTTTAGAACTCAATCGACACAAAAAAAATTTAGGACTTAATTGACATAAATACAAAAAATTTATAAATTTTTTGATACTTTTCCCGTATTATTACAGATATTATGGTGAGCTTTGTTCTATCTTTTTGTCATTCTATCTTTGCACGTGATCATGCGGGGCTTAGAGAATCTTTCGAGAAGGCCAACTGAGCAGCCTTGCAGTTCAGTTGTCCTTTTCCTTAAGCGCCTTTTCCAGATATCCAATAATCTGCATTCCTTTGCAGTGATTTCTTCTGTGTTTTATGCAAATGGAGAAGTGAATCGTCTTTTTGCCCACTACTTTTTACCCTTTGATCTCTGTAGGCCATTTGGCGATTCTTGACCAATCCCTGCACATGCTAGTCGGAACCTATTCGAGTCCATATAATGCATGCTTTCATCATCGCATTGTTTTGCAATTAAAAGTCCTAGACTTTGTTCTACCAATTCAAGTCACTGGTTTGAATGACAATTGCTTTGAGAAAAAATAGGTGAAAGGGTGTAAAAATGCATAATCTTTGTCCCGGGGTTGTTTAGACAGGGTAACTTGCACGCCATTTTCTCCTAAGTTTTGACGAGTTAAATTTCTAGGGCTTGACCTTTTGGAGTAGACTCCCTTGTCTAATGGGAAGGCTTACACAAGCTGATGAATAGCTTTTGCAATGTGGGCATCCAGGCTTGTAATTGTAAAGCGAACCCAACCCATGTGGCCATTCTGCCTAGCAATAGTGTGTGTAAAATGAGATGGTTTTTTGCTGTTTCTGACATGAGGGTCTGAGCTGGAAAGCCAGTGTCTCCATGTCAAAAAGCTTGTGACTTTGAGCATGGAGGATAAAAAGGCCTCTCTAAGTTCGAGAGGGCTTAATAATGGAGGCGATTTTTTCTTCCTTTCGTTTTCTTTTTCTGGTCTAATTGTAGGCTGCGTCACTATGTCAAAGAAAATGTCACATGCCCACACAGGAAAGTCCAGAAAAGGTCGTATGGATCTGTGTGTGTGTACTGGGGTTAGAGGCGAGTGAGTGAGTGAGAGTGTGTGCTCGGTTCATATTCCCTGCATGTGCTGTCCAGCCAATACTCGTGGGACCTTGCCTATGACAATTGCATTTTTCATTTAGGTCGGACTAGGAGGTGCTGTGGGCCCCACCCACCTGTGGGGGGATCTGATATGAACTAGACAGAGACAGCTAGCTGCGTTGGTGTTAGCATCTAAAGAAAATAAAAATTTGAAAAAAGAATAGGCTTTCCACCAAGTGGGACCTTGTTCCCTGTCTGTCCTATTCTACTGTCAACTGCTTTTCGCGTTTGTATGTTCAATGTTATTACCGTCATGTCCCCCCAACCATGCTCTCAGGATTTGTGTCTGAACACACCTGAACAGGAGAGGAAGCGAGAGAGATGGTACCTCGTCCCAACTTCCATCTGCCCGATCTTGTTTTGAAACCCTGGGATGTTCGGGCGAATGCTTTGCCTGGACTCGGGTCAGCATAGGCTGGGGTTAGACATATTTTATGGCTGTGATGTTACCTGGTGAACCGTGGCTGGGCGTGAGAACCTCAGATCTAAATCTTCCAAAGAATGCACATTACTAGATTTCCTTTTGACCATGTTGATGCTGGCTCCAGATCTATGGGGAGATCAGCGGCTTCTCTGAACGAAGTCATAATTTTTTCCAAAGCCCAGTTCAGAGAGAAGCTTGAATGAATTCTCTTGGGTAATGCTTTCAGAACCAAGAAACCGTCGTGGGTTTGTGTCAATTTTGAAACAGAATGGGGATTCCATCAAATCGAGAGCAAAATTTATCATTACCAGTTTCTCTGCTCCTAGAACTTGGAATAAGTAGCTGGAGTCTTCTGTTTTAGGTTGCAGATAAATGACATTTGACAGAGGAGACTTATGAATGGCATCTTTTTTCTGTGTTGAATGATGTGAGAAAAGTCAATAACCCGCTTGATTATGCAGAGAGAGAAAAGCTGGGCTGACGCAGACTGATAGAACCTAGGATCCCAGTAGTATAAGAGAACTGTGCCTTACTGCAATTGGCCTTTAATTTAGTGAATGCGCGTCTTCTCATTTAAAAGCAAGCGCTTTGAGTGATAGGTTCAATCAAATACACTTCTCTTTCTGCATTGTCTCTATCAGACCAGCATCAACTTGACTGCATTTGAGTTTGAGATGAGCAGAGCAGTGAGGGAAGCTTCCCTCTGGGACTGAGCATTTTTTAGGTAGATAATGCAGCCAAATTTCCAGTTCAGCTAAGATTGAACGTTATTCCAGCCACTAGGATCTTGGACTCTGCAATAAAATCTTTTGTTGTTGCTCCTTTTCTCCATCATGTCCATAACCCTTTGTTTAATTCCTTAACCTGATGTCATGACTTTGTCCTTGGATTATGATTCATTCAGAAGGGTCCCGATTTTCCTTTTCTTATCCCCCTTTCCGTCACAGGGACAACAGCGCCGGCATATCTTACCCGGCATTTTCTGGGGGCGGGACCGCCACCCCCGGCGGCGGTGGAGGAAGCGGGTCCAACGGAGGGGATGGCGACTACTTTGGAATGATATTCGGGAGCGACGCTCCACCGGCAAAATCATCAGCTACCTCAATCCTCTTGTCTTTACTAATCATTTTGGTTTTGTACACTACCAATTGTCATTGCAATTATTGACATTGTAGAAATATTATTAAAGAAAAGAAAGAAAATTCGTGTTTAGAGCCTTAAAAATATTGAATAGAGGGCAAAGGACAGAAACCAAAAAAACAAAAGAAGTTTCCATGATTAGAGTGGTTGCATTGGTCCCCCCCTCTCCTCCATAATTGAAAGTTCATGGAGGCTCAACGTTTTGGCAACAAGGTGAATGTCTGATGCTCCTAATCTAGTTTTGTGAGTTTAACCTCTCGAAATTAGAGAAATGAAAGAAGAAAAAATGATTCGATTCAATTTTGTTCTTAACTATTATACGGCTTGATTTAATTTTCAGTTTTCTTCAAGCCGTATGCCTTTGCTTTGGTCTGATTTGACGCTCAAACTGCACCGAGCTCACTCTCATGTGATGCTGATGAGTTTCGATTAAAGCTCCGTTTGTTTCGCGGAAAACAAATTATTTAGAAAATATTTTCTTAAAAATAATTTTTTTAAACTTGAAATAATTAATTAATGAAGCATGTCTTCGTTATTGACAATAGTTTATATCTAAATATTTTTGTTGACAAGAAAAATATTTTTCGTTAATTTATTTTAATAAGGATACAAGCATTTATTTTTAAAAAAATATTCTTTAAATTATTCATTTCTTTGAAACGAGCGGATCCTAAGGGTGCGAATGGTAACCATTCTGCTCCAGAAATCAAATTCTTGCCAGAAATTGATTTTTGGAGGAGAAATCTGTTTGGTAAAACATAACTAATTCTGCTCCAGAAATTAATTTCTGGAGCAGAAATCTATTTTTATTTTTTTTATTTTTTTGGAAACCTCAAAAAAAATAAATTTCACTCAAAGTGGATGCCCAAAGGTATTTTAAACCATTTTGTGAAGTTTTGAAATTTTTGATTTTTTTGGGCACCTCAAAAAAATTAAATTTCACTCAAAGTAGATGCCCAAAGGTATTCTAAGCCATTTTGTGAATTTTTGAAATTTTTGATTTTTTTGGATACCTCAAAAAAATTAAATTTCACTCAAAGTAGGTGCCCAAAAATATTCTAAACTATTTTGTAAAGTTTTAAAATTTTTTATTTTTTTTATTTTTTTGGGCACCTAAAAAAAATAAATTTCACTCAAAGTGGGTGGCCAAAGGTATTCTAAGCCATTTTGTGAAGTTTTGAAATTTTTTATTTTTTTATTTTTTTGGGCACCTCAAAAAAATTAAATTTCACTCAAAGTGGGTGCCCAAAGGTATTCTAAGTTATTTTGTGAAATTTTGAAATTTTTTATTTCTTTGGGCACCTCAAAATAATTAAATTTCACTCAAAATAGGTACCCAAAAGTATTCTAAGTCATTCTGTGAAATTTTGAAATTTTTGATTTTTTTTATATTTTTTTAAAAAAAATTAACCAAATTTCCTATTTTCTCGAAATCTTGACTTTTTTATTTTCTGGAAATTTTTATGAATTTTTCTGGAATTTTTCAATTTTTATGCATTTTTTGAAAAAAAAATAGTGAGAAAAAGAGAAAAAATAGAGAGAATGCATTCTGGAAGAGAGAAGTTATAAAAAGTAGCTTCTCTTTTTCTTGCCCAAAACTCATTCTGGAATCAAAAATACATTCTGGAATCAAGAATGCATTCTGGAATCAAGTATTTTTAACAAACGCATTTTTATTCCAGAATGTGAAAATTGCTCCAGAATGCATTCCGGAAATTTTTTAACAAACGCATTTCTATTCTGGAATCCATTCTAGAACAGAATTTCTATTCCAGAATGGATTCCATGCGCGCCCTAAGTTTATAAAATATTTGATCTATAGGAAAAAAGGAGCAAACCGAATGTATGGGGTATGGATGACCTAGATGACCATGGGGGCTCTACAGCTGCAATAATTTTAGAGATTTTTTCTTCGTTCCTCTACCCCACATCTCTCTTTCGGTCCCGTTCACGGGTGTCTTCACATCGAAAGTAATTCAATTTTCAAAAACATTGATTGCCCGTGACGGGAAAGGAGACAATTCATTAAAATTCTCTAAATATTCTTAATTAACTAGCTAATGGGTATTTTTAGTAGTGATGAGCATGATTTTAGGATAGAACCTGAAACCTGAAAACTTGACCGGTAGGAACCTGTAGGTTGTAGGTTTCAAAGTATGCAGGATAAGTTTCAGGTTTTAAGTTCCAAAAATCGGAAAACCTATTTCAACGAGTAGATTCCAAATTCTAGATAGGCGGAACCTGAAACCTGAAACCTAAATAAATTTTTTGTATTTTTTCATGGTATATGTCTTCACGTGATCCTATAGTGTTTCATGGCGTTAGATGATAAGTGTATAATCTGGAATCACTACTTTGAACTTTTATTTAATGACTTGTTAATGTTTAATATTTTTCGCATGTCTAAAAAAAGTTTTGGTAAGTAAATCATGATAGCAAGTGGTGATCATTAAATGTGATGATTTACTGTAATTGTTCAATTAATAATACAGGTAGAACATGAGTAGGCTTTGGAATCGACCCTGGAACCTTTGATAGGGGATTGTATTTATTTAAGCCGTAACGCTAGGAAAACTAGTCTTTTGTATTCTCTTTGGTGAATCGCAAGCTTGGTCATTATTATTGCGTTCATTTTCGTTTCATTTAACTAAAAATGAAAAAAAAAGAATATGTTAGATCCTAGAATCTATCCTAGAACTTGTGACATGGTAGGTTCTAGGTTTTAGATTTCGATAGATAGGTTCCAAGTTCGGTTCCAAAAAATAAGGAATTTGTACCCGAAAGTAAGTTTCAAGTTCTAGGTGGAACCTAAAATTGCTCACCCCTAATTTTTAGAGCACTAGTTAACAAAATCTTTCGATTCTGTCCATTATTCTTCCTCAAAAGCAGTAAAGCAGTCCTGAGTTCTAACATGGGCTTGTCTCCCGGACAACATTAACTCTGCCAAACCGTCAAAAACCGAAGTTGGGGATGCCACCACCAAGACCAACAAAGCCCTGACCACCAGTCAACCATCCCCAGCATCTTCACAACAATCACACCACGCAACTTTAGTAACATGAAAACCAAAGTCAATAAAAAAAAATTTAATGCCACAAAAAAATCACAAATCGATACACTTGTGATAAATTTACCTTAAATTAATTTTTTGATTACTAAAAATCTTAAATTAATACACCTCTGACAAATATACCCCAATCCCAAACTATTATATTCATGACAAATTTACCTACCATTAGTATATGTTAATTTAGATTGATACCACGAAAAATCACAAATCAGTACACTTATAATAAATGCAGGGTAAAATCTCAAATCGGTATAACTGTCAATTGTCGCGTGTCATCCAACTCTGTAATTTGACAGTAAAATTTAATGAAAACTAACGGAGGGTAAATCTGCCACAGGTGTACCAACTTAGAGTTTTTGATGACCAAATTTTGACCACCCGCCTGAGTGGCGCTGCTGGAGCGCGCACTCTTCCTCTTGCAAGAAGTTGAGTGTTCGAATCCCGGGCGCCGCAGGGTGACTTAACTGGTGGCACGTGTGTGGTGGCTAGCACGTGTCGCCCCCAGGGTTTACTCCCCGGCTGTCGGCCGTGCGGGGGTTCCCTGGGTTATCAAAAAAAATAATTAATTTTGAATAAATTTATTAGCGAAAAAACCATCAAAAACCCCAAACTTTGCTACTTGTGACACATTTACCTCGAACTTTTTTTTGTAACACCAAAAACCCCAAACTTTATTATTTGTGATACATTTACCCCAATATACATTGTCCATGGGCATTTTCGTCTTTTTGCTTTTTATTTTTTATTTTTACTTTTTTTCCTTTTCGGTGAGGGCGACCCTCGCCGGCATCGGGCGAGGCTCGCCCTCACCTGGGCGAGCGAGGGCGAGGGTCGCCCGACGCCGGCGAGGCTCGCTCTCGCCGGATCTGGCGAGGGCGACCCTCGCCGGCGTCAGGCGAGGCTAGCCCTCGCCTGGGCGAGCGAGGGCGAGCCTCGCCCGACGTCGGCGAGGGTCGCCCTCGCCTGGGCGAGCGAGGGCGAGCCTCGCCCTCGCTCCGGCGAGGCTCGTTCGACCAGATCCGGCGAGGGCGAGGCTCGCCCGACGCGCCTTGCCCTCGCCGGCGAGGCTCACCCTCGCCAGATCCGGCGTCGGGCGACCCTCGCCGGCGTCGAGCGAGCCTCGCTAGCGTCGGGCGACCCTCGCCCAGGCAAGGGCGACCCTCGTCCGACGCCGGCGAGGCTCGCCCTTGCCGGATCAGGTGAGGGGCCCCCTCGCCGGAAAGGAAAAAAAAGTAAAAATAAAAAATAAAAAGCAAAAAGATGAAAGTGCCCATGGACAATGTACATTGGGGTAAATTTATCATAATTAGTAAAGTTTGGGGTTTTTGTTGTCATAAAAAAAATTCGAGGTAAATGTGTCGCAAGTGATAAAATTTGAAATTTTTAATGACTTTTTTTCAATTTATTATATGTGTACTATTTTAGAATTTTTCATGGTACCAATCCCTAAAAAAGAAGAAGAAGAAGATAGTAGCTCCTACTGATAAAGAAAAGATTTCAAGGCAGTTAATCGCAGTTCGTCAACTGATTAGACCCGTTATAAATGCGGGTCATATGCCGTCCAGGGCCGCCCGATCCATCATCGTATGGAAAAAAGTTTGGACGCTCCCATGATTCCCATTCGGAATAAAAAGTTTGATCATGTATCGTGTATTATAACATGAATTATTACCAACTAAAAGTCTTGGATGACATTAAAGAGCGACCACTTTATATCCAGAGTTCTCATCAACCACTTTATGGATTAAAAAAATGCAATCCTCGTTGCATCGGAAGTCAAAAGAATTATAAAGTGTGACACGACCAATCACTCTCCAATTTGCTGGACCTAACTTTTATTTTTTTCGTTTTTTTTTGTCTTTGCTAGGCAGGCATGCCCTCCTCCAATTCCCCCCACTCTATTTCACCATAATTACCATAATTAATGTTTCATTTGACTTGAATTAAGATTCAAGTAAAAGCATGTCGTGTCTCCTTCATCCAATTACCTTCTCCATTTGGCTCGTCGCTCTCGGTTTGAAGGAAAAAGCATGCCGTGTCTACGTCTGACGGGAGCAAATCAATCCTATACATTAACTTGTACATTATGAAATTGACAACGTTTTATTCAAATTTGGCGTCCGGCCATCGCGATCGCGAGTGATCATGCATAAATGCAATCCACAGTTTTACTTATCAATCGGAAATGGAATCTTGACAAGTACTTCAAATTTGGACTCGTTAAGAAGCAAAAGGACGACCAAAGTCCGAAACCCTTTTCTAATTTTTTTAGTTTATTTTCAACAAAATCGGCTTCGAAAGAGGCTATAAATGTGAAGTACATGCAATTTAGTCTTAAAGGGTCAATTTATTAAGAGTCTATTTATTCTTTTGCTTTTCGTTTTTCTCGTGTACACAAAATCTCACCATTGGTTAAATTGAATTTCAAATACATGATTGTGCATGCATTAACAATGCTTATTTCATGGTTAGCATGCGAATATACTTGAGTAAAGTATAACGAGTTGTCTTAATGATGATGATTATCGTTAAAGAAGGTGGATTAAGGTTGTGGGTCATGCACAAAATCTGTACTTTACGTGCCAAAAGCATATGATCTTTCGCTTCAGCCGGGAGAAATGCTCATGACTTTTTGGAAAAACAAAAGTAACATGTTGATGGAGTAATCGTGTAAAATTGACGTCTCCGATTCCCTTTTCTTCACGAGTTGTGGGCCCCCATATTTGTCCCCCCACGAGAGCATTATGTTTCATGCTAAGTAGTTGTTCTCAAAGGTCTCTCCACAAAAAAAAAAAGTGGTGTTGAAAACATATGTTTTAATTTGATATCCAGTGAAAAGTGCCCTTCAAAAGCCATTGTTATAATGTTGTAGCTGTGTTTGGTTCGGCTTTAAAAATGGGTTTTGAGGCTCTAAAGATTTTTAGACAAATTTTAAGGTGCTTGGCAAATTTTTTTAGAGAGCTTTAGGAGATAAGTTGCATTTACAAAGACCTCTAAAGGCCCTTTTCTCAATGCAAGATCAACCCCAGTTTTGGGCTATAAGCATTTTCGGAATACTAATGTATTTCTTTTTCAACTTTGCCCTTGCTAAACATTCAAAATTCCAATTTTACCCTCACCAACTCATGATGGCGGCAAGGTCATATTTGACCGCCAATGAACCAAATTTGACGCCGGTGAGTTAGATTCAACACCGGTAGCTCTTATCGAGGGTCGCTTGATGTCATGCGGCTTCAAGCAATGGCCGCGGGCACCGGATTTGGCCCACCAGCGTTTTGCGATCACAAGTAGATTTTCTTTTGCTTACTTATTTGAAATACATACTTAAAGTCATTTACAAGTCTAGTTTTCTCCAAATAAAATTTAAAACAATATTTATTTTTAAGGCACTTTTCAATTACACTTTACCAAAAATTAGTTTTATTTAAAAAAAACCCCTTTAATCTAAAGTTTCTCATTTCCCCAAATGCCGAACCAAACGCAGCTATAATAATTCTAAGAGACTGCTTTACAGGGTAATTTTGGTTCTTAGCTATTCTCTTTTAACTTTTTTTTGGCTTTTGAGATGGTTTTTATTTTATTACAACAATATTTGAAATTTAAGCTCATTTTTAAATTTTCATATTTTAGTGTTAAAATGGTTTTGAAATTTTCATCAATTATGCTGCTAGTTTTTTTTTGGTCAGAATGCTGCTAGTTTTTTTTTGGTCAGAATGCTGCTAGTTGTTTGGCTGATAAAATTTTCATCAATTATGCTGCTAGCTGTTCGGCTGTTAATTGAAGACACGGGCCTTGATGATTGCCAGATGGGCTTCAAATACGTTTCGGTGAACATTAGATAAAAAGAGGCCCGTGATATTCTTGTGTAAATGCACTCTCCACAATCTATTCTTATAGCTAATTTGACATTTGTCGTGGCAAGGTCTTAGACGAAGGAGAAGAAATTCGGCATAGTATGTGCTTATTCGAACTTCAAAATAAGTGTAAATTTTCTTGTCAACTCTATCCTTCTCTAAACTATGATCACGAGCGAGTTAGATCAAGCTCAGCTCAGTATTCGACTTAAAGGGTATTATTCAATTCCAATCATGACTGCTCGATCGACATCTTCTAATCCTACCCGAACAGTGAGTAAACTTGAGCGGTGGCTAGAACCGCGTTAGGCCTTGCTAGGGGTGGCAGAGTGGGTCAATGAACCATAATCTAATTCACATTTAATGGATTGGGTAGAAAATGGGTTAGTTGAAGCTTTAATATGGGTTTGATATGTGTTTGTTACAATAGAGCCCATTTGAAACATGGGTTCATTTTTTTTTTTAACTTTTTTTTTTCAATTTGTAAGCTTGTGGGTCTAGGTTGAGTCATAAATGGGTTTAGGGCTCCAAGTTGAGTTATTAAATCCCCAAGCTTACACATTGAAAAAAAAGAGTTAAAAAAGAGTAGATTTCTACTTTCCATGAAGCCCTAGCTACAATCTCCATCACCAACACCTATCTCTCGGTTGATGCCTTTGCCTCTGGTCTCCTCTTGCTCGGCTGTAGCTCGTCCTGTCGTCATTGAGCCTGAGCTTGGTCGATCGAACTCAAGCGAGCCCTAGATTCGTTGTATATAGCACAAAATCATAATCAATCCTCATCGTCGTCTTCTTCTTCATAGAGAGAGAGCATATCGCTCATTAGCATAAGTTAAAGAGCTTCTCTCTCTAACTTCGTAGCGCTCTCTCTCTCGACAGTGTTCTTCGCTTTCTATTTCCAACATTTCATTGCTTCTTGCCACGAGATCCAATCTCTCTCTCTCTCTCTGTCTCTCTCTCTCTCTCTCTCTCTCTCTCTCTCTCTCTCTCTCTCTCTCTCTCTCTCTCTCTCTCTCTCTCTCTCTCTCTCTCGTCGTTGGCTAGTTTGCAACCTCTTGCATTGCTTGAAAACCATCACGAGGCGACGGGATCTAGCGAGATATAGCGAAGCGACTTGCGATTCTTCGAGGTTGAGGCTATGGCGGCGATGTCCGGCCCGGGTAAGGCAGTGGGGGAAGACGCCGGCATTGATTCACTCGCTACGAGATTGGCTTTGGTAGTTTCAATGAGTTGCGAGATGAGCAAGCCTAATTACAACGAGCTCGATGTAGGCTCGCCTCACTACAAAGTAGGTCAGAAGAAGATGAATAAGAAAATAGAAATAGAGAGAGGAAAATAACACTGGTCGGGTATAGATTCGATTTGGATCGAGTATGGATCATAAGAATTATCATATATGAAATCGAGTCAATATATGTTATATGGATCAGATTATTTTCGACTTGTCCCAAACCGACCTAACCCGACCTACCCATTTGACGGGACTAGATCTTGGGTTGTCGAGAGCTGTGCTTTGAACAAATGCGTCAAGTCGGGTTAGGACGGAACATGGATTTGGGCTCAACGGTATTAAAACTACCAAACAAGTCCTCTTCTTTTACCTAGAATCGAATTTCGAGGCCCAATCTGGCTTCGGGTTTTGATCTTTGAACCTTCAATTCTTTCCAATTTTTCGGACGCCCAAATTGTCAACGTTCGATCCTGCACCGCACCTTATCCTCCCCCTACGATGTTGTTGTTGTTGTTGTTGCCGAAGTGACACGCGGGCCCCGGCAGACATCACGACCTCACATGCAGCGAGAAGAAACAAGAGGTTCGCCGAAAAAGGTTTGATCTTTAAGCGATCGACACTTTAAAAAACACAGGAACGCTTTCTTTTCGGCACCTCCAATGCCGCGTCAAGAGCACCCACGAAAAGATTCACGAAATTATTTGCTGAAAAAGCTTCGATTCTCCGTGCTGAATTCTTTAATCATCCCCCCAAATCTTAAATAGAGGTTCCCTTAGATTCTATGATGATCATAATGTACTGATATGCGATAGCTCGATACAATATCTAAAATCGAAAAGACACTTCCGTACCGGTAATTTTATTTAATTTAGGGAAAGCGGGCACGAGATGTTATGTCTTGTTAATGTTATGCACTGCTTTGCTCCCGTGATTACAATGTAGTGTTGGTGAAATGACCTCTCGACGCGTGGTCACTGGCTACTTCGTAATGAACGGCTTGAAGAGGACTGAAACGACACCGATGGATCAGTGTATGGTGAAAGATCCCAATACTTAATATGCTTAGATGAATTACGCGTGTCGAATCCATATTAAGAAAAAATCGCACAATCCCTTACCTATTTCATTTTTATTTTTAATTTTGTGATGTTGAATTGATCGAAATACAAAACCTTATCCTTTTTTTGGCCATTTAAAGATAACTTTGTCCTGAAAAAGGGGGTCCCTAAGGACCCTACCACGATCACTTTGATAAAAAAAAAAGATTTGGTGGGAAATTTCGGTTGCCTCACATCTCTGACTGATGATTTAGAAGTAGCTGCATGCATCAAAATACGCACTCGATTGCATTTGTAGAAAAAATTGCTTACTTTCGCTCGAAGGAGAGGATAGGGTTTCGAGTTTCACACGCCGTTACAGCACGACTCGTAATAATGTCAGTCGTCCTCGTAAATTGCCGAAATTAGAAAGTTGGAAAAAAGCATTTTCAGAAGAAAATTTCTAGGGGAAACATGAACTCGAGAACCGTCGAAATTTAGTTAGAAATGGAAGCGATTAGGAGTTTATCGAGACCCATTTCAATGATAAAGATAACCTACTAGTAAAGGATTAAAGAATTAAAATGGAGAGAAAAAAAAGTGATGTGGGGTTTTCCAATTGTTCTCCTTTTTTGGGGTGGACAAGATTGAAGCGTGTTTTTTTCAGGTCAAAGAATTGGGCGTGGATGTCTAATGCTTCAGGAACTGGGGATTCCATGTTGTATACTTTTTCCTTGCATGAGGGTCAAAAAAGAAATCCTAGGCACCGATCTGTGTAAGGAAAATTACAATGGGATCGGCCAATGGCTTTCAATTTTCACCCAACTGTTGGACCTTAGCCAATCATGATCACACCACCCCTTGTTGAACTTTCTTCTGTTCCCTCTAAAAGAACATGCCGCCACGGCTTCGTTCGCTCTCGAGTCAGGAAAAATTGCACCGGAGATCCTCAATCATATGTATGGATTGCGATTGAATTATAAACCTTTCGATCGGTTCAATCGAGTCATAAGTTTTTTCCAAAAGGTGCAATCGAGTTATAAACTTTTCATTTGGGTTGATTAAGTCCTCAACTATTATCCAAAAAATGCCATTAACTACTAAGATTATGTTAAAAAGTGCAATTTAAGGATGCCACATAAGTATTTTGATTAACATGGGGGCAATTTTAGGTACTATTCATCGAAAGGACTTTATTACATTTTTTAAAAAATGACTTAGGCCTTAATTAAACTCATTGAAAGGTTTATAACTTGAATGCATTCCACTCATAAGATTTAAGGTTTCCCGTGCAATTTCCCCCTTAAATTATGCTTAAATTTCTAATCCCTACAAGTGTGCGAATCCATACGGATGAATCCTAAAACGCATCTAATCTATATCTATTAGATCACAAACCCGTATCACTTTATTGCACAAATGAGAGGATTTTCTATAAAAAAAAATGTTGGTACAACTTTCTTCTGACTAATCTGGCAATGAAGTGTATTAATGAAAAAAGTCTCTCAATTAAAAGTAAACAGAAAATGAAGCTGATTTTTATTTTGAGGAAACTAAGATAAACGTGGGAAATAATTTTTCTTAATACATCTCCATTGTGGTTTATTCTTCCATTTTCTGCAGAGAAATATGCAGAAAGGAAAGCAATCAGGGTTTCACTTATCTGCCCACCTTGCCTCACTGTGCTGTGCAAAGGTGTTCGGTTAAAGTAGAATGAACTCACATGTCTTGTGTTCTGCTGGATCAAATTGAGGAATATGGGCAGTGGCATCGATAACATGATGGAGAAACTTCTTTTGCACGTGCCAAGATGGTGATGCTAAAGATGCTACAATCAGATCAGGAACAGTCGATGCTCAAGTTGCGACATCCCTACTAATGTGTACACAGAACAGAATCTACTAATAATCTTCCAAAGGGTGTAGAGTGTCTACTACCGTCGTTTTGTCCCTTGTAGCATTCTTGTTTGTTCTGTTTGTCCCAAGCTTAGGTATGAAAAGAAAAGAGCGAAAAGAGGGAATGAGAGGAAAGTGTCAACAGTGGAAATAAAGGATCACATTTCTGATAAGTAGCGAAGAGCACACCCTCATTTCGAGTATCCCTCCGGAAACCAACACAAGACATTCTTTCACTCAACTCTTTCTCACGCCAAACTTCCTTCATCATCTATGGAAGACCAATGCAGCCCATTTAGCTGGGAATTCTGCTTCCAGGAAGAGGTAAGAAGAATTACATGAAAGAGCCATGGAAATTGCATCTTTCTTCTTTATGTCCTGCTCATGTGATTCACATTGCCTCCTGGTACTCACTCTGGTCACAAAGCTTCTTCTTTCTTTTCCTCAGGTTTGTGCTAAAGGGTGTTTGTCTTTGCAATTCAATCTTTTGTAGGGCATGGAGGAACTGAGGCAAGCTCTCCTGTACACTACTTTGGAGCTACAGACCACAATTGCCTCAGCCAAGGAGGAGATCACAAGGAGAGAGCTAGAGATGGTTCAAATCAAGGATTTGCTGACCAGGACCATGAAAGAGAGAGATGAGGCTCAATCCAGATGCAAGGAGCTGCAATTGGAGAAACTAATCCTACAACAACAGTCAAGCAGAAAAGAGCAACCAAAATTAGCCGCAGCTCCATCGCCACGCAAAACTTCTTCTAGCAACGATGAAGCAATGTTGGTTTCCTCCGGAGTAAGCACTTCTCCACTGTCTCCGTCACAGCCGCCAGTCCCGCCAGTGCCAACAGTGACCTCGGAATTGGCGGTCCAGAAGCCGTTGCCGCCCAAAGGGAAGCTTTTGCAGGCGGTGATGGAGGCAGGGCCGCTCCTCCAGACGCTTCTCCTGGCGGGTCCCCTGCCTCGGTGGGAGCACCCACCACCGCCACTTGACTCTACTGAGATTCCTCCTGTGGCCATTCCTTCTCCGAGCTCCAGTGCAAAGTTCAATGGCGGTTTCGGTAACAAGAGGAGTTCGGAATGCAGTGAAACCTCTGAATCCCCCAAGAACAAGCATCAGAAGCTCATTTTACATTGATAAAAGAGCGAGTGGTTACTAAAAACTAGAACTTTAGTGTGCTCTTTTTCTTTTTTTTCTCCTAGAATGACGAAGTGGGTGGCTCTTTTTGCTTCACTTTAGAAGTCTCTCCTAGAATTACAAAAGAGGGATCTTTAACTTACATTCCAAGATGGAAATTGACAATCTTGTTCAGTATGAAGTGTACTAATTGTGGATATATGTGTGTGTAGAGTTCTGGTTTAACTTGTTCAGATTAGTAGGGGGGGAAATCTAATACCACCATGTATTGGCTCTGCTAACTTCTGAATCCTACTTTTGGGACTCTGAGACCCTCCTTGGGTGTTCGTGGGGGAAAAAAGAACAATGCTATGATTTCTCTACTTGCTTTTTAGCTTTTCTGTTGGATGTGTTAAAGCATATGATATGATGGTGATGATGAGTGTGTGTGGACATGACATGCCATCATAAATCTTCCCAGAAATTTTCCTTCCATGTTTGGTGTCTCCCATTAAAACCGCATCTAATTGGACTTCACCATCATCGCGACTTCACTAATTTAATATCACTTAGACAGAAAGCAGTATCGCACTGAGAAATGAAAATGATTCTGGGGTGTAACCATCTCAAAATCTCTTCAAATTTTTTTCTTTTTTAATGTTTAATCCAGTCCGGCAAAAGGTCAACAGAATTATCAGTACCAGAAACAACCGACTCTAACGATCTTTACTCGATCGATCGAGAACGACACTCTTGCGAAAATATAACTCACATCGTACGAGCTCACGGGTATGGGGAAGATCAGATATCGCATTTCAATAATTCTTTCGGAGTATTTTCGTGATAGCGGTATCGGTCCGCTAATCGGAAAGGCTGGAGATTTCGAACGCTAAATTTTTCCAAAAACAGCAGAACAAACATCTTAATAGTCCACATGAAGAGGAGGAAATCATCACCAATGCAATAAGTCAAAAGGGGGGCATTTTTGTAGGAGCTGAGGGGGGGCTAAAAAGGAGAGAGGGTTGCTTTCTTTGAACGGCTCATGAGGATTATCATGGGGATGCACATGCCGCCGAGCCAGGATTATACAGCAGATTAGGAGGTCCCACGCGCTTTCAGCTGAGGACCTGCCCTTTTGCATCATTCTTATGTGCGACTAAGGAGGGGCTTCTGCTTCCAACATTCTACACATTGGATTAGATGGAAAATGTTTCGTGGAGCTTTAGTCACTTCACGCCAAATCATGTTTGTTTTAATGTTATTTATTTTCATTTGCTTCATCTCTGTTTTGTTAGCCCTTTCCGATAAACAATTATATGAATTAGTAAATCTTGTTTCGTTTCGGGTTCAATGTACGGCGTTAAGTTTTCGTTACTAAGTACGGCATTAAGTTTTCGAAAATTCTCTTGAGCATATTATTTATAGCTTGAATATCCCATCAAAAGTATTCTACTGGATTAGATCTTGCGGTTGATGTTCACTTTCGAGGGAGTTTAGATAAAGATTACTCCTACTCTTTGTGAGGATAAGAAAAGGAATTTGTCACTACCATCGCTATCTCAAGTTCTTCTCTTTGAATGTTGAGGTCATAGAATGAGAAATCAATGCTTTTGGTATGTTGGTCTGGTATTCATGGAGATTGGTTTATTATGAGACATCATAGACTATTTTTATTGAAAAACGCGTCATGTGCATTTGTGGATACAAGATAAAAAATCGAGTTATTCCTAAACTCTTATTGTTCAAAATTTTCAATGTTATGAACATCCGTGAAATATATAAACTATTCTATATTAGGTGAATCTAAAGATTGATTGTTCAGGCTAAGATGTTCTTTAAAGGAATCGATCGAATTGCATCACAAAATAATATATTTATCATGATTCCAAGCTTTAAGCTTTAAAAAGTGAAACTATTATAATGATCGATTTTAAGTTCCATCTACAATTTAATCACATCAAATATAAAATACATTCATGTATTTAGCTGAAGCAATCTATAAGATATAAGTCAACCATCTAACCCAAGTTATCTTGGATCTAATGACCAAAAGATAGAATATAGGGAAAAGGAAATAAGAAAGAAAAATGAATAAAAAGGAAAATAAGTGATGAAAATACAAAAAGAAAAAAGAGTGACACTGCCACCGGCATCTCCTTCTCTCCGACTGGACTCTGCAACAAGCACCCAGATGTCCTTGCTTCGCTGCCATACATTTCCAGTTCCCTTGCCGCCGACTCGCCATCACAAGCGTCTTCCATGTCCAAGACTCCATCTTTTTGCCACCAGAAGCAGACCCTCTTTGGCTCTCCCGTCACTCTCCAAATCCCTCCACAGACACCCCTTTCGCTGCTCCTCCATGTCCGTTCAAGAAGACACTCCCACGCCTCAGGTTCAACCTTCTCTCTTCTCTGAGACCATGACCCTCGTTTTGGTTCTCTCTACATCTCAAGATTTAGCCCACAGCCACTCTGGTCTTGTAATTTTGCCTTCTTCATGGAGCCGGAAGTCGATGACAGCTTAAATTGAGTGCCCGACAAGGCGTGAACATGTTAATAACTAAAACGAAAGCTGAGGGTGATCTCAAACTTCTGTTTAAAGAATGGAATTTCCTCTAGTTCTGAAAGAAAGGAAAAAAAGAAAGTGAATCCCTTTGCAGTTTTAGTTATGCCTTACAAACGGTGGTAGCTTTTGGAAGGTGCAAAAAGAGTAGATTTTCGGACTTCTGGAACGAGGACACGACCTTATTCCTTTACGTGCTATTGCTGGCGTGGATGTTTGTTACTTTCTAAGGGGGGTTCAGTGCGAAGAAAAAGGGTGAGATATTAATGGAGCCACCTGGACACCTTGCTAGATGTTACACACATTGAGAAAGGATTCCAGGTAACACCCTTGAATGAGAAAATTGATTCTAGGATGAAAAAAAATATCAAATGAATGAATTACCAGCAAACTAGTTTCTTCTCCCTCAGTTCCTCAATTGGTCCGCCCTTGGCGTTGGAAAATGCTGAAAGAAGTAATGTAGCACCGAGTCTGTTTCGTTTGCAAGTGCTAATTGGTCAAGACAATACGTCAAATTTTTTTGTTAAAGTCTGAGAACTTAGGCAACTTTGTCCCAAATCTGATCTACTATGTGCATTTGGGAATTTGCATTGGCCTGGTATTGCATTCCCTCCTTAAGAGAAGGATGTGAAAAGAATGGCTGTTCGGGCTAATCTGCATATAGAACTGGGTGGGCAGGTGGAGATTGGAAGTTTGCGTTTGACTGTTGAGATCAGGAGTAAAGTTGTAGCTGTAATATATCAGCAGAAGATGATAGTCTTGTAATTGGAACCCTCTGGTAGGGTTTTACTTGCTGATGAAGTAGCTTTTTTACATTTGGCCTCCTAGGCATGGATATAGTTCAAGGAATACAGTACCATGAGAAGTGTGTTCTGTACTATTTTTTCCTTCTTTGGTATAATCCTGTATGTCTCTTGATACATTATTTTCATATGGAAAGTATCTTGCAAATTTATACTTTTGATATGTCCTGGGATGATGGTCAGTTGCAGGATAGCCTACTCCACTCTAGGGCTTACTGGGTTAATAAATCTTTGATTGCTTGGAATGTGGACATTGAAGATGGTTCCTGCTTCTTGTATGCCAGTAAATGCGCTTCGTTAGCTGTTACAGATGATGGCATTCAAGGTCTGCATTCTACTAAATATGGCTTCAACCATCTTAATCTTTGTTTCGGAAAATCCTAATTTATATCCTACTAAGCTTTCTTCTGCAAGCTAATTCTTTCTGCATAATAGCAGGTTATGATGTGAAGATAAAACTTGAAAGGGCTGGTGGTCCTCTTCCTGCAAATGTGAACTCTGTTTTTTGTTGACCAAATAATTATCCTTGCTTGGCTTTTTTTATAGGTGTCAACGATTTCTTGAACTTTTGATATTAGGTAATCGAAAAATTTCCACATATTAAAGATTGTGGAGCTTTTGAACTCCCTCCTGCTCTGGATGCCAAAACTCTCCTCAAATGCCAATTAGCTGTTGCCGTATTTAGATGTAAGTCAGGCAAATAAAGTATATATATTTTCAGGCAAAACTATTTGTTTACCATCGTCAAAGTTGTCTCTGCCTGTCATTATTGTCTCTGCGGTTTTAATTTTGGAGTAGCTTCTTACTATTACGATTTTGTGGCAGCCAATGATGCTTTACAGATGATGGTTTCTTGAGTGAACGTATTTTACTATTCTTGCTTTCTCATTAAGTACGAAAAGTCTGCCGGGTGATGCTCTTCCCATTTCCATAGGCAGGTTGCTTGATGCGTTGATATTGCATTAGCTAGTGCAATTATTTTGGTTCACAACCTTTGACTTCTAACTCTATGTTTAACTGAGACAAATACACAAAACCTATTGCCTGTTATGAACTGGTGGTGTCAGAAGTAATTTGCCCCTGTGTTATTTGTCTTCTCATGGAACAGCTGATGGAAGATGCTGCGATGCCACTGGTTTGCAGTTACCTGGTGTCCTTGATGAGTTATTTGCTTACACTGGTCCTCTAGGAGCAGTTTTCTCAGAAGAGGCTATCTCTCTTTACCTTTGGGCGCCGACAGCTCAAGTATGTCGATCTTGAAGTATTTTTTTTGTTTGATGTGTAATTGAAGTTTGATTTGGTGCTAAGGTGTTTTCTTATTTCCTCCCGTTTGCTTTCTAGAGTAGACAGTACGAGCTTTTCTTTATAGGGAACCATTGGGTGGGGATCCATTTGAAATTGTGGTCCTAGAGGAGGCTGAAGGTGTCTGGACTGCTCAAGCGCCCAAAGATTGGGAAGGATGCTACTATGTGTATGAAGTCTGCGTTTATCATTGGACCACCTTGCAAGTTGAAAAATGCTATGCAAATGATCCTTATTCCAGAGGGTATGCTGACTGTTTCCTTTATTGTGCCTGTGTAGATTTCATCAACGTGTAGTTTCGGTCAGAACATAGCATTAGAAATTTTAACGTCTTGTTTGGAACGTGATAATTGCAATCTTTGGTTGTTAATACAGTCTATCATCAGATGGTCGGCGGACATTACTAGTGAATCTCAATTCTGAAGCTTTAAAACCTGAAGAATGGGATAAATTGGCAGACAAGAAGCCCTGCATTAAATGCTGTGCTGATATCAGTATTTATGAGTTGCACATAAGGGATTTCAGGTTGATTTAAAGGTTTCCACTTTTTTTCTACTCAATAAGGCTCATCATATTTCCTTAAATTGTTTCATTATACTTTGGCTTTAAAAGATTAAGGTACAAATGACTCGCAAATTCTTGTGTGTGAGAGAATTCTTGCTTGAACGTGTTGTTCTGTGCCCTGCCTAACTTGCGCCATGAGACAGCTTCATCTTCTTTTGAGCTTAATAGTTATCAATTTCATGTGTGATGACATTCCTGATGACCTGTTTTATGTGGTGCATTGATTGTATATGGTTCATGACAACCTCATCCAGATATGTGGTGTAATATAGCTGTTTTCACCTGTGTTACTTATTTTGTCTGCTGTCGTCCTCATATACTTCACTGCAGTTTTTACCAGCGCTTCTGCTCATCGTGGTTATGTCTATTGCCACTGCAGTGCCAATGACGGTACAGTTCCCCCCGATGTTCGTGGTGGTTATGAGGCGTTTACTTTGCAGGTGACTTCTTGTCATCATAATTCGTCCTTCCTTCTTTCAACGCCTTTTACTTTGTTACAGCTAATATAATTGGGCCTGATTTTTCATAGACAACTAGGATTGCATTGTCCAATTTCCACATAGGGTTTTTTGTCAGTTCAAAATCAACTAGGATTGAGGCACACTGAAAGGAAGGAAGTCTGGCAATTAGAATGCATTTGCATCCAAGATAATATGCTTTACTTAGTTTACTTAGATTTGTTGCTTCACATAGTCCAAAATCCAGAAACCTTTTCACCATTTTATGCAAGTATTTTGTCCCAGAGAGAGGACTTCTCTGTTTAGCTGGCATTCAAGTTGAGGAGGTTCTGGTGTCCCTGTTCTCCTGACTGCCATCATCATTCTTTCTCTAGAATCTACAGGGTCCTTGAATCTCAACCATGCGCTGGCTCCTTAAACCACTGAGTCTTTGTTGCTGCTAGCCCTCACAGCAATCTTTTTCTTTGCCGTGAACCTCTTGCTTACCCCATCTAGAGAGCTTTGACTCTTACGAAGAAGCCTGATTAGTAAATCCTCCTTTAAATGTTGCTGCTAATGTACTTTGGGGCAGTCGTGTATTTTCTTTAAAGAGAGATGAGGAGCCTGATTAGTAAATCTTCCTTCGAATGTTGCTGCTAATGTTCTTCCAGTGGGTTTAAGTCAAGAATGGGACAGAAGGAGCATGTGGAAATGTGGCAATGTAAATCTCCACTGTATTTTTCCTGATAGTTGATTGTGAATGAGACTCTGTGTCACTACTGAGTTAAAGTAAAATGAAATAACTATTTTTGCTAATGCTCATCGCTTTTTGCTGCAAAAGGAATCAGCTGGTGTGCAACACTTAAAGAAGTTATCAGATGCTGGCATCACACACGTCCATCTCCTGCCGACTTTCCAGTTTGCTGGTGTGGATGATGAGAAAGAGAAATGGAAGTTTGTTGGTAAGATTCTATTTTTACTCTTAGTAATTTCTTAGCCTAAATCATGCTCCACCCAACTCTACTCAGAACAATTAAGATTTGAGTGCTGTAATTGTGAAAGCATATCAAGTAAAAGTGTTGTATCGGTGGGACTCTGACCATATCATGGAATGTTCTTTTCTCTTCTCATGCTTGATCTTTCAAGCAGCTTAATCTACCACGCCAGTGTAGGTCGAATTACTTTCTTTGTAACCACTATGTTTCTTTTTATTATTTGGGAGACAACTCAATTCTAAGAGGAACCAGTTGAGATATCTGCTCTTTTACGCTCTTCCACTTGAATAACCTTAATTTTTCTTATGTCCCATCATCCTTCTCTTGACATAAAAGGCTTTTGCAGATGTTAAGAAGCTGGAAGAATTACCCCCTGATTCAGATGAGCAGCAATTTCAGATCACAGCGATCCAAAATGAAGATGGCTATAATTGGGGGTAAGCTACATGTTATTGCCTGGTTCCAAGATTTAGAATCTATGTTGAATCACCATTTAGCAGGGCTACTAGTACTTGGGTCTCTCTCTTGGGCGGGGCATCACGTGTGTGTATTTTTACCAATGAACCAGTATCTAAACGCTGGAGTCGATCCTAAAGGGATCCCATCCTGATACTGTTAGCATTGATAATCTCCTAGAAAAGAGCTGATATCAATGTTATGTGGATCAGCCTCGTCAAAAGTGCTTATAAATAATGTAGATAGACTTCTGGGACTAGAAAAAAGTGATGTAAAAGCTACTCATCTTCTAGGAGAAGGCGCATTATCTTGTCGAAGCTGTTCAGAGGTTGAAGTGCAACCACAAAACAATTCGGTTGAAGGAGTCGGAGGGGTGGAGATAAAACTTATAATAACTACTGGTGCCTTAAAAAAAAAGGAGGGGGGGGGGGTGGTATGGTATGATGATTGTGAGGGGTTTGCATTGAATGCTGTTTGTGATCAAACTTATAAGCACTGGGACGTCGTATCCTTGACTTGGTGGGCAACATACTCGCCGTTACTCTTATGAATATTTTTCTTTTGCCATTTTATCGAGCTTTAGCCACGTTTTCATTGAAGGAGTGAAATGAAAAAGAACATAAATCGGTGAAAGAGGAAACAATTTGTTGTATGGCAATTTCCATAGAGAAGGGAAATAGGAGGGAAGGGAACCTTCATAGTACGTTTAGAGGTTCTTCGAGAAGTGGGCGGAAATGGAGGGAAATGAGAAGTACCATGAAGATCAAAATAGTTTACTTTCAACGTAAATCATTGGTCTTGATAAAAAAAAATCGTTGGTAGCTAAGTTGTGAGGCTCCCCTTGTGGGAGTCTGCTGATGAGGGTTTCAATTGTCACCTCTCGCAATTGCCCCACCAGGTGATGCGTGAGTGATGGTGCTACTTCAACCCACCTTCGATGCCGAGTTTGAATCCATCCTCATGTAATCACCATGGACTTACCCAGATGCAGTGGTGGGGGCCCTGCTTTATCCCCATGAGGAGTATATATGCCGCAACATGCGTAAGCAAGAACAGAGCAGGCTGTCCCCAGGGTCATATAGAAAAGGATTGCTGGTGACCCCCTCTGACTTGTTATTCCTTTCCTTACTCTTCTTTCGAGTGACTGAATGAGATAATTAGGTTATGCTCTTCCCACTTCCTTCCATTCTTCTCATCTCCAAGAATAATTTACTCCTTCTCTCTGCAACTTAAGTTTCCAAGTAGTGGATTCTCCTTTAAATCGTACTACCGCAGTGATAATAATTACCTTGCTTGTATGTATAATGTTGCAGGTACAATCCCGTTCTATGGGGTGTCCCAAAAGGAAGCTATGCCAGAAACCCCAATGGTCCCTCCCGTACAGTGGAGTTCAGAAGGATGGTTCAGGTCTGGAACTTGGATCTTCTTTGTTTACTGATATAAAGTCCATGTTTCAGTGTCATATGTAGATCATTCATGTGATGGAGATGGTAGTGTTACTGGTGAAAAGACTCACTTTGATGGTTTTCTTCTGCATATGGTTAATTGCAAATTGCAGGCACTCAACAAAATAGGCCTTCGAGTTGTAATGGATGTTGTCTACAATCACTTGCATGCAAGTGGACCATTTGATGAGGATTCTGTTCTTGATAAGGTAGTTTTTGTCATATTCACATCTCATGAAGAGTGTCTCAAGCCTTAAATGGTCTGTTATGAGCATTACACTTCATATTGCAAAGAAGTCTTATATATTTCTGGGTGACCTCCTCTTTGCCATGCTAAGTTTTTTTTTTTCTTTTAAAGATTGTCCCAGGTTACTACCTGAGGAGAAATGCTGATGGTATTATTGAGCATAGTACATGCATCAACAACACAGCCAGTGAGCATTTCATGGTGGAGAGGTTGATTCTCGATGATCTTCTATGCTGGGCAGTTGATTATAAGGTGACAAGTTGTGACTGACTATTATGTCTAACTCTAATGACAGATTCTGAGCTTCAACTTTCGGTTGCAATGAATTGTTTTTCTTTCAATTGTATTTAGTGGTCTTGTAAGCCTAGGTTAGAATTTCTTCCATCACGTCTTTTCCAGCTCACGTCTTTCATCATCTACTCATCGAGTCTTACGATTGCTGACATTTGATAGTTTGCCTCTTTTATTAGGTTGATGGGTTCCGCTTTGACCTCATGGGTCACATTATGAAACGGACAATGGTATGCCACTTTGCATCTCCATCCCTGTTCTTATACTTTCTGGTCCCCATATATACTGTGTGTATAGAGGATTTTTTTGAGAATATATGACGACTGCACTGGTTCTGTTCATTTTCCTATTTTATGGATTAGTCATTGGACCTCTCTGGCTTGGCTCAGTCGGGTATATGCTTTAAATAAACTATAATTGCACCTTGTTTGAAGCACGTGGCCATTGGGTGTTACACGTGGATCGCTGAGTCAGATGTGTCAAGGGAGGCCACATTATAAGCAAGATTAACGAGTGACCAAAATAAGAGAAACCCATAGTTGCCTAGAATGTGTTCAATGGGTCATGGTATGGAATGAGAATGGATATGGGATGTACCATTTGCTAAGAAAGCGGTACGCTTGGTGAGTTCGCTAAATAAGGTTGTGGTAGCTTTGGAGCATTCATCAGGAGGCAATTACTGTGTAAGATGAGAACCTAATACTTCTTTCTTGTAGTTTATTATTTAGAATCACAAAAAAAGTGCCATAATGATTATTATTATTCATGTAACACATTTCTCGTTGGAGACTCATCTCAAGTGCTGGCTGCAACTGTTAGATATGAAGTGTGTTGGTTTTGCATAAATACACAGCAGTATGTATGCTAGTTTACAAGATTTAAACTGATGACCACTTTGCCTCTTCTTTTCAGCTCAGGGCCAAAGCTGCACTCCATGGACTATCAAAAGAAAGGGATGGAGTTGACGGTTCTTGTGTATATATGTAGGTTTGGAGTTTCATTAAACTGTGAATTGGTATTATTTCGCGTGACAACTTGTTTCCTCTCTGCTATTGGTTTCAACTTTGTTACTTAGTAACACTGCATGCTTTCATCAACTAGATACGGTGAAGGTTGGGACTTTGGTGAAGTTGCCAAAAATGGAAGGGGCATTAATGCTTCTCAATTCAATCTTTTTGGAACTGGAATTGGGAGGTACTAATACTTTACTTTGTCTATAAATATGTAGATGTACATGTGGACATTAATGTATGCATGCAGAAACTACGTAAGGTAGGCAGAAGCATCTTTGCATACGTACATAATGCAGACATATAACATCATTTACTAATCATCTGGCAATGTGATTCAGCTTTAATGATCGAATTAGAGATGCAATTCTTGGAGGATCTCCATTTGGTCATCCTCTTCAGCAAGGATTTGCAACTGGTCTATACCTGCAGGTAGATATTGCACAATGTTCTCAATTTGAACACAGGTTCTTTCTTCTTGTGTTCTTCTCGAGTGGAAAATAAACTGCTAATTCTATCTTGTTAATCTCGAGCTCATTGGATTTTGTTATTGAGCGCAAAATCTTATGTTATTCGGTAGAGGAAAACTACATGTATGACCCATTTAAATCCCGTCAAATAAGCAATGCGGGATCACTTTAACACCCCTTTTCACGTGCAAATTGCAATGAAAATGGGACGTGAAATTGACAAATAGAAAGGCACACACGCGAAATAAACTTGGGGCAACAAACCTAACTCTGATACCATGTTAGAATGTCCATTCCAAAAGTTTAAGCTCTTTAGTGGAGGGAGACTACATGTATATATGGCCCATTTAAATCACAAATAAGTAATGTGGTATAACGATCTAATGGTGGAGAACAACCTTTCCTGAAAAATGCTTGAACTCTTCTTTTGTTCTGAAGTAATTATGGAAAATATTCTTATTCTATCAGCTTGCTGTTAACAACGTGTTATCTTCGGTTTCCTAGACCAAACTGGCTGATGCCATGTTGTCAATTTTTCTGATTTAAAGTTTCTTGTGAGTCTTCCACTGCCGAAATAATGTGCCCCCATATTTCACTTTTCATTTATACTTGTATTTTACAGTGTCAATAATCTCATGGAGAGAAGCTGCTGTGTCTTGGTTAAGGTCTGACTTACTATATTGGATGAGTGGATATTGAATTGGAGTCGTAATTGTTTCCTCAGTCATATGCAGATTCTTAGGGGAAAGATGCTACTTCTATGTACTGCATTAATCAGATTATCTGGTTTATTTCAATTGACTAGTTCCTGTCTGCAGCGTAATGGTCATGACCATGGTACACAAGCTAAAGAGAAGCTCATGCTTGCTTTGTCAAAGGATCACATCCAGGTTGTTGTGCTTTCAAGTTGTTGCTATTGATTGAGTTAATCTATCACAAACTGAAAACGTCTTGCAAAATTGCTTAGTTGCATTCAGTTGAGTAAGGAAAGGCATCCACCTTAAAATGGAGGATATAGATATAACACAGAATGGCCAGAAAATGAGCATAAAGGACTAGGATGCAAATGCTTTCGAATATCAAAAGGTGTGATAGCAGAGTTCTGTGCCAAGTTGAAATATAGGAAAAATAGCCAGATGAAGCATTGAAGGGATGACTTCAATTGCTGGCCCACATGACCCTTATTACCTAGGGGCCTGTTTGGTAACCGGCCAAACAGTGCCTGATTTTATTTTTTTTGTTCCTGAAAACAAAAAAAGAATAAAAATCCGTTTGGTAAATTTTTTATTCCTGGGCACAAATTTGTTCCCATAATCAGTTTTGGAACAAAATCAAAAATAAAAAAAAGTTGATTCTTGATTTTAGAAACAAGAATCAGAAATGCAAAAAGAAAAAAGAAATTTCTTCTTCTTTCTTGGCATGTGGCTGGTGACTGGCGATTGGCCACAGTCCAGGGTTGGCAAGGGCGTCGCGGCCCTTGCCAGTGGCTCACACTCGCTGCCTGGGCGAGGGCCACCCTTGCCAGATTTGGACCTTCATGGCCTGGGCGAGGGTCGTCCTCGCCGGACCCCGCCCTCGCCAGATTTGGCGAGGGATGGACCCTCGCGGCTTGGGTGAGGGTCACCCTCGCCAGATCCGGCGAGGGTGACGGTAAGGGTCCAACCCTTGCTAGATTCGGTGAGGGTCGGGACGCCCTCGCCAGATCCGGCGAGGGCTGCGACGCCCTCACCGGTCCTAACCTGTGGTCGGTTGCTGGCGCCGGAACCCTGGCCATGGGCCAAGGAAGGAGAAGAAGAAAAAAAGAAAAGACAATAAAAAAGAAAAAAAATATTAAAAAATTTAAAAATATTATTAATAAAAAGAAATTTTGTGCAGTTATCAAACGCATTTTTGTTCTTTTTCTATTCCAGGAATAGAAATTTTGGGCAGTTACCAAACGCCTTCAAATGCTTAGAAATTGTTTTCGGGAATGGAATAAAAAAAAAACATTTGTGAGCAGAAATTGTTTCCTGGTTACCAAATGCATCCAAATCCCCTTTATGTGATTCTGATGTAATGTTAACACAAGAAACCTTGCATTTCTCAGGTTGGAATGGCAGCAAACTTGAGGGACTATGTCTTCACTAATCATGAAGGCAGTGAGGTATGTATTTAGCAGTAGGATCTTCCTTTTCTTCTGGTGTTATTGAACCTTCTTTGATAGGCATCTGTCTTTGAGTGATACTTCATCATTGAAGCCTGCTTGTAAAAAATAAATTACAGTACTTCAAAAACTCGTTGCCAGGAAACATGCTTAGCTTATTTCTATATTTTTTGGTATTTGTCATGTTTGAGCTAATTGCTATGACTTACTGTGCCTTGGGAAGCGAATAAGCCAACTTGTCTATCATTTCTCTAAGTTAATCAAAGGTATACACAGATGCCATGACCAGGATCTGACTGCTTTCGTGATTATTAATAGCCACGAAGCTAATTGATTTTCAGGTAAAAGGGTCTGAAGTTTTAACTTATGATGGAAGTCCCGTAGCATATGCTCTGTGCCCCACTGAAACAGTAAGAAATCTCCATTTCTTTCTTCATGCTGGTTTTTCCATCTCTCCTATGCCTAACGATTTTACCTGCATTTGTCATTTATATTCTCCTATCAAGATGGTAGACGTCAATAATGACGCGAAATTAGTGCTTCTTCTTAATTCTGACATACAGGATAGAGGTGGCAAGAATTACTAGGATAAAATTCGTAGGATGGATGTCATCTTTGTGAAAATAAAGAGAAAAGAATCTCATTGATTGGGAAGATTTTTATTTGTTTCATGAAGCATCGAATGTATACTTCATATTGGACACTGAGTTGAGAAAAGTACGCTGATCTGTTTTTGCATGTGATTTTGTATTATATATGACTAGAATGGAGGGTTATCTCCTGAATACTGGATGAATTTACTGTCTTTACAAAATGTGGTGTTAATATGGTTTGTTACTTTGAAACCATACATTGCCTGGGATATTACTACAGAGGAGGGCTTACCATCATGGTTCTACACGTAGTTGGTAGACAACATGATTTGATATACACTTTGCTGAAAACTTTGTCTGTCTAAAGCTATTTTCCAGTATTCATCAATTCCATATCCGATATACTCTTGATGTTTTTATGATCCGTAAGAACTTCCATCACTTTTCAAGTTTCTTATACGACCAGTCTTTCCAATTTTTGCAGCTTAGTAGTTGTTCCATTGACACCATTTATTGCTCTAACAGGTTAATTATGTCTCTGCTCATGACAATGAGACCCTGTTTGACATTGTGAGCTTGAAGGTATGCAGTTTGCATTTTTACATATCATACTGACTTTCTGTTCTTCTTGTAGCTTAGAATTTCCCCAACATGTACACCAAACAGGAACAGGGGAAGCTTATACTTGACTTATGGACTTTGATTTTTCCATCTAACATTGTTTCCCTTACTTTTAGACTCCAATGCCAATTTCTGTGGATGAGAGATGCAGGATGAATCATCTGGCAACAAGCATAATTGCACTTTCACAGGTTTTTGTGGAACTTTCCTGTTTATTGTGATTTTACACAGCTTAATTCTTTGTATTTTGAAGGAATCAACATTCTTGAGACTCATGTCTCTTTGAAATGCTTGTGTATGCTTATCACATTCTTTTCTCAAGTATCCACTTGCATGTTAATTCTCTTAGGGTGTTCCATTTTTCCATTGTGGTGATGAGTTACTACGATCCAAATCACTTGATCGCGACTCTCACAACTCTGGTGACTGGTTCAACAGGTGAAGTTTGAATCTTTACTGTCAGCTTTCCACTTTCTTTATTAATGTTCCATTTTCAACTGAAATTTAGATTATGATGAGAAGAAATTAGTGTTTACTGAACTTGCTTTAATGCCAATTGTTATATTTCTCTTCTTAATCTAACATGAATGTCTTACTGTTATTGTTTTCAGACTGGACTTCACTTATAGTGATAATAATTGGGGCGTCGGTCTTCCCCCAAAAGAGAAGAATGAGAAAAATTGGCCTCTGTAAGTTAATTGGAGTTCCCAATTGTTGCTTGGTTTTAATCACCTTGATGTCTCCTCCTGGTCTCCCATTTTGAGCCATTGTGTATACTAAGGTGAATTTGCTAATGTTATGTCCATTTCACATAATTGTTTTCCTTTTGGTTTTTCTTTCCCAGTATCAAACCAAGACTAGCAGATCCATCCTTCAAGCCTCAAAAGAGTAATATCCTTGCTGCTGTGGATAATTTCTTGAATGTGTTACGCATTAGGTACTCTTCACCCCTTTTCCGTTTGAGGACTGCAAACGCTATCCAGGTGAGATCAATTCTCCCAACATTGGAGACTGTTGCACTTATATGCAGCTGCGTATTTATGTATGTGAAGTACCATATACTTCTGGCAAAAAAAAAGTACCATACTGTTGGTAATAGGTGACTTGTGCATTTATACGAACTATCTCGTTAGTGGAGGGATTTTTCTTTAAATAGAACTGAAAACTATGATAGTAAGTGTACTTAATTTGGATCACTCATGCTTACAAATACATAAAAATAAAGGAGCAGTGGATGACATGCTTTCAAGAAATATTTTGTAAACTTGAGTTTTCACTATAAATGGCAATTTGCTGAATGAAATCTATTTACAATTCTGTTCTATATATGTTTACTATTCTCTGGTTTTCTTTTATCTGTTTGGCCTTGATAGGCACTTAGGTTCTCTCTTGTAAGTAAGCTCTTCTTTTTCATGGATTGCCCTCCTAAATGTGCCAGTATGAATGAAACTTTTTGGTTATGAATGGATGGAACAAGTATGGTACTTCTTCAGATAAAGGGAAAAATTATGGCTTCCTCAGACTTTTTCACATGCACTATATTCATAATTCTTTAAAATCCTCATTTTCTGGCGAACTGTTTAGTTCGCTACTACTATTAATTGATGCAACAAGGTTGACTTTTGCTTAACACGCATAAATTCATTGTATGTCAATCACCGAGAAGTATCTCTTTCATATTAGCTTCTCCAAGTAAGTGCCACATGACTGGTGAACATGTCATTGACATGTTGGAGAGTCGAAATGAAAATGTAATTGTAAAGAGCCCTGAAGTGAGCAGACCAAAGAAAGGTCTTGTGGGTTCTTATGCGGTTCGAATTTTGTAGGAACGCATACGTTTTCTGAATACCGGTCCATCACAAATCCCTGGTGTTATATTGATGAGCATTGAAGATGGCCATGAAGGTGTCCCAGGATTGACTCAGCTAGACCCCATGTCAGTGAAAGTAAAATATCCATATTGCTTCTCGATAGATAAATGCTCGACCTCATAGGAATTTTTTCTTAACAGCTATTCATACATTGCACTTGTTATCAATGCATGCCCGTCTGAGGTTTCATTTGCTAGCCTGGCATTGCAAGCAAAAGCCCTTCAACTACATCCTGTGCAGGTAGAAAGTTGGACTTGAAGTTACTTTGAATCTCCATGATAGAGTTGCCCCCTTGAATTCTATAGTTTATCTTTTGGCCTGTCGAATTTGGAAAGCCTTGATTTTGACATCTAATAAGTGTGCTTTTGTGACTTTTCTTTGATGAAATAGCTAATTCCCGTTAGACTCATGGCTTCAATATGTGCGATACAGGTTATGTCCACTGATGAGGTTGTGAAGAGCTCGAGTTTTGAGGCATCCTCGGGGTGCTTTACCATTCCCGCAAGGACCACATCTGTGTTCGTCGAGCCAAGAAATATTTGACCTTTTAAGTGCGGCCAATGAGGCACCTGATGTTTCACTTCAAGATGAGTTGGTTAGTTTGTGAAAACTTTCACAGGCCAGTGCTTGCGAGACATACTTTACTCTCTCTTCAGCTAATTTAAATCGAAGCAAAAGGGATATACCCTTAAAAGCTATTGTAATGAAGATGACAACAAAAGCGGCCCAGGGAACTCTTTTTCGTGGTCCTCGGCGACTGAATAGATACTGAGTAGTATGCGACTTGTGTCAGCCATAATAATTTCCTGTCTAGAGGGGGGAAAGTTGAATAAAGAACTATTACAGTGCTATTGGTGTCGTTAATAACAGCATTCTTTTTTAATAACGTTTCAGTTAAATCTATCTGTACTCTCCCAATTTTTCTAAGGTTCTTTTGCTTAAGCTGTTGAGCGGCTGATGATGTTGCACAAGTTGCTCGTGGAAGCTAAGTGAAAGAGACTTTTCTGATTAAACGAGTGGCTTGAAGCTAAAATCGGTGGGGTTGGCATCAAGTCCTTATCCTGAAAGCAAGCTCTATGTTTACATAGTTCAATATAAAATCTACTTGCATTGCAGTAATCAACCTAGCAAGGACTAACTGTTGTTATTGGTGGACATTTTACCAGTCTCTTTCAGGTTTTTCCTGAATTCGTGCCGTGATCGACTGATACGCTGGATAAACTTTCGAACATTAGTTTAAATTCCCCAGGGCGTTTTGATCAAAGATTCGAAATGCCTTGTTGCTACCATCAAGTAAGAGAATGCCCTATTACGGTTCCAAAGCAACTCTTCTCACAGAAATCTTCATGGGTACAGGGATCGTTATGATAGGCACTGCGGCGGATGAAAAACCTTAGAGTGAGGGGAGGGGATGCTCAAATATTTTGTGAGAATGTTAGAACTTAGGATTGGATGACAGAATTCATAGATCATTCGCAGTGACAACCGGTGATTCTGGCAGACTCCACATAATAATGGGTAGCAATTAATCCATTCTTTGCGAACCTCTAGATCTAGATAGATCTAACCTCATTCAAGAACGTATATGACAAAATAAATTCAAGAAGATATGCGATCTCATCGCTTACCTAATGACATTGGTATAACAGGAGGAGTCTACACGTCTGCAGAAAAAAAGATATCGATGTGCTTGTCCAAGAGGTAAAAGGAGTAAAACACAGGATATCCCTGGCGACGGCTTCTTGTACTAATAATAAGCTGTCGCTGTAAAAAAAAAAAAAAAAAGCTGTCGCTGTAAGCTTGGGGCTGCTAAGCGCTCAAGTCAACTCTGTACAGGATTATGGGGTTGCTTGGCTTGGCACTTTAATATTCATGAATATGGAAAATTCTTTAAAAGACATTAAGAGCACTCACTGGCCACTCCCCCTCACTTCACTCTCTATGCATTCCACAACTCATTTATTTTAGTGCAAGGAATCTAGAGAAATAATTGAAGTTTTTCTTCCACCTCCTACTCAGTCTTGCTTATTCTGGGAAGGTCCAGCATAATTGGCAACAAGTTGTCATTGAATTGCTCAGCTGCAGTTCCAAATACAACCTCTATATAGAAAAATTGCGATTTCAAAATGGAAATGATATAATTACAAAGATGTAATGAATGGATCCCCATCTGCTTGTTGTAGTTGCAGGTTCTGTATCCACATTGAAGCTTGCCTTTTTATTTTCCCTTCCTTTTCTATTATATTATTATGTGGGAGGATGGTGCTTGATCAAGCTAACTAACGATTTGAAAGATTGTGACCCTTGAATTGAAACGTGTTAAGCTAGTTAAGATGTCATCCAATATCTCATCAGTAGGGCCATAAATATGCAGCTCACCTTTTTATTGACCCGTGGATTCACCTCAACTTAAAATGCTTGCTTTGTCTAGCCCCATAATCAAGTTTAATTAGCTTGGTTGTCACACTGAGATCATAAGCATGCATCCTCGACCAAATCAATCCGAACATCCAATCCGCGATCAATTTCTGTACTTAAAAGAATCTAATGAAATCGACCAACTATGACGGGACACACAACGTGGTTACACACAATTTTCGCACGCTTTGATTGGTCGGGAAGAATTAATGGTGATCGTAATTTCTTGTTCACTTTCCTTTTATTTGCTGCTGTGCAGTTACTTGTGGACTGAGACAAGGGAAGGTGTCGCAGTTGACTAGGATTAGGTCATAGAATACCATTTCATCAATTCTCTTACACATTCTGTCATATTTGGGGGAGTTATTAAACTAGAGGCCTTGCGGTTGCTTAGTTGCAACCAACATGCTTGTTTTTGAGTGGCTCAGAAGCTTACTCTCTCTCTCTCTCTCTCTCTCTCTCTCTCTCTCTCTCTCTCTCCATGGATGACTTGTGAAGCAGAAAATAGAATAAGAAAGACAAAATAATGGAAGAGTCGGTTCCATGTGCATTCGGTGGATATATTCTTGCTTATTGTCTTGGGTGCTCCTGTCAACGGTTTCTTCTCATTTTTGCCATCAAACTCTCACAATTCATCTAATAGAAACATATGGTTTCTCACTTTATCATTGTACCTATGTTTATTACCATGATTAGCGCAATAATAAACCGCGGGTTTTTTCTTAATGTCAATTTCACATATTTTGGAAATACAAAACTGCCCAACAAGCTTATCTGGAGGTGGCTACATAGCCCCACGTTGATAAGAAAAACCCAGGGAAATTATTTAATTTTTGTCCATGTATATATACATATATAGTCAGATTAGTGGAGGAATAGTAGAAAAATTCATGATAAATTGGTATTCTTTGCTTCAGCAGAGAACCCACTTCTTGGAGTGGCTTTGGCCACTTACGTGCTTCACACATTCCACGACTCAATCAATAATTAAATGAAAAGAAGTAATTGTTCACGCCAAGGAAGGAAGTCCCACCTTAACCGATCATGCATGCATCACGCCAAACCCCTAATGAGGCTGAAACTCGAACTTACAATGTCCATCACACGTTTATCTTCAAATTTAGGTATAATCTTTCTATATCATTGAAAAACTATCCTCCCATCATGAAGAAAGATAATTTGATTGCGCTCGCACCATTGGATTGTAGATCGAGTGGTCGGATTACCCGATCATACAGCAACGGTAATTTGCGGATGATAAATCCATCAATCTGTGCAAGATCATGTATACCTGTGATTAACGCTACAGCATTGAGTATCCCATCACGACATGACGGATTCGTTCAAGAATAGAATGATGGAATTCGGTCGACCACGCGTAATATCTCGACTCCTTACAGGAACAGCACCAACCATGCACTTTGTATAGTTTCCCTCAAAAAGAATGTCTCGACAAAGCCGCTTCATATCAAGTCAACATCAATGATTACCTGATTTTAGTAACGTGGGAGTGGTACACAAGAACGAATTCTTAGTGTGGTTGGTGTAGAGAAGTGAAAAAAAGTAGCGAAGAAAGTTAAGATGCACATTCTTGTCCACCCCCTTTTTATGCCAGCTTAAAACTATTCACATTAAAATCTAATATCTCGAATTCGATTTCTTGTGCTTTTTTCTTGTTCCTTAGTAAGCAAAATGGGAACGTCATGACGGGCTACCGACCCGATGACATCTTCAGCGCAACATGACTTGAAAGAGTTAAGTCCAGAGAAGAATTAGATAATCTTATAGTACTACCAAAACCGAGATGTGTGTCTGAAAATGCTAAAATTGGGTGGCCAAACCATGCATATGCATCTTCTTTTGGGAGGGGTGCACTGCACAAAGTTTAGGTGATGTGGGTGGAGTTGCAAGCTCATATCGATGGTTGCACGAAGGAAGCTTTAGGTGGGGGTTGTTTTTTTACCCTTTTGTGAAGGGGAGTGAGTTGGCAAAGTGTGAGAAAGAGAGTGTCAAGCGGGACAACACATGAATTTGCATTAACAAACCCTCCTCGCTCACAGATTATATCCCACCAGTTCTTCAATGATAGCGCACCACCCATCTCCTAATTTTGCATCTTTTCTGTTTCGATTTATGGTGGTTTTTTATGGGTCTCTCTCTCTCTCTCTCTAGCTATTTTGTGGGGTGTGGGGGTGTTGGGGGGAGTGTCGATGTCCAAGTATAGAAATCGGTAGTGTATAAAATAGGACTTCAAAGGGTGTTGGAAACTCAAGAAAAGATTGGGCGGACTAATTCACACAGTTTACTGTTCCATTGGTGGTGTCATCACATCCCAACATGACTCCAAACATAGCTTAAGACTTCCCCTCCCTCTCCTTAAGACTCTCTCTCTCTCTCTCTCTCTCTCTCTCTCTCTCTCTCTCTCTCTCTCTCTCTCTCTCTACTGGAAGAAGCATACCATGGAAGCCTCAGGAGAAGCAGCCCTTGGAGGTCCCAAAGAGCACACCCAGATCATCATCAAGGGCAAGCGCACGAAGAGGCAGAGGCCGCAGTCACCGATCCTTTTCATGAACCCCGGCTCGCCGGTGAGTTCCGAAGGAGGCGATTGTGACGACAACAGCGAGAGCGACAAGGCTGCCGACCTCTCTCCCTCCACTTCTGCCAAATTCCACAACGGCTGCACTGAGGAAGAGGAGGACATGGCCAATTGCCTGATCCTCCTAGCTCAAGGCCAATCCAAAGAGCCCCCAAGAAGGGTTATTATTCAAGAAGACCACAACCATACCAATAGATTCAGCAGCAAGAGGTACTTGGAGGGCTCTTGTGTCTATGAGTGCAAGACTTGCAACAAGACCTTCCCTTCCTTCCAAGCCCTAGGCGGTCATCGGGCAAGCCACAAGAAGCTGAAGCTGGCAACAACCGCAGCGGAAGAGAAGCCACCGCTGTTGTATAAACAATTCGTGTTCTTGCCGTCCTCACCAGACGAAGAAGAAGGAGAATACAAGAAAGTCTCGACTTTCTCTCTCGGGAGTTTTAACATTTATGCGAGCAATGGTAATTGCAAGAAGCAGGCGAAGATCCATGAGTGCTCCATCTGTGGTGCCGAGTTCACATCAGGCCAGGCCTTGGGAGGCCACATGAGGCGACACCGCCCGCCGGTCGCTGTCGGGCCAAAGCTAGAATCCGACGACGAGTCCACGCGGCTGAGTGCTAACGGGCTCTTGTCCCTTGATTTGGATCTCAACCTCCCAGCCCCGGAAGAAGAGAACCGCGATCACTTGTTTCTCTTGAGCTCCAAACAACAGCATCATCATCAGAAGCAATCTCATCCTCCTATCTTTGTCTCGGCCCCGGCAATCGTGGATTGCCATTACTGAGCAAGAATTAATTTAAGGTGATGGGTTAAGTCAATCGCAGTTCACAAATTAGAAGCCATGCGTGCGGGTCCATGTTAATTTTCCATGGACTTTAGTGCATCTAAAGTTGATTTATCCAAATTTCCTGTCATCAATTGTGGGGATGTTACATGTTAGATTTAAGAAATTACAGAGATATTCAGTTGATTCTTTGGTTACATGTACATGTGTATCTTGATTTGGGCTGTTGCACGGACGTCAGTTTCTTTTGTCCAAAAGCAAAATTTGCGGGTCATTCATGGAAAGAGCATGATGGCACAGGACCAGGTTTTCTCTTCTTCTTCTTTTTCCCCTTCTTACTTCTTTGTGATCAAGTTTTTTTGTTTCCAGTAGGTAACAAGAATGTGAATGTCCAGATCAGAGAGAGAGAGAGAGAGAGAGAGAGAGAGAGAGAGAGAGAGGCTTGTTTGGGGTTGTCACAGGCACCAACCAAAAGTGGTGGCTTAGGTTTCATTGTTTAGAAAGCAAGAAAAGCCTCTCTCTCTCTCTCTCCAAGAATAGAATATGTGTGCGTTTTTCAGGAAGGACACCGAACAATGCTCTTCCCTGTATCCACCTCTTGTCCTTTTCCTCCTATAACAAGCAAGCGCACGAAAGGTTTCTGTTTTTCTTTGGGGGGCTATTTTATTTTCGTACCTTTATTTCCGTCTTCATTTTGCACGATTCCCCCGCTTGTTTTCCTCATCTGGCCTAGCCCGGCCTGCAAGAAATGCACCAGATATATATTTTTTTATAACAAGAAAGCAAAACTCGAATCCGTGAAACACGCGCCAACCTCACGAGATCAGGGAATTATCAAGCCAAAGTCGGATGACCCGACCTCCCTAAACTCATAAACTCCTATCTCATCTCTTCTCTCATCAAAAAAAGCCTGTCGATATGAATTAACTTAGGAGCTCAACTTACATGGTTCAAAACCTCCGAAGCCTGTCGATCTCACATTGATTACCCTAAAAAGAAAAAGAAAGAAAGATCGAAAGAGTTGCGCGGATACCCTTTTTCACATAGATATTGGTCGCTGATAGTTTTCTGTGTGGTGCAGCTAGCATTGGTTAGGCGACAGTATCTATTGGGGACAGCTAGAGGGTTTCAATGAGGACAAAAATAAGGCACCTAATCTTTTTTTTCCCGGGCCATATTTTAATTAAGTTGGCATGAGCTGTTATTAAACGGAGGTGGGTGCGCGTCTCACTCAAACTGCATAAGATTAGAGGGAGAGAGAGATTTGCGAGACCTGTAAGTGGGTACAGATTAAGTTGAGCAGTTGTGCTGCTAATCAGGGGACGTCCTCTCTTCTCATTTTGCCAAAGGAAGGTTCTTTCTTTGTGAGGCCACCATTGAATATGGCCAAGGTTGCAAGGTAAGGGCGATCGGTTAAGTGACTAAGGAATGGACTTGTGTGCGTGAATTATTAGCGCGGCATGGCCATTAAATGGAGACTGTTTCATATTGTGAGTAGTTAGTATATCCTAGTTGACTCATAACTCATTGGTTTAAGTTTTTTAGTAAATGTATGTCCAATTGGATATGTTAACGAGCTCAAACTTAGGCTGTCCCTTGGCAATATCTCTTGGGCTTTTGCTTTGCGTTCTCAACAAATAGTATGAGAACTGACGATAGATTGGTGAGCCCCCATCTATTCCGATGTTTGGTGAAAATTTTAAAGAATCAATTTGGTGACCAACCCGGTTTTTGCATGTTGGGCGTTGTGGTGTAGCAAGGGCCTAATGGACATTAATAGAGAATTAAGTTGAGATATCTTGACGCAGAAGGATACTTGGATTAAGAGGGAACAAACCCAACAATGATAGTGCGGAGTTACTATATCCTTGTTGACTTGTAACTCATTAGTTTAAACTTTTAAGCGAAGATGGGTCCAATTGAATATATTGACGGCCTCGAACTTGGCCTCTTCTTTGGCGGGGCTTTCTCTAGGCGAAAGGTATTAGGTTTCTGCTATGCGCTTTTAACAAAGAGCTAATAATTACATAGAGGAAAAAGTAACTCAAATAATTTTGATAATTTAATTTGATATACGAGTTGGCGACTTCAGTAAAAGTTGATAAATTACTAAAAAAAAAATTAGTAATTCGGAAGCGATTAAACAAATGTTGATAGGTGATTCAAATGAGAGCAGGAAACAAACTACTTGGTAACTTACTCAAATTAAGATTTATAATTTCGCATAAAAGTTGGCAACTTCGATGTTTTTTTTAAGTTTGACAAATAAACAATGAAAATGTATTGAAATTGTTGATACTTTGTGGAAGATCAAATAAATGTTGATAACACAATAACAAAATTGGGAATTTATTGATTGTCACCGGACAAACAATTTACTAACCACAATTTTGTGATCACAGTATTTGAAAATCATACCGACGTGTATATATAGTTACCAATACATAAAAAAAATTTCATTTTTCGACCCACGGAATGCTTAAATTCTGCTAAGAATAGCGAAAACTTCAAACTAAATTCATTCTTTGGGAAAAAAAATTCTGATTTTTTATTTATCAAGTATCAGTTTATCTGCTGTCTACCAAGATAGTCACCTGGAGTACTGTCACTAAGAATGAAAGGTGTAATAATGGCGGTAGAACCACCCCCTTACAAATCCGTCGTCGTCTTACTCTTATTACAAGATCATACAGGAACCAAATACACTGCAACATCGAATCATGAAAAACCATTATCTGTCGCGTGGTCTGTTCTGCTAAAATCCATTGATATGATCATCACCACCATGACCATGGTGCAGGTGCTGGTGAACCAATAGGAGCACCAGATTCGCCAAATATTCCTGCAATGGAAAATTTACAAATCTCATTCGAAGCAAATCATCGACCTCCCAAAATTAGACAATCAGAGCTAACTTGTGCTGAAATCAAAAGGGGAAAAGAAAATTTCAAGAAATGTTTTGTACTGACCGCAAAGGAGGAGGTTATCTGGGGGCGGCTTCTCCTTGGCGGGGTTCGGGTCGGGGTCGTGGACCCGGATATAGAGTTCTTCACCCAAGTACCAGTTCTTGAGTTGCTGCGATCGGAGGTTCCACATTCCGGGGTTGTCAAGGAAGGCGTACACTGCAGTCCACCCTCCTGCGTACACTTGCGTGGTTGACCGAACCACGGGGTCGTACAGGTTGTAGCCGGCACGTGCGCCTTCATCCCAGTCTCCGAGACCGAACCTAAGACATTTCACAAGCTTTCTTCCATAAGCTTCATTTGATCACATAAGATTCAGCCTAGCTAGTTAAATTGTTCTGATGATGCACATTCAATTGTTGATGCTACTATAGTACTCACCCAACAACATAGAAACCGAAACCGTCAAGATGCCAAGAATCCATGACATCCAAATTATTCTTGAACACGATCTCTAACCATCCTTTGTGGATCCCTGACACGACCGAGACTCCGTATACAGCGTCCTTGTTGACCGATCTAGTTGGGTACGCGTCTAGCTGGTAAATGCCCGATCCGTTGCGGAAGTAGTCCGCGAGCTTTAGAGGGGTATTGAGGGTGTAGTACGATATGTTGTTGACAACATAGCGAGCTGAACTTTCGATCTCTGCAACGGAGTTCTGCAGAACAAAGGTCTGTGCCAAGCTCACATTTGACACATTGAAAGTCCCTTGTGGGTTCGGCCTGGCAGCTCCAGTGGTCAAGTTCCACCTATATACACATTCATCAAGGAATTAGTTCTGGTGAGATACTGAGAGAAAATAAACGTTTCATGTCTAACAATGCAAATCTAAGGATGTTCTACGTGAAGATCAAACAAATTGATGAAAATTTTTTGAAGAAAAGCATGTCAAATGATCATGATTAGTAACAAAACTGGCGTTGAATAAATTGTGGGATCAGTTTACCTTATAGATCTAGCCTGAATCACTGTGAAATCCCAATCAAACGGATCGGGCCCGGCCGGCAAAGGCCCACCGACTTGGGTGAGAGAATTGGAGTAGTGTAGCACCCCAATGCCCACAAGGCTGCTTGAATCATTGACACTGAACAATTTAGGAGTCGCCACCATGTAGTAATCTGCTTCGTCTTGATCAGCTGTTACGAGGACCGAGTAAGATTGTCCGACATGCACATCAAGGGAATCCACCATGATTTGGTTAGTGTAGGAACCTTCCGTCTCCACTATCACCACGGAGTGATTTTGGATTCTAAAGTTCAAACTAAATGTATTGCCGACGTTTGATATACGGAACCTGTAAGTCTTCCCTGGAGCCATAAAAAACAGAATGAACATTTTCAGATACAGCACTCACACTTAAGAGGACTGACTGGATTTTTCACTGTAACACACCCAAATACGGTATTGGTGTATTCTTTTAGGATCATACCTTTGCTGACATTAAAGGACTCGTATGAGATCGATAAGGGGTGACCGTAAGGCCCCTTTCCATTCATTAGTATGGTATCGGGGACTACGTGATATGCCATCACAGGGTCGTTCATCGCCGATCGGATTAACTGCCAGAATGAATAAAACCATTAATTAGATGTCGCATTCACATGTTAGACGGAATTCATACGGTGATGCCAGAAAAAGTCAAAGAACTGCTCTCTCAAAAAGAATTGGAATGACAAAAACAAACGCACTACCTTGTAGCTGTCGTAATACCAGTCTCCAATGAGAAGGTCGTACTCCGCCTCGGGTTTGGGGAAGGGCACATTGATGACCACGCGGTTGTTGACGCGGATCGCTCCATAACCTCCCGCCGCTTTCTGGAAGTTGATGGAAGGGAAATAGAAGAAAGTGCCAATCTGATCCTTGGTCTGGAACACATAAGTCCAGTTTGTGCCAGGCAGTATAGGGCAGTTGGTGCCCGAAACCCCGTCCTGCCACGAGTTGAGCCTCTGTTGTATGCCGTTCCTGCAACCAACATTACCGGTTTTTCATCTTTAGTCCCGGATATGTAGTTGAAACTCAGCTAATGTCCCTAGAAAAGGATCGAGCAGGGTATTCTATGTATAACTAACTCGTGCTCGTACCATGTGAAGAGCAGAGGTTCATCCAAGTCATTGTAAACGTTGACGTTGACGAAATCATTGGTGGTTGCATTGATCAACGGGCCAGGGAACATCCCGTTGATGGTAATGACCTGTCCATATATATATGTGAAACATTCATCTTTACATTCTTGAACCACGAAGTGAGACATTTACTAATGAAACGTGAATAGTGGAAATTACAATGAATCCCACGTCCAAGCCAACATAATAGCACAGTTAACTCCGATTTTTTTGAGCTTTTATGCAGATACAATCCAGTCTTATCTCTATAAGCATCCGATAAATGTCTAGACTGAACATACATTGAAAAGCACGGAAATTGGAGTGATACAGATTGTTGACGGGGGATATGTATGTTTCAATGCGATTTAGCCGGAGGATAAGAGGTTTTGTTGTAATATATGTCATGCAATGAAAGAGTAGTGGCCAAGTGGTTTCCATACCGGTTGATCAAGAGTAAGTGGCTTGGCTGTCGTGTCGAAGGCCACGTGCCATTCCAAAAAGATGTCGATGGCGCCGGCTCCGGTGCACAGAATTGCCACCAATGCCGCGCCCAAGATCCACCACCTTAGGTCGCCGGAAAAAGCCATTGCAGGGGCGGGATGCAACTCCCACCTGGGTTATTTTCCGGGACTTAAACAAAGATGAAAAAAGGGCATAGCTTGTTTGTGGAACACAAACTCCCACGCGGGTATATACACAGCGTGACTGTTCTTTCCTTGTTTTTGAAGTGTGAAACCGAGAGATGGCGGAGCTTACTAAGATCAGGGAAAGAAACGGAAGAAGAAAGACAGGTGAGGGTTGTGAATGAGCTAATATTGACAATTGGAGTTGAGACACGAAGGTTCATAGAATTCTGGCCGGCATGAGCATCGTTTGTGATCTTTGTTTTTCACAACCTTCAAGAAATAGTTTAGATGCATGCAAAGCTGTTCTCTATCTCTCTCTTGTATGTGGCTATTATCATTGTGTGACACAACTAGTTGACTAGGTTATAGTTCATCTCTTCATGTCATCGATGAACGCAATGCAGATTGTGAATTCACAAATAAAGAGGAGATAATTACAAAAATGTTTCCTTAACTTTGACCCGATATGCAATATCGTCCTTAAACTTTAGCCAATATGCAATATCGTTCATGAACTTTTAATTTATTCAATGTGGTCCATGAACTATATGAAAATATTCAATATTAATATATTCAGTTAAAATTTAGGAACCATATTAAATAAATTAAAAGTATAGGAACGATATTACATATATGGCCAGAATTCAAGGACCATTTTTGTCATTTTTTCAATAAAGCATGATTGTCATTTCGTGTCTATGAGGGGGAAAATTACCAGAAAAATCCTAAACCTTTTGCAATTGTGCCAATTCAGTCCTAAACCTTTTTTTTTTGCTAATTCAGTCTTAAACCTTTTACAATTGTGTTAATTCAGTTCATCTGGCCACTTTTGGCCAGCCAGCGTTGACGTGGACGCCGGCTGGCTGATGTGGCAATTTTTAATAATTTTTTTAATAATTTTTCGAATTATTTTTTTTTTCACCTATCTTCTTCCCCAGTCGCCAGTCCGGCGACCGGCGAGAGGCTGAGGCCGACGAGGTCCACCTAGCCGGCCATGGGCGAGGTTGGCCCTTGTCGGCACTGGCAAGGTCGACGTCGCCGTCTCTGGGCGAGGTCGACCTCGCCATGGCCGGGCGAGGTCGAGCCTCGCCATGGCCGGGTGAGGTCAAGCTCGCCAGGTGACGGTGAGGTCTCGCCAAATCTGGGTGGCCTCGCCATCGCCGGGCGAGGCCTCACCTAGATATGGCGAGGTCGACCTTGCCGTCGCCGGGCGAGGTCGAGCCTTACCATGGCCGAGCGAGGTCGAGCTCACCAGGCGACGGTGAGGTCTCACCCATGGCTGGCGAGGTCCACCTCGCCGGCCTCAGCCTCTCGCCGGTTGCCGGTTGCCAGACCGGCGATTGGGGAAGAAGATAGGGGAAAAAAAAAGAAAGTAAAAAAAATATAAAAAATTTGAAAAATAATAAAAAAAATTATTAAAAATTGCCACGTCAGCCGGCCGGCGTCCACGTCAGCGCCGGCCGGCCAAAAGTGGCCGGATGGGCTGAATTGGCACAATTCCAAAAGTTTTAGGACTGAATTGACAAAAAAAAGGTTTAAGACTGAATTGGCACAATTGCAAAAGGTTTAGGACTTTTTTGATAATTTTCCCGTTTATGAGGATTTGGTCAACCTAACCGGGCAACAATAGTAGCTATAGCACCATGCATAGCATTCACCTAAGATTGCAGTCTATTTTCCTATACTAGTAGAGCTGTAACTTAGATTAATGTTTGTCGTAGTACTATTTGAGTATTACTTTAATGAAGACAAGAAACAATCATAGAATCATGGCATTTGGCTGATAGCATCACGATTGGAGAAGAGGATGAGGAAGATCATAGGTCCCATTTGAGATATGGGCACGAAATTTCTTGAACCAGTCCGTCTTTTTTTACCTGTGTTCTTTCAAACTCTCATCTTATAGAAAAAGCTGCAATTCACAAGCGTAATGCACAGTTTTAAGTAGCTAAACCTTTTGACCAATAAATAAAGTTGTTAAACCTCTAATCGACCAGAACTAATTTGTCTATACATCATATCTACAGACTACAGTTATGGTCAACAACCTCCGTAACCAAAACCTGCAAATCCCCTGCAAAGAACTTGCAAAAGTACCATCCGTATAAAACATGTGGAAAACCACAGCCAATGCAAAAAATGTCGGAACATGATGTGGACAAAATTTAGTCAACGTGGACACTCGTGTAGATGTCCACATAGAAAAAATTGCATTCATGCCACACTACAATGTGGTTTTGACGGCCACGCCAATCGGATGTGGCCTGATTTGATTTACGAAATACTTGATTACAAAGTTTGTGAAACTAGATATACCTGATTAGACAATTATAAGTAGATGATTATGAAAAGTAGAACTTTTTCTATTAACAAAACTCAAATCAGCGGTTTACAATATTAAACTATAGCGCACGAATGGAATCCCCGACTCAACAATATACCTATACCTATACCACCAGATTTACAATGTACTCAGAATCTTTCTTTTTGTCAATTTCAACAGTAAATCTTCTTTTATTACAAAAAAAAACAGTAAATCTTCTTTCAAACTTGTGTATACGGACTCTGTAAGTCAATATCACCTATTTGTTTTTGTATGTCAAAACAATTCTATCTAGGAACAGCAACTGCTTTGGCGAGGCGGTTGATCCAGTACTTTCTGTTTCAAGATTTGCTTCTTCACTGCCACAGATCCTTTCTCTAGTATACTAGGCACCTCCATCATCTGTGTTTATTGATGTTAACAAATATCAGAATATATGCGCCAGTGGAACACATTAATCGACTCGAACTCGATCATTGTCAATACACAATTTAAGTAGGGCATTTTCTTTTGGTTGAAGAAGTACATCACAATATGAATGTGGGAAATTCACTAGTGCAATTTTGGCAAGGCTAACCTTCTGTATAAGCTCCTTGAAGCATTGATTGACGTTCTCTCTAGTTTTTGCGCTACATTCAAGAAACGAACATCTATGTTTTTGAGCTAGATCTCTTCCTTCTTCCCTAGTTACAGCCCTTTCACTCTCCTGAGATTATCACATCATCAGAAGCGAGGTGACTTCTCTTCTTTCGAAAAGAGATATTACGTCGGTGAGAGCCAAAGACATAACCAAGGGAATCAGCTTACCTTATCAACCTTATTCCCGACTAAGATTCTGATACAGTCGTGATTTGTAGGGTAAAGATCCACTTCTTTTGCCCATATGTCTGACAAATTTTTAAAAGTCTCTCGCCGCGTCACGTCATAAACTAGATCAGATTACATGAAAGCGTATATTAGGCTTTAAAATCAGCAGAACAAATACAGCCATAAGCATATGAAATTGTGATAAAGAATGCTAACTACTTATCTTCTCATTTGAATGTTCTACTATAGTCTTTATGCCTCACATCACATTCCACTTAGCAAGTATACACATTTAGTCTAGGAAATTAACAAGTAGAGAATATAAATTTCTAACTAAGATTAAACAGAGTGGCACCACAAAATACAGAGCTCCGCAACTTTAAAGGACATAATGGCTCACCCAGTATAATTCCGTGCGCCCCTCTATAATACGAGCTCGTCAATGTCCCAAACCTCTCTTGTCCAGCTGCACCAGATAATGATTGTTAATAACTGAAACTGCTACCAACTCACATAATGACAATAACAGGGAAGGCCTGTTTGTTTATGTTGAATTCCAAATCCAACCATCACACAGCAAGAGTTTATATTGAGCACAATCAGCCAAAACGCACCTCTTTGTGTAAGATTGGAGAATTTTATCAATGACCCATAGGCAGAGTAAATGACCATAAAGATGAACGCATATTCACAAAAGACGAGGATTTTGTTTAGTCCAACTTGAAAACCTCAGACTTTCCAACAAGCATGCTCGATTTTACTTTTAACAACCAATAAAAAAATGATGCGGATAGTTATGCCTAGTTTGACTGGTGCCTCTCAATTTCTCAAGTTAGAAGGATATGGAAGGTTCACACAGAAAAAAGACTGATGCTAAAAATAGAATCAAGAAAGATTAAAAACTGTAACTGAACAGAACACCAGTCAAAAAAGAGATAAGGTGTTGGCAGTACCAGTATCCCAAATTGTAAGCTTCAATCTCTTGCCTCCAACTGTCAAAAGCTTGATCTTAAAGTCCACACCTGGATTTTTTCCCCCGAACCAGAAATTAGAGATTTTGTTTCTGACCCCCATTGCCAACAAGAAGAGGGAGATACAATCACACTAGCTATGCAAGACTTGGAATATGCTCAATCACATTCAACAACATACAACCAAGAGGATGCAAGTCAAAAGGTATAGACACTTTCTTGGATGAAATGGTGTCCGATTTCACCACTGATGCTGTCAACACCAAAAGGGATCTTCATTAAGGCAAAGAAAATACAATGAATGGAGTTTTCGAATCCACACCCAACTGACTAGTATCCAATATCAGACCAGTCCTCCTCTTTGCTTTACTCATATTGCTGGGACTAGCATACTCTCAGTTCTACTCCAACAGAATAATCCTAATAAACAATAATTTAGAAAATAGAGAATCTTATGATGGCCATATGGTTGCTTGCTACAAAAGCTACAAACTTGATTGCAATATGGGACATAAAAAGCAAACCCAGACAGGTCCCAGTCCTCACCATAATTATAACAGAAAATCCCTCACTATCCCAATTCAATGGACCCTAGCTACTCATACAGGCAATAGACAGGGTACAGAATCATCCAGAAAGAAAGGAAGAACGATTCTGCTTACCATTTGCTACATCCCTGAGGACAATAAAAGACTGTTTCAAGTAACCTAAGCATGAAGAGCAACAGAATAACCACAGAACAAGTGAAGATAAGCAACTACAATTAGGACCTTTACATAAACAAAAGGTTCATTCCTCACTCATTAACGATCGAAAAGACTTTCCCTTAATGTCAGAATGCATGACAGATGATTAGTAAATCATAGCGCAAAAGAAAATTGTAACCGGAAACAGAGAGAGACTGTACTGTACCAATGGTAGGAGAAGGGTCGTGAACAGAATTAGAGATGAAGCTGAGAAGAAGGCTGCTCTTGCCAACGCCCGAATCCCCAATCACCAATATCTTGAATGAGTAATCAAAGCTGCTGTTCCAACCTTTCCCAGAAGAACCCTTCATTCTTTCCAACTCTCCAACCACAAAAAAAAAAAAACACACGAAAAGAAAAAAAAAATGAAGAACAATCTTTCCTGCGTTTCGCTGCAACACCCTCAGTTTCCATCAGCTCATCACCACTTCAAGAAACAAGTAAACCACCCATGATACCACAAAAGCGTGTCATCAGCGGGAAATTTCCTCCTGTGGTAAAGAGACAGTGAAAGGGGTTGGAGCGTAGCGAATGCCTTGTGGATGACGATTCCTCCAAGTAATCGCAGGGCATAAGTAAAGCACAACATCGACCGGAAAATTGCAGAGACACGGAGGTTTGGGCAATGGACAAACGTCCGTTTGCTTGTTTGAACGGTTTTTTGATTTTTTTTCTTTTCCTTGATCTCCCCGAAGTTGTTTTCTGCTGGCTCGGGTCCACACGCCTCTCTGCAGGCGGGCTTGTGGCGCTGGTACCACGGACGAGCATCCACGCGCCCGTCGTTTGGCATTTAATGGCTTGTCCATTTGTTAATCAAAATTTGATCATGATGCGACCAACGTCAAAAGGGAGAAAGTACGCATGGAGTTTTTTATTTTTCTATTTTCTCAAACTTTCGATTAAGCTTGGAATAGAATATCTAGATAATGACTTGATAAGAGATAGGCATATCAAAATAGATCATAAATCAATTTTTTAATCTATATATTAGTAAATGAGTCATACATCGGTTAGTTATAATTAGTAAATAGGTTATAAATAGGTATAAACTTATTCATGTATGAGTCGGGTTGGGTATATGTCATTAGATTTGCATTATATAAAAATAAGTATAAACGGGTTAAATTGGTCTATTTGGGTCGGACCATTTTCTACCCAACCTAACCCGACCCACTCGCTTGACAAATCTAATAAGAGATCAAACGAATTAACTCGGCGAAATTTATGTTATCACGATTTTTAAACTCAATGGACTTTTTTCCTTACTATAATTTCCATTATTGTTGGTATTTATATGTAGAATGCAACTCTATTCGAAAGAAAAACATCAACGGGTTAATACCACGAAAATTCCATATTGAAATATCTGTGACAAATTTACTTCAAATTAATTTTTTAACAGCCAAAAAATCCCAAATCGGTACACCTATAACGCCATAAACTAACTTTTTGACTATCAAAAACCCCAAATCAGTACATTTATGACAAACTTACCATCCGTTAAATTGGATTAACACTACGAAAAATCACAAATCGGTACACTTGTAAAAAATGGAAGATAAAATCCCAAACTAATCACGTATTATCCAACTCAGCAATTTAATGATAAAATTTAACAGAAACTAAAAGCGGATAAATTTGTCATAAGTGTACCAATTTAGGGTTTTCGATCATCAAAAAATTAGTTTAGAGTAAATTTATTACAGATGTGTCAGTTTAAGGTTTTTCGTGCTATTAACCCTTCAAAAAAAAAGAGAGAGAGGAGAAAATTTATTCGATATTTGCAAACGATATAATTTCAAAGAACATAATCTACAAGTAATTCTAGTATGGTGAAATTCTTTTTTATGAAAAATGGTGGTGTATGAAAATCATTTTTGTAAATTGATGCGTTAAATTTTTTTTTGAATAATTATTGATTAAAATCGTCTGGAAAAGCGACTTGCCCTCACGCGCTTTAGAGTGCGACGATGGTAAAACCGCGGAAATGAAAATCCAACTAGCGGATACGTAATGGCGCCACGAGGGGGTAACTAGTGTTGAACATGCAATGAACACGCGAGTACCACCTCGCGTACCTACAATCGCCACCTCTTGCGTTACACCTAATGAATTTTCGCTTTCATTTTTTTGGGTCAGCACCTATGTTCATGTCATCTATTAATTCCACCTTTTCCAATTATATGTTACTTCGCCTGTTTTAGATAATCATGAGATTATCTGTACCTCCCTGGACTCTTCGTATCTCTATCGTGATTATGCATGTATTGCCGTCGATTGTGCATATGCTTGATCGTAATTGGTATTGTAATATATTGTTACCTTATATAGTTATCAATAAATATTTGAATAACTCTCTGTCATGAAATGCACCGATATTGTATACTTCTTTTCTGCATATTCTTATCTTGGCATCGATGCCGGATTTTACTGTGGTTTACCATGCTTTAGTCGAATCTCGAATGCTTCATATCATCTGGACATGCCATCAATCTCCTTTTTCAATTAAGACCCATAACAAGATTGCTACAACTCCCGTTGAGACTAACATTAAATTTGATGACAAAGATGGGAGTACTTTTTCCAATTCAACACTCTATTGTCAACTGGTTGGCAGTTCATGAGCGTGCCATTGCTATAGTTGTTCGGATTGAAGGTACCTTATGCCATGGCCTCATTTTTTTGCTTACTCTTAAATTACACATTTCAATATTAAATATAGGATTTAATTGCTTTTCGAATAAAGATTTAAATTATTTGCACGGGTTAAAAAGCGTAATAATCAATCTCACTTTTCTGTAAGGCTATGTTTGATAACCAAGATAAAAAAAAACATAGGATAAATTTTATTATATCTTGTGTTTGGGTTCTGCCGAAGACATGATATAATTAGATATAAGATAGGTATAACCCAGATAGAAATATCTTATGGGGGAGATGGGATAAAGGTGGATACGATTTGGCAAGTTGCCATGCGCAGCCTTGGTGGTCAAATCTTTCCACATTGGGAAGATAATTCCAGCCTTTCGTTTTTCTTTTTGTCAAAAAAGATCAGCCTACCATTTCAGGCGACCACTAACAGCTTGAATCTTACAGAAGGGGAAAGGCTTCGTACATGGTAACAAAACCCATGTCTATCTAACTTTCGATTGCCATGTAAGTAAAGCTAATCAAATGCATAACATGGTTTTAACAATAACAAAGAAAGGTAAAAAAGAGTTTACCTTAATATTTCGAATCTAAGTGCTCCATAAGAACAATCAAACTTGAAATTGGTCCAACCCCTGTGTCAATCATTAGTATGTCGTGTTGTTTTAGAATATTTATGCATTTGCAGTTATCAAATTGGGTATACCACAAAAAACCCAAAACTAGTACACATGTAACAAATATACTCCAAACTAATTTTTTGATCACAAAAAACCGCCTAAATTGGTATGCTTGTGATAAATTTACCCTCCGTTAAATTTTACCGTCAAATAGCTAAGCTAGATAACATATGGTAGTTAATGGGTGTGTCAGTTTATGGTTTTATCCCTTTATTTGTCATAGATTTACTAGTTTGTGATTTTTCGTTGTATTAATCCAATGTGATGGAGAGTAAATTTATCATAAGTGTATTAGTTTAGGGTTTTTTGTGATAAAAAAATTAGTTTGGAGTAAATTTATCACAGATGTACTAGTTTGGGGTTTTTCGTGGTATTAACCTTATTAAATTAGAAGACTTCATATAACAATGACTAGTTCGCTACTACACTAATTTCAATGCAATGTCGGATTATGACCAAATCTCCATATTTGAATTGGCGGAGGTTCCGCACAGTCTATATATTTTCAAGAAACATCTCGAAAGACAAAGAAATTATTCATAATACACGAAAAATGGTATATCATATTAGTCTTAGAATGCACAAAGCGTGTGACTACTAGAAACAAGATTTGCCTCGAGACATGTTTGGTAGGCTGCATTTATATGTCGCTCGGTTGTAATGATAAGGACACAACTTACTTACTAGTTTGGTGCTTTATGTTGAGGCCAAACGGGCCTATTTAAACCAATGCAAAACATGACCAATTATGCCATCACAAAACTAATAGCTTGCATTTGAAGTTGCAGTCTCCTTCTTCCTCCTCATTCTCCAACATTCGGCCCTTCCACAGATCATATCCTCTTAGTTCATATTCAAAATGAATTCTCAAGCATCGTCTTCTTCGACGCTCACGCCAGATGTCGCCTCTTCTTCAGCTGCACCGCAAAAAAGCTATTGTCTCCTAGCTCCCGGGTTCAGGTTCCATCCAACTGAACAAGAATTGATCTTGTATTATTTAGCGCGAAAAGCATTTGGGGAACCCTTATACACCAATATTATCCCTGATATTGACATCTATAAATTTGAGCCCCATGAAGTACCAGGTGAGCATCGTTTTCCCTCGTTCATCTATGCTTATTAGCATGAATCTACTCTGTGTTGTATGATTTTAGGATCTCATCTCCTATTTTTTCATATTGAATACCCAATAATATTTAGCGCATTATTTAGAACATAAAATTCGTAACTAGGCTTAGCATTATTCAAATGTGTTTTTGGGTGGTTTTTTTCTCTCTTTCAGGAAAAGTTGCAGGAGACATCGAATGGTATTTCTTCAGTAAGCTGGACAAGAAATATGATACAGGAGTGAGAGTGAATCGATCTACCGAAAGAGGGTTTTGGAAGGTAACCGGGCCAGAATACAAAATAAAATATGGCTCCCATGTGATCGGCGAAAAGAGGTTTCTCGTGTACTACGACGGGCATTCGAAGATGGGGAGGCGGACGGATTGGGTGATGCACGAGTATCGATTGACCGACGCAACACTCCTAGTGGCCCAAGTATATGATTTTTTCGTTTTGGATGTGTATCCTTGTTCGTTCCTTTTCAAGTGAAAGGAATAAAGCGATTGTTCGAACTGAAAGGAGGGTTTCTTTCGTTATCTTGCAGCCCAGTGACGTCTGTGCAGTCTACAAGTTATTTTGGAAAGGCAACAGCCCAATCCCTAATGGCCTTGCACCCGTCGCTGCCGCGGAGGAGGGAGAGCAAATTCATAACGATAACATTGTTCCAGCCGATGCCGTTCCTCTGGTTTGACGAGTTCTTATTTCGAAGTGTGGATATAATTGAAGTGGACACATATTGTTTAGATCTGTCCCTTCAGTCTTGTTCTTAAACATGTTTCTTGTGCATACAAGAAACCCTAACACTTCGTCGAACACATGTTTCTTGTGCAGCCTTTGGAGGCATTTGGACCGAACGACAACAATATAGAGACGGCACTAGCTGAGGAGGGTCTAGAAGTAGCACCGGCTGCTTTCGCCCTGCTTATTCACAAAGAAGCCCCTGCTGGAACTCTTGATCTCTTGACCAATTTCGACGGCGAGGGTTTGTCTGAACACTCGGAGGAGACTTCATCCGCGAGGGAAGACACCCCGACCCGTCCAGTCAAGAGACCCAAAATTGAAGCTGATAGCCCGCAGAACCTTTCCCCGAGAACTCAAGAACCGAACAGCTCAAATTCTGTGGCGGGAGCTATACCATCACTGAAATTGAGCTTGGCATGCCTGGCGTCGGAAACAGCACCCGAGCAACAAGAACAGCGACAAATAGCAACGCCGCAGCCAGTTCCCCAGGAAACCGTGGAGCCACCGCAAACAACAAGTGTTCAAACCGCGCCAGCAATTCGCATAACCGTCAAGAGGGAGACCGTTAAGCGTGAGACATCGGAAGACTAATGTGCGAAAGATGTTGAATGGTCGCAGTCCGATGATTTGCGGAGGAAAAACGAGGCATTCGGAGGAAAATTAATCCAATCATTAGAGTTTAATCATCGTTGCATTATGTTCTTAAGTTCAATAAGCAATTTCCTTATCATGTAGTGAATTTAATGTTGGCCTTCCTTTGGCCCTCGTCTTTCTTTTCTTTTGGGTGTGTCCCAGAGTCTGTAGTAATCTTGGCTAGTAGTGGAGCCTTGTCCACCACCTTTCTTATTCTAAGCAATAGCTCCAGTTCTTTTCCTTCCAATAAGTGGCCCCCAACAGCAAATCCTCCATCAGTCATTTCTTTTCTTCCTAGTTTCCCCTTTCACTAGTCCCTTAGTCTCTATACAATTAACCTATCACTTATTGTAAATTTCGCAGAACTCACGCTTTCGACTCTTGTTTAACTCGAAACACTCGAAACATTATAACGCACATTAAGAAATTGACATGTAAAATTGTGTATAATCCCGTTGTGTCCTTATCTTCAAATTTCGGAGGAAAACTCGCAAGTAAAAAAAAATAGAAGTAGGCAAACAATATCAGCCAAAACAAGCCCTCAAGATCTTGAGAGCTATTCATGGGTGCACCTAAATTAGGTAAACCCAGCCTCAGTTAGTCAGCATACCTTATAAAGCTCCTATGCTCAGTCTGGGAAACAATCAGTTTATGGGAGGAAAGTGAAGTTAAGGAAAATTTGTTTGCAGGACCTTGGGATAAAGTTTAATCGACGTGGAGAGAGATAGAGATAGAGAGAATCTTCCTCTCGCATTTGCTAAGTCGTCGGAAATGGAAAGTGCAAAAACAGAAATATTATCATTTTGCATTTTTGGCAGATATAATTTCCCATTTATGAATGCTTGAATTTGGCAAGTGTGCACTAGAAATATTTTCTGGCAAATTTTAATTCGTGTCCGTCCATCTAACCTGGAACCAGCCTGTCAAAGTAGGTTTCCTTTTTTTGGAATTAGGAACTGAACCGGTTCAACACCGACCTGAACCGGCATACTTTTTTCTTTCATTGCATTTTTCTTTGTGAATCAAGCGTCATATTTATTTTGTACTTGTAACATTAAAAATTTTCCTATAGGAAATTTAACGTGTCGTTAAAATACTTCTAATCCAAACATGCTGCTGTTTTCTTTTTCTTTTTTTTTTCTTTTTCTTTTACTTTCATATCTTGTTTTCAGTCAAAGACGATAATCTTGAATCTCTGCTATCACCTTGCCCCGGGAATGTCTCTAAACGGGAAAATCGATGGGATGATTCCGGTAAGAAGAGCTCAGAGCATTCTGGCTCGTCCCATGCCACTTTCAGGCTCTATTGAGCTCACAGAAAATGGCTGCTCTACACGAAACCATCATGCTGTATTTGTCAGCTAGTCAGCAATTTTTTGCCTAGTACCACAAGATATGGAATTCGACCTTGCAGGGTTAAATTTGTTAAGCAGCAAACAAAAAAACTAACACGTACCAATCCTATGTATATAGGGCCAAGAGAACAAAGGAATCGAAATCACAGCGCACCGCAATCGAAACATTCGATGAAGAAATGGAAAACAAAACCGACGTAGAAAGAAAGCGTACCTGGCTAAGAGCGGGCTGATTGATGGCCGATCGGCAAAGGCGAGGCCGAAACCCGCAAGACCGAGAGAGAGACGAGATGAGATGGCATCGGTGAGACTTGAGAGAGAGAGAGAGAGAGAGAGAGAGAGAGAGAGAGAGGGCGTTGGTGAGACCAAGGAAGAGACGGGACATCGGTGACAAGACTCAAGAAAGAGAAAGATCGAGAGCCCCGCTGGAAAGAGTCGAGAGACTAGAGAGTCTAAGAGAGAGACGGCAAATATGAGAGTGAGAACTTGAAAGGAATATAAGCGATCCGAGAATCAGTCTTGAAACCGGTTCTACTTGAGAACCGGCCTTGTTAGAATCGAACCCAACGGTTCCCGAGTTAAACGGTTCGATTCTTCACCCTCAAGTATTTGCATTAACGAGTACATATATAGTAAATATTTGGCATTGGGATAGTAAATTGACTATTAGCCTATCCAAGTAGACTATTGGAAAAAGTATGACATTCTATTTAGTAAAATTCATTTGTAACTATCTTTCAACTCATGATTAGCAAATTTTGCAACAAGTTAGTACATTTTCATTTTATGCAGTACAAGTAGAAGTATTAATATATATATATATATGCAAAAGCACATGTGGATAAATTATCCTTATAACTAGTAAATTCTGGTATGTATTAGTAACATTGGAGTTGCAATTAGGTAATTTTTTTTTTACGGGGTGAGAAGTTTGTGATCAGTGTGGTAATAAGAGCAATAGCCCATAGAATTGATGTTGGTAATTAGTAACTTTCGACTATCAATTGGTAATTTTTGCAACAAGTTAAGTATGTTTTCGACGGTAAAAATGATCGCGTGTCTCGAAAATTGAGTAATAATTAATAGACTATGAGAATCACCTATGTAAATTACATTATTCTAAGTATTGCTCGATATTACACGAAGTCCATATTATCACTTCAAGATCCGTACTTTTCAAGTGAAACTGCAAAATTCAAATCGAATATCAATATCAACTAAATAGATTACGAGAATCCCGTATGTAAATCATATTATTCTGAGTATTGCTCCATATCACATGAAGTCCGTATTATCACTTCAAGATCCGTGCTTCTCAAGTGAAATTGTAACATTCGAATCGAATATTAATATCACCTTATAAATCACATTATTCTAAGTATTGCTCGAGATTGCGTGGACTCCATATTATCAATCACTTCAAGATCAAACGTTGTTTCTCCGAGTTCCTGTCCCCTTCTTCCCGCTCTATCTGCAGAGGCCCATCTGGAGAAGCCCAAAACGAAGCGTTTTACTGTCCAGAACCAGAAAGGAAAACCCTTTCGTTTTTGGCAGCAGGTCTCGATGATGGTCCCGAGCCGAGCCTCGTCTTCCTCAAAGCCCCTTCCTTCCCCTATCTCCAATGCCTCTCCCTCTTTCTTCCCATCCAAGTAAACTACAAACCGTCTCCCTCCCTCTCTCTCTCAATCCCCGTGAACTGAACCCGACCCCTTTTGGGTCCTCTGCGACTTCGCTTCATTTGTAAGCTCTCGTCAGCCTCCACTACCAGAAACTTCCCAGGTTCTCTCTCCATCTCTCCATCTCTCTCTTCGAGCGGGTCAGCCTTTGTTTTGTCGATACAGCGATTCTTTTGGGCAGATACTCCTGCTCAGGTTTCTGGGTTTTTGTTCTTTCGCCTCGTTTTGTGGTGAAGTTGCTTGGTTTTGGGTGAATCTGCGAACCTTGCTCCTTTGGGTGCTGCTGACTGTGCCCTCTTTGAATTTGTGCTCGGGCTGAGTGTCTGTCGGGAATGCCGACCTGCATGTGGGTTTTGCCGCTGGATCGGCGCTGGTGTTTGGCCCGGGTACGAGCATTTGGTGGGATGGGTTGCGGGTTCTTCGCCTTTGTTGTTGTTGCTGGAGTTGGGCTGCGCGCTGTGGTTGTGGTTTCGAGAATTGGACTTGCGTAAGATGATTTTATGTGGGCAAAGTTCTTGCTTTGGTAGTCTCATTTCCTGTGCTGATGACTTGTGTCCCTTCTGTGATTGCCCTGCGTGAGATTTCACTGAAGATGTTGGGCTGTGATCCTTAAATGAGTGAAAAAGTATGAACTTTGAGAAACGTGTCCTTACTATTTCACCATAGCGATGATTGTAATCATCTGGTGAACGAAGGAATGCGATTTTGCTATCCTATTTGGGGAACCTGGATCTTTCTTGGCAAAGGGGCAAAATGACAATTTTGATGACGGTGCCGACAACATTATAAAATGGTGGTTATTGAGAATCATAATGATGAACTGTGTGTTTAATATTCCTAGCAGCTCAGTGGATATTCGTTTATAAGAAGTCTGCGGCGGATAGAACTGGTTAAGGTCATGGTTATCCTATGAACTGAGTTAATTGAAAACATTGATAGGTGAAGTGATTACCATTTTACTGAAGATAGATTCTTCTTGGCTATCCAGATTACAGGCATAAAAAAAAATATCGGGAAAACTTCAGGAAACAAGGAGAAGATGTTATTGGTAGTATAAAGCAATGAATAGCCCCATCTCTGATGATTTCGAAAAATAAAAATGAAAACTGTATTTAGAGTATCAAGATATATTGGAAGAGTGAACCTTAGTGTTACAATACAGGTTCTCCATTTTGAGATGTTATGACAAAAGATTCCTGGAATGCGGGGTGAAGCTGATTAATATACCCAACTCTCTGTTTATGTTTGTGGCGGGAGAGTCTCTTTCATCGAGAGACACTTTGCTTGACCACAGGATAATGCGCAGTAAGACGACTGTGTGGATCTTATGGTTAGGGATTTTAAAGACTTGTTTTTTCTTGTTCTATAATATGGTGTCCTTCTTCTAGCATTACAAAGGTTCTTTTATCATTCAGGTGCATCTAATTGCATTAATGAGGGCTAGGTTCTAATATACAGGAAACAAAAGAATCTGCTTAGTGATTGAGTGAAGCTTACGCATATAGCTCTGTATTTTGGAAGTTCAAAGTTCAGAACAAGCATAAGTTCGTTGAATCTTGTTATATCATGGATGGCAATAAATATGTGCCATGGGGCTTGTGCCAGTTCTTTTCTTTTTGTACTAATAGTTGAGATACGAACTTATAGAATAGACAGTGAGAACTGACTTCAAGGGGAATGTCTCGCAACTAAAGAATCTTTCAGTGGATCGTGCAACTTCATCTGTCCATCTCTTGTAAAGCTGTACCTTTGTTTTGCGTATACAGATATGGGTCCTGAAACATCAACACCTTCAACATCTGCAATAGCTGCGGCTCCATCTGCTCAAAAGACTACCACCACCGCTTTGGCCCCTGGGTTCAGATTCCACCCAACAGATGAAGAGTTGGTTATATATTATCTTAAACGCAAAATGTGCAGCAAATCATTCCGCTTTGACGTGATAGCCGACGTGGATATCTACAAAACGGAGCCTTGGGACCTTGCAGGTCATTATTCTGTTGTTCCTTTATTCTCTCTGTAGTTTTTTTGTGTAGTCACATGGACTTGGATATGTTTAGATTCTGCAGCTCTTTGGCACCTTGCAGGTAACAAATGCGTTTACTTCTCTCATCTCTCTTCTGTTGTATAACTGTTTAATTATATGAACTTGGGTGAGTTAAGATTATGCAAATTTAATCGGCAATTATCATTCTTTCTTTCATTAATATTTAGATGTGTTAGTAGTTTTTTTCTGTGAATCTACCTAGTAATTCATTTGCACCTTAGTGTTGTACAGTGTTATTGCTAGAGTACTATATGATGACTTCTTATCCTGCCATTTGTTTCAATTACTTATATTTGTTTGGTATTAGGCAAGTCAAAGTTAAAGACTAGGGACCAAGAATGGTACTTCTTTAGTGCATTGGACAAGAAGTATGCTAATGGGGCTAGAATGAACCGGGCCACCAGCTCTGGTTATTGGAAGGCAACTGGAAATGATCGCAATGTTCAACATGACTCGCGTGTTGTTGGGCTAAAAAAGACACTTGTTTTCCATAGTGGGCGAGCTCCTGAAGGGAAGCGAACAAATTGGGTCATGCATGAGTACAGGCTAGTTGTAGATGAGTTGGAAAAATGTGGTAATTTCAAGGTACATATTGGCAATTGGCGTCCATTCAATAGCTTATTAGCTTTCCTTTGTGCAATTTCAAGTTATTAACTGCCTCACAATAATGAGAAATGTCGCAAAAAAGAAAAGATATATTCTTTCTTGCTTAGAGTTCCGAAACTGACCTTCACCCATTACGAATTTGCTGAGGATACTAGATTATAACCTTTTATTTTGTCGAAACTTGACATTGTGGTGACTATACTATATATCTCGTGACTTGCAAGGAATTTAACGCCATGGCATTTTAATGGAGTTACATTATGACATTTGATATCCATCTTATCAGTTCAGTTGACCAATGAATGCAGGTGCAAAATGGTGGAATGTTTTCTTGTTGCTATTGTTGAATTGGAATATGAATGTAGTCAGTAGTGTCTTTCACCCAGTTAGTCTCTGAAAAATATGTATTGGACGCCTTTTTTTCTCTCTCTTTTTTTTTGTGGGGTGGGGGTTGTTATACAAACTGTTCTTACTATGTTGTTAATCATTGTTTTGTGTGTATAGGACGCATACGTGCTTTGTAGAATATTTCATAAGGCCAATTTAGGGCCACCGACTGGTCATCGATATGCGCCTTTTGTTGAGGAGGAATGGGATGGCGAAGCGAATGTGGTTCCAAGTATAGAGACCAGAGAAGAAGTGGTACCTCAGGGAAATGGCAAGGTTCAGGTTTGCGTTGCCTAGATCTGATTCTTACATTATTATACTGTAACTATTATCATTCTCTCAACACGATCTTTATTTTTCGTATTGTCTCAACAAAAATGGTGATAGGGGAGTCCATGGT